>WNWK01002890.1:60000-189582 GCA_009830355.1 Cherax destructor | reverse complement strand
ATAGTTGTTTAGCCGTTTTTGAGCACAAGGTATTGGCTACTGGGTGATAATGCAGCTCTGCAGCATTAGCATGGGTATGGTGTCAGGAGGTAATGACCACTTTTCCCCTTGAGACATTGAATAGTCGGGTGGTAACAACATCATATCTATCAATATAAGATTTGAGTAGTCAGGAGGTAATGCCTCATGTCCAGCCTAACAAAAGTTCTGAGTAGATTTTGGTAATGTCCCCCCCCAAAAAAGTGCTAGCACGAGGTACTGGGTACACGGGAGGTTGCCCGTACCCCCATACCACGGGGTACTGGGTACACGGGAGGTAATGCCCGTACCTCCGTGCCCCACGGGGGTACGGGGTAAAAGGAGGTAATCCCCGTCCCCCAGTGCCACCACGAGGTACTGGACACGGAGGTAATGCCCGTACCTCCAGTGCCACCACGAGGTACTGGGTACACAGGAGGTAATGCCCGTACCTCCAGTGCCACCACGGGGTACTGGGACACAAGAAGTAATGTCCGCACATCTAGTGCTAGCACGATGTACTGGATACACAAGAGGTAATCCCCGTACCTCCAGTGCTAGCACGAGGCACTGGGTACATAGGAGGTAATGTCCACCTCCAGAGCTAGCACGTAGTATTGGGTATTCAGAAGATAATTGCAGCATCACTAGCACTAGCAAGTGGGTTTGCTTCATTGACCGAGCAACATTAACAATTTTTTATTGTTTTCATTGTTAACAAAGCAGTGTGAGATGAACTTTTTTTGTGTAAGAAAACATTTTTTATATCTGAGGGATAAAAAGATACCAGTGATCTGCTACTGTTAACCTGTTACTCTCGCCCTCGCCGAAGTTATCTTAAAACACACATGAGCCACAGGGATGTAAGGAAATCTGTCTTTAGTGTTGTTGAAATGTGGAATGACTGGGATGAGGCATTGATGGAAAATTCCATGAACAGCTTCAAGAGTAGATGTGATAAGGTTCTAGATGCCAGAAATAAGTCATGCGATGAATGTGATTTAGAAGGCAACGAGAAGAGCGGAATTTAGACACTGGCAAACATTTTTTATGAGAATAACTCAGTGAGTAGACACACACACACACACCCGTAGAACTCCCTCAGTCCCTACCACCCCACACCAAATACAATAACCAGAAACAAGCCGCACTTCACAGCTACAGAGACTCCCCCCTCAGCACTAATACAACTATCACAGGAGCCATCCCTAATATCTTGCCTTGTCTTCCACACCCCAGCCCGCACCAACCCCACCCACCCCCAGAATATACTACTGGAAAGGAAGCTGAAGGTATGGTATACCAACGCAGATGGAATAACAAATAAGAATGGGGAGTGGCAAGAACGAATCATTGAGGCATCCACGGACATCTTAGCACTCAGGGAAACCCAAAGCAGATGGGAATGATAACAGATGTGATAAGACAAGAGGGGATGAGAGCAACAGAGCAAAGGTGGACATACTAGCCGAGGTGGCCAAAAGAATCCAAGTGGGAATGGCAAAGTTACTCATCATGGGAATTTCAATGACGACAATGAGACTGACTGGGGAAAACCCAGAGTCACATGGGGACCAGAAACGTGGAGGGGTAAGATGCTGCAGGAAGTATTGGAAAACTTCATGCACCACATGTTAGGAAACAACCAGAAAGAAGAGGAGAGGATGTTCCAGCAAGGCTGGACTTTGCATTCATCTTGTACAGGTCAGACATACTGGAATATTACACACGAAAAGCCCCACGGCGTTAGTAATACGTGGTCCTGAATTTCGAATACCTTGTAGAGTTAATAGTGGAGAGTAAGAAGCACAATAAAGATGGAAGATGTCAAACTTCAAAGGAGGGAACTAAACAGGTATGAAGTAATTTTTGCATGACGTGCAGTGAGAAAGAGGTAGAGGAAAGACAGTAAATTAAATGATGGAACACGTGATCACAAAGTGCAGGGAGGCAGAGAACTTTGTACCAAGGGCAACAAAAACAATGGAAAGACTAGCGTGAGTATATGGTTTACCTGGAGGTGTAAAGAAGCTAAAAGGGAACTGTAGAGCACTGAAAAAATACAGAATTCAAAGGACTCGTGAAAACAAGGAATTGGAACCGAAGAACCAGAAACGAATATGCGTAGATAAGGAGAGAGGCCCATCGCAATATGAGAATGACACTGCATCAAAGGCCAAATCTAACCCAAAATTGTTATGCAGTCACATGAAGAGAAAGACAATAGTCAAAGGGAAAAGGGTAATCAGGCTGAGGAAGGAAGGAGGAGCCCCACAAAGAGTGACCAGGAAGTATGTGAAGAAATCAGTTCAGGATTTAGAAAAGTATTCACAGTGAGATAGAGGAGGAATGAAAAACTGCTATATGAATTAGATATCTTGAAGGTGGTGGAACCAGAAAACATTTCTCAGTGGGGAGTGGGAGGGCAGAGGGATTATGTGTGAAGCTAGCAACATTCTTTAATAAATCTATTGAAACAGGGCAATTGCCTGGGAAGTGGAATAAGGCAAATTTAGTCCCAATTTTTTAAAAAAGGAGACAGACAGGAAGCATTAAACATTAGACCAGTGTCACTGACATGAACAGTATGTAAAGTCACGAAGATGATTATCAGGAATGGGTTGGTACATGACATCAGCACGACTTCAGGAATAAGAAATCCTTTTGTCCAGACCTACCGGAGTTCTACGTCAAGGTAACAGAGGTAAGACAGGTGACTGGAGAAGAGCAGGATGGGTTGACTGCATTGTCTTGGACTGTAAGATATCTTTCCACACAGTACCACTCTATAAATTAGTTCAGAAGCCAGACGAGCAGACAGGAATAGCCGGAAAAGCACTGTAATGGATCAGGGAATACATGAAAGGAATGAAACAATGAGTGTTGGTACGTGGAAAGGTTCAGAGTGGACGCATGTGTCGAGTGGGGCTCCACAAGGATCAGTCCCCGGTCCAGTGCTGTTTCTTGTAAATGTCAATGACATGATAGAAGGAATACATTCAAAGAATATAAGCAAATGAGGATCATGTAAGACTACAAGTGGGTCTGGACAGGATGCATGCCTGGTCCGATAAAGTCATGAAGCTTAGGGAAAGACCAAAAAAAAATGACCTCAGACGAAGTACAGGCTAGGGGATCAAAGGCTGATCCCCTATCAAATAACCATTGCAGCATATGGGTGCCTGGCAGACCTTAGAATAGCGGGATAGAGGATGGGACATGATAACGACGAATAAAATACTGAGAGGAATTAACATGGTAGACAGGGCTATAATAGTTCACAGATGGGACACAGGAACAAGGGGACAACTAGAAGTTGAATACTCAGAGGAGCCATAGGGATGTTAGGAAGTATTTCTTTAGCCTTAGAGTTGCCAGGAATTGTAACAATCTGGAGAGTGAAGTAGTGGAGGCAGGATCCATACATAGTTTTAAGAAGAGGTACGGTAAGGCTCTTGGAGAGAGGAAAGAGTGACCAAGTAGTGACTGGCGATGAGGCGGGGCCAGGAGCCGTGAATCGACCCATGTAACCACAAACAGGTGAGTGTACACACACACACAGGAGCCAGGAGCTGTGACTCGACCCCTACAACCACAACTAGGTGAGTACACACATCACACACGTGTCTATCGATAAGTGCCTTTGACAATTAGTAACTATTACACAAACACACACACGCACACACACCACATACACACACACCGATAACGCACCCCCACACACCGATAACGCACCCCCCACACACCTCTCCCCAGCAGCAGACCGAGACGTGAACAGAATAGAACCACTTAGAGCGTTTACCGGCCCACCGCCGAACCGTGAAATTGTTCCATAAATTATACCATGAATTCCAACAATATATTGCAACGCAAGATATTACCCGTGTACCGTAAATTACCACACCAGACTAAAACACAGCCACACTTACACCCCCACACCCACACACACACCCACACACACACACACACACACACACACACACACACAAACGTGCAAAGGTTTGCAACAAGGCTAGTTCCCAAGCTAAGGGGAATGTCCTACGAAGAAAGGTTAAGGGAAATCGGCCTGACAACACTGGAGGATAGGAGGGTTAGTGGAGACATGATAACGACATACAAAATACTGCGAGGAATAGATAAGGTGGACAGAGACAGGATGTTCCAGAGATGTGACACAGCAACAAGGGGTCACAGTTGGATGTTGAAGACTCAGATGAATCACAGGGATGTTAGGAAGTATTTCTTGAGTCACAGAGTTGTCAGGAAGTGGAATAGTCTGGGAAATGATGTAGTGGAGGCAGGAGCCATTCATAGCTTTAAGAAGAGGTATGATAAAGCTCATGGAGCAGGAAGAGTGATCTAGTTGCGACCAGTGAAGAGACGGGGCCAGGAGCTGTGACTCGATTCCTGACAACTCTAAGGCTAAAGAAATACTTCCTAACATCCCTATGGCTCCTCTGAGTTTTCAACTTCTAGATGTCCCCTTGTTCCTGTGTCCCATCTGTGAAACATTATAGCCCTGTCTACCTTGTCAATTCCTCTCAGTATTTTATTCGTCGTTATCATGTCCCATCCTCTATCCCTTCAATTTCTTGACTTTGTTTACCAAGTGTGGGTGAGTACAACTAGGTGAGTACACACACACACAAACACACACACGCACACACACATGCACACAAACACACATTTTTGGTGCCAATATTTACAAAAGGAAAGAGAGATACTTTAAACTCTCGGTCAGTATTGCTATCAAGTGTTGTAAAATTATTGCAGAAAGACATTAGAAGAGAGTGAATTAAATAGCAGCTGGACAAAAACTTACCGATTAGTAACTCGTTCATCTGCCGTTGTACAAATTAATATATGTAACTTGCGCCAAGTATGTTACAATTTATTTCTAAAAAAGACCCAATACCTCTATAACTTGCATTGCCTTCAAAAAGACTAAACAGATCACAGCTAAGAGACTAAACAATCCCTGGATAACACCCAGCATTCTCAAATCCATTAATATAAAACACCTATATGAAAAACAGTACAGAATGGGTCAAATAACAAGAGAACAAACCTAACCAGCCTGATAAGAAGGTCAAAAAAATTGTATTATGAGAACAGATTAAATAACTTAAGAGGTGATATGAAAAAGATCTGGAAAACCCTATCTGAAATTCTAGGAACTAAAAAAGTATCCAGAAACATAACAATCAAACTGACAAATCCAGATGAACCCTGATGCTCCCACCAACTGAAACAGCAAACAGCCTAAATCTTTTCTTCTCCACAATAGGAAAAAAGTTGGTAAGCAAAATCCCAAGTTCAAACACTCCACCTAATGCTTACCTCACTGGCACTTACCCGAATACACTATTCTTAGCTCTGACCAACCCAACAGAAGTCTCGCTTGTTATTAACACATTAAAAAACAAGGCAGGAGATCTAAATAACTTACCACCTTTTATATACAAAAAAGCTTCTCAAGTACTATCACCAATTATTGCAACATTCTTTAACAAATCCATTGAATCCTCCACCTTCCCATCAATACTCAAAATAGCGAGGTTTACCCCCATACATAAAGGAGGAGATCAAACAAACCTGAATAACTATAGGCCAATATCTAACTTACCCCTTCTCTCCAAAATCTTTGAGAAGTTAATTCATAGGCAAATCTATTCCTACCTCATCTCCCACAACATACTCAACCCCTGTCAGTTTGGTTTCAGGCCTAATAAAAACACAAATGATGCAATCTTACACATGCTAGAAATAATATACACCGCTCTTGAAAAAAAAGAAATCCCACTGGGAATCTTCATTGATTTACGTAAAGCTTTTGATACAGTTGACCATGATCTGTTATACTTAAAATTATCACACTATGGTATAAGAGAGCACTCCCTCAACTACCTAAAGTCATACCTTAGCGACAGAAGCCAATATGTGTCCACAGATGGAGCTAACTCTTCCACACAAACAATTACAGTTGGTGTCACACGGAAGTGTTCTTGGCCCACTTCTCTTTCTCATTTACATAAACGACCTACCAAATGCATCTCAACTACTCAAACCCATACTATTTGCAGATGACACTACATACGTCTTCTCTCACCCATTCCCAGTCATACTAGCCAACACTGTAAATGCTGAATTACAGAAAATATCTACCTGGATGATGACTAACAAGCTTACCCTCAATGTTGACAAAACCTATTTCATTCAGTTTTGGAACAGAGCTGCAAATGTTCCACTTAACATAATGATAAACGGATCACTTGTCACAAAACTCATAGAGGGAAAATTCTTAGGAATCCACCTTGACAGTGGCCTCAAATTTCAGACACATATACAACAAATTTCCAAGAAAGTCTCCAAGACCGTAGGAATACTATCCAAGATAAGGTACTATGTTCCACAACCAGCTCTCCTTTCCCTTTATCACTCACTCATTTACCCCTATCTCACCTATGGAATCTGCACATGGGGCTCAACAACAATAAATCACCTCAAACCATTAATAACACAACAAAAGGCTGCAGTTCGAATGATAACAAATTCCCATTCTAGACAACATACTCCACCAATATTCAAAAGTCTGAACTTACTCACCATACAAGACATCCATACTTTTTACAGTGCCTATTACATACATAGAACACTAAACTCAAATATTAACCCACAACTCAAAATTCTCCTAACCAACCTTAACAGGACACATGAACATAACACAAGACACAGAGCACTCTTCGATGTTCCCCGTGTCCACCTCACATTATGCAAAAACGCAATGCACATTAAAGGCCCAAAAATTTGGAATTTATTACCTATGATTACCAAAGAAACCCGGTCTATACATCAATTCAAAACTCTGCTAAAAAACCACCTACTCACCCAAAACTAAATACCCACTACTTTACATTACCTACAAAGTTAATAAATAACTTTCCACTGCCTCAAAATAACATTATTCACTGTGTTACTCCCCTAGCCTCAAAACCCCTTACATAATTGCTCAAAGAAAAATAATTTATCGAACATAATCTAGTACAAATGTTGAAACTTATACCTCATAATTTATCGAACATAATCTAGTACAAATGTTGAAACTTATACCTCATAATGTATAAACCTGTTACAATTAATACAACCTAATCTAACTTTGTTCCTACGGCATAACCAAATAAAGAAATCCATCCTCATGTAGCCTTGTGCTCATTGTATCTCATCTAATGACCATATAAACTGTTATTGCATCACAAATTATTGATTTGATTTGTTTAATCTAATTTAATAATTTTATTAATACAAATAATAAATTATTATGTTGACATATAAAACTGTAAATGATCCAAAATTATAAAACTATTATGTTTCAAAAATGTCATGTTCAAATTATGTTCAAATTTCATAGCTTAAATACTCAACTATACTTATATTAAACTGTTTACTATAATTCTTACCTTTTAATTTTACGTTAATTTTAAGTCTGCCGACAATGCTCTGCATATTATGGGCTTTTGGCATGTACACCTCTTGTAATCCCATAACCCATTTTAAATCTTTGTATCTTGTCACAATAAACTATTATTATTATTATTATTATTATTATTATTATTATTATTATTTGACGTTCATCACACACCCATTGGTATGTCCTCTCGACCAGAATATAGCAGTTCTAGAACTCCACTTCTGTCCTGATTGTCTAGTCTAATCCACCAATCAGTGAGAGAGAGATCTCCCAGCCAAGGTGACGTCACACCTGCCTGCCTGGCTGAGAGGCACACACTAGCCTTCTCTGGTTGAATCCACTCCTCTCACTCTGTGGCTCTTTGTTGTCTTATATTATTAAATAACTTAATATTGTAAATTTTGTACATAGTGGTGAAGGAATATGCAGATAAAGAAAAAACTACCCCTTTTATGTTTCGCTCCCCTTCGTCTTGCCCGGATGCTAGCTATATTGATCACGTTATTTATGACCAGGTGCAACAGCCCTTGAATTGCTGCCTTTGTTCGTAATAATGTACAGCTTAAAAAGTTAAATTGTTACATGAGAGTCATATAAATGGTTAAAGAAAGACATGGATGGGCTCACTGTTTTTATTTATATTTTAAGAAAGTGTTTCATAGAGTTCCCTATTAAATGGTAATTTGGAAACTGCAAAATATAAGAGTCAAACTATTACAATAGGTAAGAGGCTGTCTATTTGAGAAGAAAGCAAACAGTAATATGATCAAATATTTTTTGCACTGGTTCAGAGACATCACAAGTGCTGCTACAAGGATCGGTATTGCTTCCATAATTGTTTAATTTATATAAATTACTTAGCAGAAATGAACAGAAAGATTGAACAATATGTTTGCAGATGGTGCCAAAATCTTAGAGAAAATATATAATGATCCTGACTGTATCACTAGAAGTGATATTGGATAAATGAGCGCATGTACTCACTGATGGAAGATCGAATTCAATGAAGATAATTATTACGTAATGAAAATGAAAAAAAGGCAAAAGAGGTTATTTAAATAATACTGACTGTGTAACAGAGGGAAATCTGAGTTATCATAAACAATATATACTCCGGAAAGTCATGCAAATGAAATTATGAATATGTTACACTCAAAACTATAATACAGTTTCTAAACACATGGATGATGGGTGAATATTAAAGCCGTACACAAGACCGACAGTTTGGACCACCTCAAAACTACGTCTTCAGTGGTGATGGACCGATTACATGGTCTTCACATCTCTGCTGCTTCTGCCAACTTTTCTGTACTCGACTGAAGAAGCCTGCTGTGTAGGCGAAACCTTTCGGAATAAAGATACCTATAACTGTTGTACATGTGTCTTTCTTACCAACAAGGAAGAGGAAATGGTGAAAACACTGAGAGCATGGTGCCAGATAAGTGGAAAATTGCAAATGTAATACCTATTTTCAAAGCAGGAGACAGGTCCTTAGCTTCGAACTATAGACCAATAAGCCTAACCTCCATAGTGGGAAAATTTATGGAATCAATAATAGCCGAGGCAATTCGTAGCCATCTTGAAAAGCATAAATTAATCAATGAATCTCAGCACGGTTTTACAAAAGGGCGTTCCTGCCTTACAAATTTAATAACTTTTTTCACTAAGGTATTTGAGGAGGTAGATCATGGTAATGAATATGATGTTGTGTATATGGACTTCAGTAAGGCTTTTGATAGAGTCCCACATCAGAGACTATTGAGGAAAATTAAGGCACACGGAATAGGAGGAGAAATTTTTCCTGGATAGAAGCATGGTTGACAAATAGGCAGCAGAGAGTTTGCATAAATGGGGAGAAATCAGAGTGGGAAGTGTCACAAGCGGTGTTCCACAGGGGTCAGTATTGGGCCCTTGTTGTTCACAATCTACATAAACGACATAGATGAGGGAATAAATAGCGACATAAGCAAGTTTGCCGATGACACCAAAATAGGCCGTCCAATTCATTCAAATGAGGACATTAGAGCACTCCAGGAAGATTTGAATAGACTGATGCATTGGTCGGAGAAGTGGCAGATGCAGTTTAATATAGATAAATGCAAAGTTCTAAATATTGGACAGGACAATAACCATGCCACATATAAACTAAATAATGTAGATCTTAATACTACTGATTGCGAAAAGGATTTAGGAGTTCTGGTTAGCAGTAATCTAAAACCAAGACAGCAGTGCATAAGTGTTCGCAATAAAGCGAACAGAATCCTTGGCTTCATATCAAGAAGCATAAATAATAGGAGTCCTCAGGTTGTTCTTCAACTCTATATATCCTTGGTTAGGCCTCATCTAGATTATGCTGCACAGTTTTGGTCACCGTATTACAGAATGGATATAAATGCTCTGGAAAACGTACAAAGGAGGATGACTAAGTTGATTCCATGTATCAGAAATCTTCCCTATGAGGATAGACTTAGGGCCCTGAATCTGCACTCTCTAGAAAGACGTAGAATTAGGGGGGATATGATTGAGGTGTATAAATGGAAAACAGGAATAAATAAAGGTGATGTAAATAGCGTGCTAAAAATATCTAGTATTGACAGGACTCGCAGCAATGGCTTTAAGTTGGATAAATTCAGATTCAGGAAGGATATAGGAAAGCATTGGTTTGGTAATAGAGTTGTCGATGAGTGGAACAAACTCCCGAGTACAGTTATAGAGGCTAAAACGTTGTGTAGTTTTAAAAATAGGCTAGATAAATATATGAGTGGGTGCGGGTGGGTGTGAGTTGGACCTGACTAGTTTGTGCTACTAGGTCAGATGCCGTGCTCCTTCCTTAAGTGGATGTAACCTGACCTGGCTGGGTCGGGGCATTGGCTTAAGCCGGTGGGAGACTTGGACCTGCCTCGCATGGGCCAGTAGGCCTGCTGCAGTGTTCCTTCTTTCTTATGTTCTTATGTTCTTATTTCTAGGACATATTTGGAATAAGATCAAATAAGTAGAAAGGGTTTAAAATAGCTTTAGAAGGGTTACTAAAATTTAAAAATATGAAATGAAGAATTAGTTACATGTGCAACATCTGGGATTCTTTATTGTAGACGTTTCCACCATCGAGTGGCTTTATCGATACAAATTCAAGGAAATAACTGGATGACAGTTGAGCTATATACAAAGGATGAGGTAATGAGTGTGTCAGCCTTGGTGAAGAACACCGTAGTTGTTAAGAGTCTGAATCACAGCCATGAACATTGTATTCTCTTCACTACTATACTACTATGGAAAAATAAACACATAAGCAGTATAATGTGATCCTTTATTGACAACGTTTCGCCCACGCAGTGGGCTTTATCGAGTCACAGACAGATCTACCTGGAAATTGAGCAACATGGAGATATATAGGGTACAGTCAGGTGGAGAATGCTGGGTCAGGTGGAGAAAGCTGCATGTGAGTCTTAAAAGTAGTGTGATAGTTAAAAACATAGTGTGACTTAAAGGACCTGCAGTGTACCATTCTTGAGTTCTAGGTGGGATAGCGTTGAAGAAGTTTCTTGGCAATAGGTTCAGCTATGTTGTAGAAGCCGTTGTTCTGGTTGAAGTTGTTGGATATACAGATGAGTGATGATTCTAGGATTCTTCGGTATTGCGTGTTGTCTTCTCTGGCGATGAGTCTTGCGTTTCTGTAGTTGATTAAATGGTTGTGTAAATTTCGGTGTTGAACACAGGCATTTCTTGAGTCGTCAGATCTGCCTGCGTACTGGTGTTCTGAAATGCGTGTTTGTAGGTCTCTGGATGTTTCGCCAACGTATAATTTGCTGCAGCCATTACAAGGGATTGTGTATACCCTGCCGTGGATTGAAGCTTTTCCTGTCTGTTACTGGTAATGTCCTTAATGGTGGTGGATGTGGAGGTGGATACTCGGAATGAGGTCTTAGAAAAATGTTGGAAACTTGTTTGGAAATGGAGTTGGTGGGAAGGACTATGTATCTCTTCTCAGCAGTGTCTTCTCTGGGTGTGTTGAAGATGTTTAATGCCCGTCGTCTGCAGTCTCTAATGAAGTGACGAGGATAGTGAAGTTTGGAAAACTTGTTCAATGAGGAGCATTCTTCTTCAAGGAACTCACTGCTGCAGATTCTGAGTGCGCGCAGGAAAAAGCCTATAATTACACCGAGCGATTTTCCACTATTATTCCCTCTTCTGTCACCTGGCTTCGTTATGTTGACGACATTCTCATCATAACTCCCAGACGCTTCAACGTTCAAGCTCTCCAACACGAACTCAACCAGGTTGAGCCATCAATCCAGTTTACACTAGAAGAAGAAGTCGACAATACTCTTCCTTTCCTTGATGTTCTTCTCTGCAAAGCTGACCATGAACTTCGTTTTAAAGTCTATCGAAAACCTACCAATCAACACGATCTTCTCCACTTCTACTCTCACCACGACACCAAAATTAAACGTGGTGTAATTATAGGCTTTTCCTGCGCGCACTCAGAATCTGCAACAGTGAGTTCCTTGAAGAAGAATGCTCCCTCATTGAACAAGTTTTTCCAAACTTCACTATCCTCGTCACTTCATTAGAGACTGCAGACGACGGGCATTAAACATCTTCAACACACCCAGAGAAGACACTGCTGAGAAGAGATACATAGTCCTTCCCACCAACTCCATTTCCAAACAAGTTTCCAACATTTTTCTAAGACCTCATTCCGAGTATCCACCTCCACATCCACCACCATTAAGGACATTACCAGTAACAGACAGGAAAAGCTTCAATCCACGGCAGGGGTATACACAATCCCTTGTAATGGCTGCAGCAAATTATACGTTGGCGAAACATCCAGAGACCTACAAACACGCATTTCAGAACACCAGTACGCAGGCAGATCTGACGACTCAAGAAATGCCTGTGTTCAACACCGAAATTTACACAACCATTTAATCAACTACAGAAACGCAAGACTCATCGCCAGAGAAGACAACACGCAATACCGAAGAATCCTAGAATCATCACTCATCTGTATATCCAACAACTTCAACCAGAACAACGGCTTCTACAACATAGCTGAACCTATTGCCAAGAAACTTCTTCAACGCTATCCCACCTAGAACTCAAGAATGGTACACTGCAGGTCCTTTAAGTCACACTATGTTTTTAACTATCACACTACTTTTTAAGACTCACATGCAGCTTTCTCCACCTGACCCAGCATTCTCCACCTGACTGTACCCTATATATATCTCCATGTTGCTCAATTTCCAGGTAGATCTGTCTGTGACTCGATAAAGCCCACTGCGTGGGCGAAACGTTGTCAATAAAGGATCACATTATACTGCTTATGTGTTTATTTTTCCATTGTGTCGGTATTTTATACCATTTATTTCCACTATACTACTATACTGCTCTTCAACAACTCTAAGGCTGAGGGACTTATTATTTATCTCATCTTTTGTATATAGTTAAACTGTCTTCCAATTATTTCCTTCAATTTGTATTGATAAAGCCAATGGTTGGCTAAACGTCTACGTCTACTATAAAAAAAACACAAGATGTTGCACATGTACCATACATGTACAATAATACGAGTTACTATAAGAGACTAAAAGAACTAAATATGTTCACGTTTGTTGGTAAGATAATAAGAGGAGACAATAAAACAAATACATGACTTCTTAGTACAATGGAACCTCGGTGTTCGAACGTACCGGACCTCGAACAAACCGGAGTCCAAACAATTCTGTTCAGAAAAAAATGACCCCAACATGTTGACTTGTTTAAAATTCATCTGTAAAAAACTTTACAGGAAAGCCGTGTTTCAAAGTGACTTCTGACACTGACTTTACTCTCAGAGACTAGTACTGACTTTACTCTCAGAGACTAGTACTGACTTTACTCTCAGAGACTAGTGGAAGTCAGTTCAACATCCTCCAGTGTGTGAGGTTGATAACTATTTCGCACATCGAACTTCTCGCAGTTCGAACTCCACCTAGGAACCAATTAAGTTCAAACACCGGGGTTCCACTGTACATGTAACAAGGACAACAATGACCGTAAACAGAGAAAAAATGAAGCCGAAGTCATACAAGAATATTTTTTTCTTCGCAGAGAAGCAAACCATCAGAATGATTTTTAAGAGAAAGAAGCAAGTAGTTAGTGCTATAACAATTATAAATTTTAATCAGTCATTACTAAAGTAGATCCAGCACGATCATAATTCAGCTGCAGTAGAGGAATAGACAATATGTATACACACACACACACACACACACACACACACACACACACACACACACACACATACATACACACACACACACATAAAATACTGAGAGGAATTGACAAGGAAGACAGAGACAGGATGTTCCAGAGATGGGACACAACAACAAGGGGTCACAATTGGAAGTTGAAGACGAAGATGAGTCACAAGGATTTTAGGAAGTATTTCTTCAGTCACAAAGTTGTCAGGAAATGGAATAGTCTGGAGAGTTATGTAGTGGAGGCAGGATCCATACATAACTTTAAGAAGAGATATGATAAAGCTCACAGAGCAGGTAGAGAGTGGACCTAGTAGCGATCAGTGAAGAGGTGGGGCCAGGAGCAATGAATCGACCCCTGCAACTGCAATTAGGTGAGTACAAAACACGCAAACATAGTTAAATGTTTTTAGGTGACTTTCAGGAATTACCTGAAGCCCTCTGCTGAATTATAAAAACTACCCAGTGAGTGTTTTTAAACTATAAATCGCGAGAAAAACGATAAAACACAAGAGAGAAAAAAATTAAACATAAATGTAATAGAAACTGTTAATGATTCGTGAGATAAAGTTTGGTTCATTTGCTTTAGGAATTAATTACCAAGAGTTAAGAAAGCATTCATGAATGACAGAACTGGTTGGGAATTGTAAATGTTGAATAAACTCTATGTTTTATTCAATGAAAGAGTGATATATATACACAGGAACATAAGAACACAAGCATGGAGGAGCACTGTGTCAGGCCTACTGGCCTATGCTAGGCACATACACCTCACACACATGTACCTTTCCAATCTTGTTTTTAAGGTATCCAAGGTTCTCACTTCAATGACTCTCCTGGGAAGTATATTGCATACGTCTACAACACTGTCCCTTAGCCAGTACTTTCCTATATCCTTTCAATTACTGCGAGTTCTATTTTCCTTGGATATTTTCAGCACATTTATATCCCCTTTATGTACTCCAGTTTTCCATTTATACTCATTCATTTCTCTCCTAAATCTGCGAAGTAGAGCTTGATCATACAGAATGTGAAAAAGACTTGGGAGTCATGGTAAGCAGGAATCTAAAGCCAAGACAACAGTGCCTAAGTGTGCGCAATAAGGCTAACAGATTACTAGGATTTATTTCAAGAAGTATAAGCAACAGAAGTCCAAAAGTTATTTTACAGCTCTTTACATCACTAGTGAGACCTCATTTGGATTATGCAGCTCAGTTTTGGTCTCCTTACTACAGGATGGATATAGATTCATTGAAGAACATACAAAGAAGAATGACTAAAATTATTTACAGTATAAGAAATCTCCCGTATGACGATAGACTTAGAGCGTTGAATCTCCACTCTCTGGAGAGACGTAGAATGAGGGGAGATATCAACGAGGTGTACAAGTGGATGATGGGCATAAACAAAGGAGATATTAATAAAATATTGAGGATATCGAACCAAGTAAGAACCAGAAATAACGGATTTAAATTGGATAAATTTAGATTTAGAAAGGACATAGGCAAGTACTGGTTTTCGAACAGAGTTGTAGATGCGTGGAACAATCTTCCGAGTACTGTTATAGAGGCTAGGACCTTGGGTGGCTTTAAAAAGAGATTGGACAAATATATGAGTGGGAGGGGCTGGGTTTGATTGGTGTCGTGAGTACGGGAATAAATTCTTAGGTAGTGGTGGTTTTGATATGGACCTGCCTTGTATGGGCCAGTAGGCCTTCTGCAGTGTTCCTCCATTCTTATGTTCTTATGTCTTTCCAGTGAGCGCAAATTCACTGTCTTTGTTAGAATGATTTCTGAAGCAGGGAATCAAATACGTCATCCTTCTGTGTGTGTTGTACAAGGCAGTTATATATATTTTGCAATGTGACAAGAATCAATCAAGCGACAGTGTTGAGACTTAATACTGTGGGAAGGAGAGGTGCAGAGTAGTAGATGGAAGAATGTAATCACTGAGAGGTCACGTCCCTCTCAGGCCCAACCATTCTCACTTGAAAAAGTTGTCCAAAGTGTTTTCTGTACCAAGATGCCATTGTGTTGCAGTGTCAGTGATTACATTCTTCCATCTACTACTCTGCACCTCTCCTTCCCACACTATATAAGTCTCAACACTGTCGCTTGATCTCCACATTGTTCCAGACTATGGAACAGAACTCTTCTCCAGGCTGAGGGACTGACAACCTCAATTCTACATCTGCAAGGCTGATGGACTGATACATCGTCTTCACATCTCTACTATTCCTGCCTACTTTCTGTACTCGACTGAAGAAGCATACTCTGTAGGCGAAACGTTTCGGAATAAAGTTGCCTAACTGTTGCCTATGTGTCTTACCTACCATAATCATGTTTAAGTAAATACAACTTTCCAAATCACCTCCCTCATTTAAGTATAGTAGTAATAACGTACTTTGTTAACGCACACTACTTTATTTAACGATAGCCAACTCCAGCGGTCTTTAAAGACATTTAAGTCCAACCTTTCCAGTAAAAGACAACCAAACTGCCATCATTCTTATAGTGGAGAGATCATCATCACTGCTCATATAAATACCTGAGAAATGATATAGTACTCTTGGGGAAATTTACAGCAGTGTATTACACAGATAAGAAAATATAAGAAATACAAAATACTCTAAACAGTTTCTTGCCTTGTAGTGGGACTCTCTTAGTTTCCCCGGAAAGGCCAATATCAGCCCTGGGACTGTCTTAGTTTCCCCGGAAAGCCCAATATCAGCCCTGGGACTCTCTTAGTTTCCCCGGAAAGGCCAATATCAGCCCTGGGACTCTCTTAGTTTCCCCGGAAAGGCCAATATCAGCCCTGGACTCTTAGTTTCCCGAAGGCCAATATCAGCCGTGGCTCGATTCATTGCTAGTCATGCTGGAGAATTGCTCTCTTAATTTAATCTCTGGTTATAAGCGGAGTCAACTTATTTCTAGCTAATTAATACCTCGTCAGAAGACTCAACCTCTCAATCAGAACGAACTCAACTACTCCAATCAGAACCCGAACTCAAGCTTCTCCAATCAGACCCGAACTCAAAGCTTCTCAATCAGAACCGAACTCAAGCTTCTCCAATCAGAACCCGAACTCAAGCTTCTCCAATCAGAACCCGAACTCAAGCTTCTCAATCAGAACCCGAACTCAAGCTTCTCCAATCAGAACCCGAACTCAAGCTTTCCAATCGAACCCGAACTCAATGAACCGAACTCAAGCTTCTCCAATCAGAACCCGAACTCAAGCTTCTCCAATCAGAACCCGAACTCAAGCTTCTCCAATCAGAACCCGAACTCAAGCTTCTCCAATCAGAACCCGAACTCAAGCTTCTCCAATCAGAACCCGAACTCAATGTGAATGGATGGTTCAGAGAACCGACGATTGATGGACTGACAACATCGACTCAAGATTGAGGGACTGACAACCTCACACTCCTCCTGTTCTTCACGATTCTCCTTTGTATGGACTGATGAAGCCACGTGAGGCGAAACGTTTCTCAATAAAGATACCCAAGGTTGCATTGTGTCTAATTTACCACCGAACTCAAGCTTCTCCAATCAGAACCCGAACTCAAGCTTCTCCAATCAGAACCCGAACTCAAGCTTCCCATGGGATTTCTGGCCATATCCTTTATATCAGTACAAGCTCACGAAATTGTACTAACACTATTGTAAACAAATCACAGAATTGGTGGGGATCAAACCCACGTCAAGCAAGTCGTAAAACTTGGAGGTCAGTGTGTTATCCACTGCACCACACTGGCCTATTAAGATTTATCCAAATAATACTCTTCATGTGGCCTGAGTTTTACGATTCGCTTACTATGGATTCGAACTCCACCTGTAAAGTGATTTGTTTGCCATCGTTTTATTAAGGGACTTGAGTTAGAGCCCGCCACAGCCACGCTTGTGTTAGATTCATCTGTAAAAAACCTGCATTGTGGTCACAGTGGAGCCCATGCTAATCTCCCTATGGTGTTGAATTTATCTTATTATGCAGGAAGGCTCCAGTGGATAACACACAGGCATGCGAGTTTTGCAACTAGTTTGTCATGGGTTCGATCCCTGCACGTTCTGGGATTTTCTATAATTCCTAATTCGCAGTTACAAGGTTATCACTTACCCAAGACGTTGCTGCTTCCGAGTACCAAGTTCACGGTGGCTACCTTATGGTCTCCCATGGCAGCCTCAACTGTCTTTTTATGACTCACTCTTTGTGAAGAGCAAACCATATCACTCAATGTTTGGTGGACATATATTAATAGAATCAGCGTCGTAGTGTACGAACTAGTCACTGAGACCTTCGCCCAGATAATTATATTTATGATTACAGTTGAGAAGCCTTTATCCGAAATGCCTGGGACCGGAAGTGCTTTGGATTTCGGATTTCTTCTGATTTTGGAATATTTGTATATTTGCATCTATATAATGGAACAGCTTGAGAATGGAACGAAAGTCTAAACACCGCTTACCGTCGAAGACGCTATTTTTCCCTCCAAAAAAAGTGAATAAAATTTAGCCAGCATCTTGGAGGCCCAGGGTTAGGCTGCTCAAAGGCCTCAACCTTCACCTAGACAAGTGTTTCCACACTAGACAGTAATCTAAGCTCCTGTATATGACCCAGTAATAAATCACCTAAAATAGTTTGTGTAAAATGATCAATAAATAACAAAACTAATCATAAATAATCGTAAAAATTCGTTGGTCCTTAGTAGCGGTAGGCTAAGGTAAAAGACGATGGCGTGATGGAGTTGGTAGTACCAGTAGACTAATTTACCTATTTACCATCAAACCAACCTTTATTGTGAAGGTTACTCACCTAAGACGATCTTGATATTAAGAGAACATTATCAGAAATAAAAAGCAAAAGTAAATTGTGGTATGTTAAAAGGGGTTCGAATAACGATACACACTGGTATACAGTAGTAATACACACTGATATATGGTACTAATACACACTGGTATACAGTAGTAATACACACTGGTATACAGTAGTAACACAAACTGGTATACAGTAGTAATACACACTGGTATACAGTAGTAATACACACTGGTATACAGTAGTAATACACACTGGTATACAGTAGTAATACACACTGGTATACAGTAGTAATACACACTGGTATACAGTAGTAATACACACTGGTATACAGTAGTAATCACACTGGTATACAGTAGTAATACACACTGGTATAAAGTAGTAATACACACTGATATAAAGTAGTAATACACACTAGTATAAAGTAGTAATACAAATTGGTATACAGTAATACACACTGGTATACAGTAGTAATACACACTGGTATACAGTAGTAATACACACTGGTATATAGTACTAATACACACTGGTATACAGTAGTAATACACACTGGTATATGGTACTAATACACACTGGTATACAGTAGTAATACACACTGGTATACAGTAGTAATACAAACTGGTATACAGTAGTAATACACACTGGTATACAGTAGTAATACACACTGGTATACAGTAGTAATACACACTGGTATACAGTAGTAATACACACTGGTATAAAGTAGTAATACACACTGGTATACAGTAGTAATACACACTGGTATAAAGTAGTAATACACACTGGTATATAGTACTAATACACACTGGTATACAGTAGTAATACACACTGGTATATGGTACTAATACACACTGGTATACGGTAGTAATACACACTGGTATACAGTATGTAGATGAATGGTTCAGAGAACCGACGAGCTGATAAATTAGACACTTATGCAACACTTGGGTATCTTTATTGAGGAAACGTTTCGCCACACAGTGGATTCATCAGTCAATACAAAGGAGCATCGTGTAGAACAGGGAGTATGAGGTAATCAGTCCCTCAACCTTGAGTCAATGTTGTCAGTCCATCAATCTTGTAAAGAATACAGCATATGTGCGAATAGGTACCCTTTTGATGGACCAGATGCTTAGGCTCATTCAGTGCCCTGGTGATGGACCAGGTACTTAGGCTCATTCAGTGCCCTGGTGATGGACCAGGCGCTCCCAGTACCCTGGTGATGGACCAGGTGCTTCAGCTCCTTTACCTTGGTGATGGACCAGGTGCTTCAGCTCCTTCAACGCCCTGGTGATGGATCATGTGCTTCGGCTTATTCAGTGCCCTGGTGATGGACCAGGTACTTCAGCTTCTTTGGTGCTCTTGTGATGGACCAGGTGCTCCAGCTCTTCCAGTACCCTGTTTTATAGTGCCCTGATTATCAAAGCATATTCCATGGATGGAGTAGGTGGGTTGGGTAGGAGTTTTTGTTTGTGGGATTGATTTTAGGCTTTGGGGGAATCTGCCAAGCGTGGACCAGTTGGCTTGCTGCAGTGTTCCTTATTTCTGTTTTCTTGTGAGTGAGAAGGGTTGGATTTGAACGGGACTTGCACAATTGTTGGAGGGGGGTTGTCGGGGTTTGTTCCTTGGATGGGACAACACCAACACCTCAGACAACACCAACACCTCAGACAATATCAACACCTCAGACAACACCAACACCTCAGACAACACCAACCCCTCAGACAACACCAACACCTCAGACAACACCAACACCTCAGACAACACCAACACCTCAGACTACACCAACACCTCAGACAACACCAACACCTCAGACAACACCAACACCTCAGACAACACCAACACCTCAGACAATACCAACACCTCAGACAGCCCCAGCACACTCACATCACTCAACTTGACTTTCTGTGATATAGATAAACAGAAATGCTACCTCTTTTTCTTTTCACTATTACCCATAGGCTTCTTCGACATTTTCAACAATATCTTCACGCCACAAATCACGCAGTAATCAGGGAGTAATTGTTGGTGCTCCAGTCCGTCTTGCGCTGAATGGTCCATTGTGGCTCGTCATGTCAACAAGAACCGTTTAGGATTTTGGAGTTTCTCGGAATTTGGAATTTCGGATAAAGGATTCTGTACTGTATTAGGTATCAAGAACAGGCACCTTAAGAGGTTGCCTGATTTTTTTTTCATATCCTCCAACTTTTCTATTTTATTTCGCCCATAAGTCAAGAACACTTCATTATTATTAATTTTGGGCCCTGTGGATGCTAATTTATTTTTTGCCAAATCTAAAAAAAAAAATTAAAGCAAAATCAAATATTTTTCTTAGAAGATTGCAAAGAATTTTAAATATAATAAAAAAATACCGTAAAACAATATAAATTCGAGGATTTATACATTTTTTTAAGTTTAACGATTTTAAGAAAATTCTTAGGCACATTTTCGCTAGGTTTCTCACAAACTTATGTTTATTTCTCGAAAACTCTTTATTCGATCGGCTTAAAATTTTCGAGGCTTGTGAAATGTATTTGGAAAATATTCATGGATCTATTTTGCATACGTGGTTGCCCTATGTACAGTGCTACACACAGTAGGTCAGTCAGTGTTTGTTTCCGAGGGACAGGTAGACACAGGCTCCTCAGATTTAAACAGTCGCATATCCTACTTAGTAGTTTCATGCATTTAATGGAGTATATTGATGTCATTTTGCCAGTTTTAATCTGGAAATGGTGTAGTATTATTTATCGTTATTGCATTACAGTGACTTGATGCCGGTGAGGGGTTGCTCTTGATCCAAGGAACTCGACTTGTCTTTCCCTAGCTTGGGTTGAATTTGAGTGCCTCTCACTCCACAGGTGCTATGTGACACCTACAGGTTGAGTACAGGTTGAATACAGGTTGAGTACAGGTTGAATACAGGTTGAGTACAGGTTGAGCACAGTTATGAATAATCAATCCTCAATGCTAATTTATCGCATGAAATGGAACCTACCGAGAGCTTAATGTCTAGGCACATTTTCTGTTGGATTCTGTGCAATAACTGGAAAATGCATCTTCTGGTCAGCTTGAAACTTTTAATGATGTGTTTCTCTCAAGAAAAACAATCTCTTGATGTTAGGGTGAGTAAGCTATCATGTGCTAATTTTATTACTCAAATTAGTTTCTGAGAAATAATTGGTGAATGTATCTTCTGATCAGAAATAAAACACAGCGTTTAAGTTTATTTTCTTATTCTAGATTAAATCAACTTAAATGTTTTTTTATGTACCTATAACATGTGTGTACCCTCAAGACCACTGCTAAAAAAAAAGATACAGTAATGTTTAATGAAATTTACTTACTTTCTTAAAAGCTGATCATTCTTACTTAGAGACCAATATGGATTAAATTTGACCTGTTTAAGTTCCAATCTGCATTTTTTTTTGAGAGAGAGTTGCATTTGATTAGCTACAACATTTCCAAGGTAATCACTTGATAGATCAATATCTGAGCGGCTTAAAGCTTAATGTGCTTGTGTATTTTAGGATGTTAACCTCCTTGGTCCCTTGGAAAGATTTTAATTAGATTGGGTCTATTAATGTCGTATTTAACCATTTTTATTGAAGTAATTTAGTTATTTATAAATGGTGACTTGTGAATGCATCTTTTGATTTCTCTCACATATTCAACGCAAATATTTAACTGTTCAGGAAAAATTTCTCCACTGCTACCTAAATAACGATGCCATTACCGCAGAAATGAATGGTAATGTTGTGGCATATGTGATGTCATGTTCAGGTTAGTTGATGTTATGTGATATACAACTATACATATGTGTATGTGGCCATGCAACATAAGATAACCGCATGCTGGTTGTCTCTAGCTTAAACGCAATAGAGATCAATTTACTCAGATGGTGAGACCTGCGTCGTTCCCACTTGACCTCTCTCATTGTGAAGTCTTCTTGTTGTTTTCATAATGTTTCAGACATGTGACAAGAGAGGCGATTTTGACAGTGACCGACGAAAATGACTTACTTCGATCGCTTCAAGTAAATTCCGCATTCATTAGAGTTAGACGATCACCCGTAGAGTATTGGTAGTGTTCTCTGTGTATAGTGCTGGCTGGCACTCCTGTAGAGTATTGGTAGTGTTCTCTGTGTATAGTGCTGGCTGGCACTCCTGTAGAGTATTGGTAGTGTTCTCTGTGTATAGTGCTGGCTGGCACTCCTGTAGAGTATTGGTAGTGTTCTCTGTGTATAGTGCTGGCTGGCACTCCTGTAGAGTATTGGTAGTGTTCTCTGTGTATAGTGCTGGCTGGCACTCCTGTAGAGTATTGGTAGTGTTCTCTGTGTATAGTGCTGGCTGGCACTCCTGTAGACGGTCGATACCTTGTACCTTATACACTCATGATATTCTGGTTACATTTCTACACTAACCTGAAAGTCAAACTTAAGAAATGCATCAATATTCCAGGCAGCTTTTATTAAAATATATTTACTCATGTGCTATATTTACTCACTTGCTTTGCTTAACTAAATATATTTATATAATAGCATATTTTAAGTTATTATCCTCCTGGATTGACTGAACTTGGTTAACTTTACGTCATCACAGTACAACAAGACATTGGTGATTTTTATTTCAGTCAGTATACAGGCCCGTCTGTGGGGTACTTTGCCTTGTTCAATCTGACTATTAGTGATGGCATGCAATACTCTAGATGAACAACGGTACAAGCCAAGAAGTAGAAAGAAAGAAACCTTTAGCAGGGATAAGATTTTATTTTGACATTACACCCAAGATGATGTGTACAGGAGAGGCTGTCACTGAGCTCCAGTGCCAGGTGAAGGTCAGGGCACCTTTTCATGACTCCTGTGCCTCGGTATTCATGACTCCAGTACCTCGGTATTCATGATTCCAGTACCTCGGTATTCATGACTCCAGTACCTCGGTATTCATGAATCCAGTACCTCGGTATTCATGACTCCAGTACCTCGGTATTCATGAATCCAGTACCTCGGTATTCATGACTCCAGTACCTCGGTATACATGACTCCAGTACCTCGGTATTCATGAATCCAGTACCTCGGTATATATGACTCCAGTACCTCGGTATTCATTACTCCAGTACCTCGGTATACATGACTCCAGTACCTCGGTATTCATGACTCCAATACCTCGGTATTCTTGACTCCAGTACCTCGGTATTCATGACTCCAGTACCTCGGTATTCATGAATCCAGTACCTCTGTATTCATGACTCCAGTACCTCGGTATTCATGAATCCAGTACCTCGGTATTCATGACTCCAGTACCTCGGTATTCATGAATCCAGTACCTCGGTATTCATGACTCCAGTACCTCGGTATACATGACTCCAGTACCTCGATAATCGTGACTCCAGTACCCTGGTATTCATGAATCCAGTACCTCGGTATTTATGTATCCGGTACCTCGGCATTCATGATTCCAGTATCTCTTTATTCATTACTCTAGTACCTTGGTATTTATGACTGGAGTACGTCGATATTCATGTCTCCAGAACCTTGGTATTCATGACTCCAGTATCTCGGTATTCATGACTCCAATATCTCGGTATTCATGACTTCATTACCTCGTTATTTATTACTCCGGTACCTCGTTATTCATGAGTCCAGTACCTTGTTATTCATGATTCCACTACTTCGGTATTCATGACTCCAGTACCTCGGTATTCATGACTCCAGTATCTCGGTATTCATGACTCCAGTATCTCGGTATTCATGACTCCAGTATCTCGGTATTCATGACTCCAGTATCTCGGTATTCATGACTCCAGTATCTCGGTATTCATGACTCCAGTATCTCGGTATTCATGACTCCAGTATCTCGGTATTCATGACTCCAGTATCTCGGTATTCATGACTCCAGTATCTCGGTATTCATGACTCCAGTATCTCGGTATTCATGACTCCAGTATCTCGGTATTCATGACTCCAGTATCTCGGTATTCATGACTCCAGTATCTCAGTATTCATGACTCCAGTATCTCGGTATTCATGACTCCAGTATCTCGGTATTCATGACTCCAGTATCTCGGTATTCATGACTCCAGTATCTCGGTATTCATGACTCCAGTATCTCGGTATTCATGACTCCAGTATCTCGGTATTCATGACTCCAGTATCTCGGTATTCATGACTCCAGTATCTCGGTGTTCATGACTCCAGTATCTCGGTGTTCATGACTCCAGTATCTCGGTATTCATGACTCCAGTATCTCGGTATTCATGACTCCAGTATCTCGGTATTCATGACTCCAGTATCTCGGTATTCATGACTCCAGTATCTCGTTATTCATGACTCCAACACCTCGGTATTCATGACTCCAGCACCTCGGTATTCATGACTCCAGTATCTCGGTATTCATGACTCCAGTACCTCAATATTCATGACTCCAGTACCTTGGTATTCAGGACTCCAGTACCTCGGTATTCATGACTCCAGTACCTCGGTATTCATGACTCCAGTACTTTATTATCATGACTCCAGTACCTCGATATTCATGACTCCAGTACCTCGGTATTCATGACTAGTACTTCGGTATTCTTGACTCCAGTACCTTGGTATTCATGACTCCAGTACCTCGGTATTCATGACTCCAGTATCTCGGTATTCATGACTCCAGTATCTCGGTATTCATGACTCCAGTACCTCGGTATTCATGACTCCAGTATCTCGGTATTCATGACTCCAGTATCTCGGTATTCATGACTCCAGTATCTCGGTATTCATGACTCCAGTATCTCGGTATTCATGACTCCAGTATCTCGGTATTCATGACTCCAGTATCTCGGTATTCATGACTCCAGTATCTCGGTATTCATGACTCCAGTATCTCGGTATTCATGACTCCAGTATCTCGGTATTCATGACTCCAGTATCTCGGTATTCATGACTCCAGTATCTCGGTATTCATGACTCCAGTATCTCGGTATTCATGACTATAGTATCTCGGTATTCATGACTCCAGTATCTCGGTATTCATGACTCCAGTATCTCGGTATTCATGACTCCAGTATCTCGGTATTCATGACTCCAGTATCTCGGTATTCATGACTCCAGTATCTCGGTATTCATGACTCCAGTATCTCGTTATTCATGACTCCAGCACCTCGGTATTCCTGACTCCAGCACCTCGGTATTCATGACTCCAGCACCTCGGTATTCATGACTCTAGTATCTCGGTATTCATGACTCCAGTACCTCAGTATTCATGACTCCAGTACCTTGGTATTCAGGACTCTAGTACCTCGGTATTCATGACTCCAGTACCTCGGTATTCATGACTCCAGTACTTTATTATCATGACTCCAGTACCTCGATATTCAAGACTCCAGTACCTCAGTGTTCATGACTCCAGTACCTCGGTATTCATGACTAGTACTTCGGTATTCTTGACTCCAGTACCTTGGTATTCATGACTCCAGTACCTCGGTATTCATGACTCCAGTATCTCGGTATTCATGACTCCAGTATCTCAGTATTCATGACTCCAGTATCTCGGTATTCATGACTCCAGTATCTCGGTATTCATGACTCCAGTATCTCGGTATTCATGACTCCAGTATCTCGGTATTCATGACTCCAGTATCTCGGTATTCATGACTCCAGTATCTCGGTATTCATGACTCCAGTATCTCGGTATTCATGACTCCAGTATCTCGGTATTCATGACTCCAGTATCTCGGTATTCATGACTCCAGTATCTCGGTATTCATGACTCCAGTATCTCGGTATTCATGACTCCAGTATCTCGGTATTCATGACTCCAGTATCTCGTTATTCATGACTCCAGCACCTCGGTATTCATGACTCCAGCACCTCGGTATTCATGACTCCAGTATCTCGGTATTCATGACTCCAGTACCTCAGTATTCATGACTCCAGTACCTTGGTATTCAGGACTCCAGTACCTCGGTATTCATGACTCCAGTACCTCGGTATTCATGACTCCAGTACTTTATTATCATGACTCCAGTACCTCGATATTCAAGACTCCAGTACCTCAGTGTTCATGACTCCAGTACCTCGGTATTCATGACTAGTACTTCGGTATTCTTGACTCCAGTACCTTGGTATTCATGACTCCAGTACCTCGGTATTCATGACTCCAGTATCTCGGTATTCATGACTCCAGTATCTCGGTATTCATGACTCCAGTATCTCGGTATTCATGACTCCAGTATCACGGTATTCATGACTCCAGTATCTCGGTTTTCATGACTCCAGTATCTCGGTATTCATGACTCCAGTATCTCGGTATTCATGACTCCAGTATCTCGGTATTCATGACTCCAGTATCTCGGTATTCATGACTCCAGTATCTCGGTATTCATGACTCCAGTATCTCGGTATTCATGACTCCAGTATCTCGGTATTCATGACTCCAGTATCTCGGTATTCATGACTCCAGTATCTCGGTATTCATGACTCCAGTATCTCGGTATTCATGACTCCAGTATCTCGGTATTCATGACTCCAGTATCTCGGTATTCATGACTCCAGCCCCTCGGTATTCATGACTCCAGCACCTCGGTATTCATGACTCCAGTACCTCGGTATTCATGACTCCAGTACCTCGGTATTCATGACTCCAGTACTTTATTATCATGACTCCAGTACCTCGGTATTCAAGACTCCAGTACCTCGGTGTTCATGACTCCAGTACCTCAGTATTCATGACTAGTATCTCGGTATTCATGACTAGTACCTTGGTATTCTTGACTCCAGTTCCTCGGTATTTATGACTCCAGTACCTCGGTATTCAAGACACCAGTACCTTGGTATTCAAGACTCCAGTACATCGGTGTTCATGACTCTAGTTCCTCGGTATTCTTGACTCCAGTACCTCGGTATTCATGACTCTAGTACCTTGGTATTCAAGACTCCAGTACCTCGGTGTTCATGACTCTAGTACCTCGGTATTCTTGACTCCAGTACCTCGGTATTCATGACTAGTACCTCGGTATTCTTGACTCCAGTACCTTGGTATTCATGACTCTAGTACTTTGATATTCTCTACTCCAGTACCTCGGTATTCATGACTCCAGTACCTCGGTATTCAAGACTCCAGTACGTCGGTATTCTTGACTCCAGTACCTCGGTATTCTTGACTCCAGTACCTCGGTATTCTTGACTCCAGTACCTTCGTATTCGTGACTCTTGTACGTCGGTATTCCTGATTCTATTACTTCAGTGTTCATGACCCCAGTACATGATCCAAGTACCTATTTATTCGTGACCCCAATACCCCAGTGTTTATGAACTTAGTAAACTACTGTTCGTAACCAAGGTACCCAGTGTTCGTGACCCTAGCACCTCATTATTTTTTACCTCAGTACCCCATTACTAGAAGCCCAGTACCTTGATGTTCGTGACCCCAGTATTCTACTGTTTATGACCCTAGTACCTCAATATTCGTGACCCCAGCACCCCACTGTTCGTGACCCCCACTGTTCGCGATTCTAGCACCCTATTGTTCGTGATTTTAGCACCCCATTGTTCGTGATTCTAGAAACCCATTGTTCGTGATTCTAGCACCCCATTGTTCGTGATTCTAACACCCCACTATTCGTGACTCAAGCACCCCATTGTTCGTGATTCTAACACCCCACTGTTCGTGACTCAAGCACACCACTGTTCGTGATATTAGCACCCCCATTGTTCGTGACTCTAGCACCTCACTCTGAGTGACCCCAGCACCCCACTGTTCGTGATTCTAGCACCCCATTGTTCGTGATTCTAACACCCCACTGTTCGTGACCCCAGCACCCCACTGTTCGTGATTCTAGCACCCCATTGTTCGTGACTCTAGCACCCCACTGTTCGTGGCTCTAGTACCCCACTCTGAGTGACCCCAGCTCCCCACTGTTCGTTACTGCAGCATTAAGGAGACAACAAGAGCCACAACACTGCTGATGCCAGGACGCTGGTGGTTGTGGATGCGGCCCAGAGACTGGAGGTGACACCGTTGGTGTTACACTTGCTGAAGCGGGCGTAGTCGACCTCAGTGATGGCACACCAGTGCAACAAGTTACACTGGCTAGAGCACGCAGTGGAGTTCTCCAGCCCCACCGTGTTAGCACGGTAGTACCGCGCAAACATTGTCCTGTTCGTCTGTAAGAAGATGTATCATTAATCATTCCACAATGTAATAAATCACACACACACACACACACACACACACACACACACACACACACACACACAATATATATATATATATATATATATATATATATATATATATATATATATATATATATATATATATATATATATATATATGTCATGTCCGAATAGGTAAAACTTGTGATTTTGACTTAAATAGAAAAACTCTTCTTGCCGAATAAGGCAAGCGAAAATTTGTGTATGCAATAATTTCTCAAAAATCATTCTGAACCTAACGACAAAATATATTTCATTGTGTTTGTTGATTATTTAATTATTTTAAACTTATCTACAATATATTTAGTTGGATTACGCTAAATTAAATTGCGCTTGTTATAATAAGGTTAGGTAAGTTTTCTAAGGTTTTTGGTACAAAATTATTAAATTTTACATTAGTATAAATTAAAAAATATTCCACGACTCTCTAACCCATGGGACCATACAATCCTACAAGAATCACGCACCCAGCAGAGCTAGGTGTTGTACTGTGTTCTAAGGACATACGATGGTGTGGGTGCCTCAGAGCTAATTTCGATCCCCCGGCTAGTCGCAGTGTTGTTATTGATTAAATACCACTTGTTCGTAGTTACAATACGATATATACTGCTTGTGGAGGCTAGTACACCAAGCGGGGAGAAGAATGAAATTAGGTCTGAGGCACCCACACCATCGTATGTCCTCGGATCACGGTGAAACACCTAGCTCTGCTGATGCGTGATTCTTGTAGGATTGCATGGTCCTGTGGGTTAGAGCGACGTGGAATTTTTGCTCACGATGAGGTGGGCTAAAACAACATGGGTTCGATCCCCAGCTGGTCGCAGTGTTATTGATATTTTATATATATATATATATATATATATATATATATATATATATATATATATATATATATATATATATATATATATATATAATGTCAAAAGTGTTTTTGTACAATATTTGGAGATCGGTCTTCAACGATGTTTTTATTATTATTATTATTATTATTATTATTATTGTATTCTCGCATTGCTTATCAACCATTTTCTTCCATGCATTAATTGTTATACACGTCCGTGAGAGGGCGCTGAAGAAGGAGGGCTTACTTTAAGGTTCTTCGCCAGGTTAAAGAGTGAGGAGGGGCTGACGGAGGAGAGGCCGTAGGATGTTGTGAAGTTGTACAAGAGTTTCCAGTCTGCTTTACCCTGTGTGTTAGCGTTACCCAGGTCCAGGTAGTAGGTCGACACCTCGGTCACCTACGAGAGGCAAACATTTCATGGGGTAAGAGTTGAACAGGAGATAGGGAAGAGAGAGAGACTTGGAGCAGAAGTGAATCGGAGAAGAGAAATCACCTGAGAGATATTGGTCATTTGAAAATTATTATTCATATCATCTCCTGGTTACTAATACCAGAAAGTTACTAATACAGTATAATCGATATGCCCAGTGGTATAGCTTAGTTAAGTTAATATCCCTCTGGTGCTTTCCTAAGATATTACTCACAACAACCAACTACTACCCAGGTACCTATTTTAAGTTAGATGAACTGGAAAAGAACTATAAGAAAACTTGCTTATATGACTCATCACATCTTAACGAAACCTTGACTTATAGCAGTAAGCCAAATACTCTTCCACACAGGAATCAATTTACCTGAAAACTACCATCAATAACGAGACACTAGACTTATTAGAGAGTCACACCTTTCCGGTGACGGTGTCAAAAGAGACGAGTCTGACAGCCGGGTTGTTAGCGCCGGTCTCTGGCGAGAGCGTGGAGCGCCAGGGAGTGACTGCAGGAGCAATTAGCAAGTACGACACTGGAGAACCAGGATCGTGTTCATGCTGGTCCTTGAAGAACAACCTGCAACAACCCTACGCATCAGTGCAATATTTTCAAGTTTTCGATGTTAAACTACTAATGGAGTTCTGTATTCCAGTCGGATCCTCCCTCCGATCGTAGAGATTTAGACTGAACCTCTCCACAAATATATAAAATAACAGTAGTTCATCACCCTGTAATATTGTGAAGTGTTTTTGTATGGCAGATTTCCAAGCTAGAGTTTTATCACGTATAATAAATACACCAGTGTATAAAAATATATTGGGATTTAACTGTTAGGAAGGTCATTAATATTGATATCAATGAATTTCTTACCGACACATTGATATGAATTTTAATTAATAAACGTACTAAGAATATTTCAAATCTTTCCCATCCGCTCACACACACACACACACACACACACACACACACACACACACACACACACACACACACACACACACACACACACACACACACACACACACACACACACCTTTAATTGAAGTTAATATAGAAAGAATTTTGGTAATAGGTAATACACATTTTAATAAAAAAGAGGATAAATAAATACACGAGATATGATTTAGGGCGGCTTGTTGCTGTCCATGCTTTTAGAAGGGCAACAGATATATCAGGATATTATTTACTTATAGTTACAAGGAGAGTAAGAGGTAGATGGGTGTTACACTCTTCCAGTCTTTTACACAGACTCTCCCGCAGTGGCATAGTGGACCTGTGATAATGTGAGGGCAGAAACCATTCTTTTCTGAACGCCTCTGGTTCATCAACCTAGTCTAGTCAGCTAGGTCTGTATACCTTGTACATGTACTTGTAGAAATAAAGATTATTATTATTTTATAACTATATATTACTAATCTTTTTATATTTACTGTTGTATTTTGTCTAGGGTTATTTCACAGATATTAGGTCTTAAGTAATAAGTGAAAAACTTACCTCCTTTGACCATACACAATATAATTGTTAGTCTATGGTATAAAATAATATTCGGGACAAAATTTCTTGCTAAAATGCAGCACTCGCACCACAAGTTGATTATAAAACATATATTTTAATATTAATACTATAATATAGACATAAACGCATTAATTGGTAAACTGCTCATTACACAAGACACACTAATGAGACCCTAGCAAGTCCATAATTCATTGGACCATTATTACAAAATTCAGCATAAAGCTATGGTTACCACGCCATATGCTCACCTTAGGTTTCCCAATATAAACAAATCTTGTCCTAGCTGCCTCTTACAAATTTTGGGCTTGAATTCAGTGGTACTATATTATACACAAACACTACCTACCACACAGAAAACCCAAAATCCACTCAGTACCAGCGGTGGTCATGTGCCATCATCCTCAGCCACCAAGAAAGGTTACAAGCCATGTAACGATGTAAATACTTCATCATACAAATACATGTATCGTGGCACTTCAACTTTCAGCTCTGATTCATGTCCGTCACTGTGGGACGACTGGCTCTGAGCGGCCAATCTCGCTGAGAGTTCACCTCTGCAGATACCATCGTCAGTACAAGACAAAGAATATGCAATACTGGCATGCAACATGCACCTAACTGAAATATCTTGAAGGAGAATCGGCCACTATATTCTAGAACCGAGCCTTTTGTATAGTTCACTTTTAAATTATAAAGTTGAAGAAAAAAGGTCCATCGCAAAAGTCTCTGATTGTGATTTCTCATTCTATCTAAAAAACGCAAATAATTACGATCATTAAAGACGATCACTGGATGTGACGAAGCCTTTATATAAACTTCAAATTACTGCACAGCTAACACCAAAGCCAATACTTCCTTCGCCACAGTTACATAATTGCGTTGGTGCTATTTCAGTTTAAGAGGGCAATAACAGACTGCTTGAAGGTTACTCTTGTTATCACTCTGCAATAACATGTCACCCACTTCTACATCACCAACTTCAACTTGAAGAGGATTTTGAAGAGGATTGTTTTTTAAATAAGAGCACTACTAAGAGTTTCATGTCCTGAAATGCACTTTGGCACTTGTCGTCTCAATGTGAAGTTATATTACCTGGAATAGTTTGGAACAAAAGCGCCTATAATAGCCAACCATGCCCAAAAACCTCATCACCTCTTTTCTGTTTTGTTGCACAGGGAAATTAACAATAGCCTGGCCTGGCCAATCTCACTTTTCAAGTTTGATGGACTGATTACATCGACTCAAGGCTGAGGGACTGATTACCTTAAACTCCTCCTCTTCTTCACCATTCTCCTTTGTATGGACTGATGAAGCCACTGTGTGGAGAAATGTTTCCTCATTAAAGATACCCAAGTGTTACATATGTGTCTAATTTGTCAAATTGTCGATTCTCTGAACCATTTATCTACATATTTATTAGTTACCTTCACATATGTAAATATCAGTGAGTACAAGTTAATTAACAGGCTAAATACGGAAAAACAAATTAAATGCCAAAACATGCACATACCATTTAACAGAAAAAAAAATGTGTGACCCAAAAATGTTCAAACACAAGGAAAAAATAACGTGTCAAAACTTTATTTCATTATCAATATTACATCCACTGAAATTCTGTATATATTAATAACTCACATATTATAATATCAATATACTAAACCATGAGTTATCTTTACACAGATAACTCTCCCAACACAGTTGTCCCTAAGTTACGTACTTCGTCTTTTACACAGTCAGGTGCTCACATTAAACTTGTTTAGCCCACAGTGGCATCGTAAACCTGTCAAAGTGAGGGAGCAGGAACCACCCCTTTGTGAACTCCTCAGGTTCATCAGTTATGTATTACCTGGTCATTGTACATTTACAGTAAGGAGAATATCGCTCACCTGAAGGAGTCTGTGTGGTGGTGGGCGAAGAACTGAGCTTCGATAACGTCGGAGTGGTTTCGTACCATCTGTAGAGAAGAAAGTCAAATGTAGATTAAACTGCATTTTTATTATTAGACTGTTTTTTGACCAAAAGTTTTAAGTTTGATAAACTTAACAAACACTTTCAGGACTACGTGAAAGAGGGTCAGATACCTTGATAGAGTTCAGTGGCGGTCAGGTACGAAAATGGAGATCAGGTAACTAGATGGAAGTTACGTGCCTGGATGAATATTAGGCATCTGGATGAAGGATTAGGAGGTACCTGTATAGAAGTCCTCTGTATAGAAGTCCTGAGTACAGACAAGAGAAAGTTACCTGTATAAAACGATCGTTGTAGCGGGGCTGGAACCAGTGGAAACCCTCCTTGGTTTGTTGGTATCTCTCGAACTTCCCGGGTGGGATATGGCCGATGATGTACACCTGAAACAAATGTGTAATTCTCAGGTACGAATCATCAGATATATCTTTCTTTGGTTTAAAAATATGTAATTGTTGATTTTAAGAAAATTGAATTTCAAGCTTTTTATGATATACGACACAAGGACAGCTGCTCTTACAATCTAATAATAATTATTAATATAAATAGGATTATGCTTTCAAAAATTGTCACATTCAGAATTCAAAAATTGTCCCATTTTACTCATTTTTTATAAAACAGGTAAATTGGCAACTACACAGACTGATTTCAATCCAAAAATGTATCAGATCTAGATTCACATGCATTTAGGGTTTGAAACCAGCCAGAAAAGGCATTCTCCAGTTACTGCATCGAAACCAATTTTTCAGTTTGTTAAATTTCAACATACACAATCCAAAATCAAAGCGAACACTTTTTTTTATGGTTTTTGCCCAAATTGCACCATCACTAAAAGTTTTAAGCCAATCAGAAAAAAAATCAGCTGTTGATCGGAATCAAATTATTCCAAGATTATTAACTACGCGAGGAAAATAGTAAATTTCCATTTAAAAGTCTGAGCTAGTTGGGTACCTTATTGTCTCAAAGGTATATTAATTTTATTTATTTTAATAACGGCTAAGCACCTAAGGGTCAAGAAGCACCTGGGAAATGGGAGGCATTCAAGCTTGATCCAAGGAAGGTTAAGTTAAATGAAGTTCCTTGGATCAAGAACCCCTCACCGGCATCAAGGCACTTTCGATGAGTGGATATGACTTGAAAAATTAATTATTGAAGCCTCTCTAAACAGGATACAAGACTACATACACTAGTGGCCAATGCTTCTTCGCACTCTATAAGAGATTTCTTTTTCTTCTATGTAGGATTAAACAGCGTTTAAAGTTTGAAGCCGATCAGAAGAGGCTTTTTGAAGTTATTCCATGACAATGGAAGCTGATAATGGTCTACTTACTGACCAGAAAACACAAGTTAAAAGTAGCAGGAACCTTTTAGCTGGTTACAAAACACCAGCTTTGAGAGTTTGAAGTCGATCGGAGGAGTCTTTCGCAAATTGAAAATTAATTAAACTGAGAGAAATATAAGAATGAAGACATCCATTTAAAGACAACGCTTTGGGGATACTTAATTCCCTAGACATTTATTTGCCACCATTCTGAATTTCTCTCCTCTACATTTATTCGTTTACGAGAGTACTTACTGTGTAAATATATATTTGCTGTGTAAATACATTCTGCTTCACAAGCATCGAGAGTTTCACTGTCTATGGGCTCCCTAATATGACTACAGAATATATTTCACTTACAGTTTTGCAGAAAAGTCCGTAGATAAGGTATCAACTTTTGCTCTGGTGTTTGTAGGCAGTCAAACTTGTCTGACATTTTAAGTTTTAGACTGTCTGACATTGCACCTAACGCCTCCTTAGGATCATAAACCTACTCTGCGTTTTCTGGTAGAAAGTTTTCTGAGGACTTCGTCAGCCCAGGCGAAATGTTTGCCAGGGTCGGCGCCATTGGGGTCGGAGTCAGGGAGGAAGGCAGTGTTGTCGTTGCTCTTGTACCAGAGGAGCGTGTTGAGTGCCACTATGGTGACGTTCGTGCCTTGTACGTCAGCCCAGTACCGACCATCTGCAACACAGGCGCCTCATTTACTACCTTACGCAGCCTGAGTACATTTCACATAGTAATAGCTCAGACCTGGGGGTATCTCTTACCTATGGTAGCTAACCTGTAGGGTATTTCCCACCTTGAAAAATTCGAGCATTTTTCACCTGGGGAATATCTCAGCTAGGGTATCTCTTACTAGGATGTATTTCTCAATCGGGGTTATCTCTTGCCCTAGTATCTCTTAAATGGGATGCAGTTTTCTTTTTTGACGGGAGGTATTTCTCATTAAAGAATCCTCTAATAGCGAGATAAACGACAACTGCGGTATTTATCTCGCCTAAGATTATCACTCATATGGGACGTAGTTCTCCCTGGAGGGAGATTTTTTCACTTAATGCGTATGTTATTACGAGTTGGGAATAATATTTAAACGAAACAGGGAAAATATGAGCTAGTGTAACTCGTACCTGTTATTATCTGTCACTTGACAGATTTCTCACCTGGGGTATCTCTTAACAGAGTCTCTTACCGGTCTGGAAGGACGTGTAAGGAATCTTGGTAAGCCAACTCATCCACAAGTCAGCCACCTGCGTCTGTAGGTCGCTTTTTCCCAGAGGAAACTGTCGAGAAGTAATTATAGATAATAATTATGGAATAAATCGGAATAAAGATTAGATTTTGCTACCGAAGTGGCTAGTTTATTGTGCATCCCATCCATATCCATCCTGTGAACGGTAGCGAAAGGGTATATGGATACACAAGAATAAACGTGTGATTGCAAATATATGGGGGGGGGAGCATGCCCAGCTCTTGTAGGGCGGGGTAGGTGCCAGACCCAGAGCTTGCTACCATGTGCGGCTCCCAAGACTGCCATTCCCACTGTCCCCCTGAGGTGTTGCCAAGGGGCAACACCTCATAAAGTAAGGCGATACCTCAAAATACTCTGTGGGAGGCCTACTAGTCCACGATAATAGTGAAGCCTAATGCTGCAGGAGGCCCAATTTCAATTATATATAGTAAGAAAGTCTTTCCAATAAAACAGTAAATTGCAAATGAGTCAAACCCTCAAATACATCAAAATTATATCCAACCGATAAGAAGGAAAAGTTGTACAGGTAATACAAATTAAACATTTCAGACCATAAGCTTAAAAAAAACAAATACGAAAAAATGACTCTAGTAGGTTCACGGGCTGACTCCATGAATGTGACTCCAAAATCCTACCACCCACACACATATATATTTGTCAAACATAGGTATAAAATTCAAGACAAATTGTCCGTTTGACAAAGAACAATGTATTTTTTTTTTGAGAAGAATGTTTTTTTTGCCTTTAAGATTATGGACAATATTGTGGCCTATATAACTGTCAAGTTTATAGATTCCAGAACTCAAATTTGAAATATGTTGTGCTTCATGCTTCATAAGGGATGATACCACAATATTTCGTTGAACTATATATTTACAGGGAAGTATTTCTTTGGCATGAGTCCAGTCTACACAATGGCCTGTATCTCTCACATGAATGAACAAAGCTCACGAAAACCACAAGGAAGTCTGCGATAAGTTGAATAAATTATTTAAAGTTTTTTTCATATAAATCACCAGAGAGCCAAAAGAAAAAAAAAGTCGAAAAAAAATCACAATAGAGCTAGATAAATCAAAGGCAATGGGACCTGAGAAGGTGTTACCAAGGATTCTGCGAGAGGAAGCAGACGCAGTCATAACTTGTAGCTAAAATGTACAGCAAGTCTGTAGATATAGGACAATTGCCAAAGATTTTAACAACAGCAAATGAAGCCTAAATATTTAAGAAAGGTCACAGACAGGAAGCGTTAAACTAGATACCATTATCTTCGACATGCATAAAGTATAAGGTAACTAAGATAATCAGGAGGAAAGTTGTGGATTACCTGGAGAAAAGTGGTTTCATAAATTATGACCGACATGGGTTCAGACTGGACAAACCCTCTCACAAACCTGCTGGAGTTCTATGGAAAACAGGAGAAAGAGGGATTGATTTGTCCAACATATTTTCCGTTATTGGACAAATCTCCCGCCTCGTCTCACTTCTACTTTAGGTCACTTGCACTGTTCACTATATTAACCTATTTCATCTTTGTGTCTATTAGGACTGATGAATATACTCGTGCTGAAACGTTTCCTTTAATAAATACCCTGAACAGTACTTAAGTGTCCTTTTCCACAATTTGTCGGAATCAACATACCATTTCCTACACTATTTCACTTATATCAGAAACACTTTCTGTAAATAGTAAAACAAATCTTGCTGGCTAATCACCTCCTCTCTTTTATATTCATTACATGTTGACATAACGTTTTCCATCAAGCACCTCCATTATCTTCGTCTTTCTACACTTCCGGGGACTCTCTGCTTCCTCTTCATTCTACCTCTGCTATAGTTTTCATATTACTTTGTTGTTCTCTTCACATTTTTATCTTGGTATCCTGTTATTTGGATCACTGTTGTTGCTACCTTGGGTCCTACAGTCTTCAGTGCCCTACTATACGTATAGTCATTTCACTCATGACAACTCCATTGATTTCCGATTAGCAATACAACTCCTCATGTCCAGTTTTCACTTGATTTTCTAATTACTATTCTCTAGCTAGTAACATGGCATCTATTCTCATATGTTCTCTCTCACTATCTTCTCTCTCTCTCTCTCTCTCTCTCTCTCTCTCTCTCTCTCTCTCTCTCTCTCTCCAGTCTCGCTTGAACTTACCTGGTTTTTGGGGAAGTAGTCATGGTTGCCAAGGATTGGGAAGAATGGCGTCGTGGGGAAGGATTGATTAAGGATGGACGTCAGGGTACCAACGATGTCCACCACTTTGCTCGTGTTAAAGTAAGAGTCTGCGACGTGAGCTGTGTCATCCCTGGCGGGGGAAATTATACTGGCTAGCTACATTATTATTACTGTGAATCAGAAATTCCTCGAACATCTTTCTCCACCTGAGGAATGGGAAGCAATCAGGTTGGATCCGAAGAAGGAAATTCCACTTCCTAGGAAAATACGGTCTTCACCAGCATCAGGACAGACATACAGAATGATATACTTTTTGGCAAAAATTTAATATGAATCAGTAAAGTGATATACGGTATTCTTAGTATATTAGGACAGGATTTAAACCGCAACAGGTTACATAAATTTAGGTAAAATATTATTAGGCTGGTAAGTTAATTTAATGATGTCTCTACAAATCTGTAAATCCCGTATATTCACAGGAATACACGTGTCAACATTAAAGTTAAATAAAAAAATCATATAGGTACAGAGAGAGAGAGAGAGAGAGAGAGAGAGAGAGAGAGAGAGAGAGAGAGAGAGAGAGAGAGAGAGAGAGAGAGAGAGAGAGAGAGAGAGAGAGAGAGAGAGAGAGAGAGAGAGAGAGAGAGAGAGAGAGAGAGAAGGGATAAGGGCGGCCTTACTGTTATACATAAACCTAATATTGTCAAAGTAACACACTTGGCTCCACTCCGAGGACAGTGAGAAGTGAGCTTCTACACAACAAGACGGGCAGCCAGCAGCAACTTCACTCTGACTGTAACCTTCTCCAGAACATCACTTCATCTGAGATCATTTATTCCCAGGATGACTCGAGTTTGGAACATGTTCGTGCAGCATCATTATATCAACGAAATAAAGTCAGTTGATCAAATGAAATTGCTGGTCCACAGATGGCTCCAACTTCATCCTGTTCCCTATTTGTATGTCTCATAACAATAAAAAGGAGTTAAAATGAGCTGATGTAGGTAACAGCTCTTAGCTTGTAAATAAAGCTGGGAATCCTTAACCTAACCTTGTAAAACTCTGTAAAAAAGAGAAAGAGAGAATAGTTAAAAAAATCACAAAACCTTTTTCAACCTCAGTTATCACATCATACATCATATCTAGTCAACTGAATCTGACAATGGCTTGGCTTGGAGGGCCAAGTAGACTAACCCGGTCCAGAGGACGAAGTCTGGCTTGGGGTGGAGTCTGGCCATGGCCTGAATAGCACTCTTCACTAGACTAAGTGGAGCGTCACACTCGTAGTCCCCGAACTGACCAGGTGAGGCGCTACCTGCCCCATCCTCTGACCTCCTGGAATGGGGTTAAGTTAGTAAGCTTCATAAAGGTTAAATTAATGACACAATCTCAGTTTATGAAAGTATAATAGTAGTTATGAGGTGGATATATTTCTTTCTATCACTTGATGAGGGCCTCAGTGGTAGTCCGAAATAGTATACAGTATGAATTTAATCGTCTCATTTATTTGGATGATGGACTCGTTTATGCCAGTGGCAAGTGTTTATTGTATTTCCGTTTTTGAGAAGTGTTTTAAATATCTAAATTTGTTGATTAGAAAACAAGATGCAACAGGAAGAGTAGTGATACAGTATGGATATTTAACTTAGATATTCCAAAGTCAAAACGTATGATTTATTTATATTGCTGCTCAAATATTTTTTAATTACATAACCGTTATATTTATGATAAACATATGTTGATAATGCAGGTGGGAATATTTGAAGTTCTGATGTGTAGTATCTGCTCCCCTGTGGTAAGATAATGATGGAGTGAGTGATGGTGAAAAATGTTTCTTCGTTTTTTGGGTCACCCTGCCTCGGTGGTCACCCTGCCTCGGTGGTCACCCTGCCTCGGTGGGAGACGGAGGGTTTGCTGAAGAAAGCAAGGAAAAGTACTGAAAAACTGGAAGAAAACAAACATAATTCCTTTGTATAAGGTGAAAGGAGACAAGAAAGAAGGTAAGAACTAGAGTGAAGAAGAAGACAAAAAAATTAAAATTTTGGATTATAGGAACAAGGAGGGTTTAGGAATAAAAATAGTAATAATAATATCTTTATTTCTACAAGTACATGCATAAGGGATACAGGCCTAGCTGACATCAATGACATACTACTGTATACAAAGCCACTTGTTACGCAGAACATTTCGGGCAAATTAGGTCAATTTTGTCCCAAGATGCGACCCACACCAGTCGACTAGCACCCAGGTACCCATTATTACTGATGGGTGAACATGGACAACAGGTGTAAGGAAACACGCCTAATGTTTCTACCCTCGCCGGGAATTGAACCCGGATCCTCACCGTGTGAAGCGAGAGCTTTTGTCACCAGTCCACGGGCCACCGTAAGAAAGAAAAGAAAGGGAATGTATAGATCTAGGATAAGAAGCGCTTTGTTGCATCTATGATTTTAGAAAATTGTATTAAATAAGGAGGACTAGGTCGTAACGTGCAAGTTGTTACAAATGTATGAAATAGGGTGTACTTTAATACAGAGATTTTTTTATTCAGAAGATGAGGCTCAGGTTAGGTTATATTGACAAAATTTATAATGTTTTCCAGGATGAATAGACATTTTAGAGGGATGTGTGATGTAATTGCTCATGTAATGTATTTATAGATAGTGTTGTTGTAAGATGGTGGCTAATTAAGAAGTGGTAGTTATCACACATGCTTTTTGCTGATGACGCAGTGCATTTGAGAGTCTCGTAAGACGTGTAAATATTGGTGGAGAACCGAAGCAGGGTGGCCCCCCAAAAAAAAAACGAAAGTTACTCTTTTTAAATTTGGGAATATATACAGGAGAAGGGGTTACTAGCCCCTTGTTCCCGGCATTTTAGTCGCCTCTTACGACACACAAAACTTACGGATGAAGAATTCTGTTCCACTTCCCCATGAAAGTGGAACATTTAATGCCTTTATGGATCTGTGAGTGTAAGTCACAGTAGACAGTTCACATAAGCCGTGGTGAAAAAAAGAGTAAAAACGAGAGAAAATGGGTTAATATTATTGAGGCGTCTGTGGAAAGACTAACAGATCGAGACAAATAAAAATGGGGCTTGATAAAGAATATAATAGTGTTGATACTTGTGTATAGGTGTGAGACATAGTTTTTAAATGTTGCAGCTAGAAGGATACTGAAGGCAAGATACATAGTGTGTTTGAGAGCAATGTAAGCTGTGAACATTATGAAGAGAATAATGACAAATTAGAAGATCATATGGTAGTATGAAAAAATAATTCAGAGAACAGGCAAGAGTTTTCTGAGATGGTGTGATCATTTAGAAAGGGTGGAGGAAGGTTAAGTTGGCTAAGAATGTGAGTAAGTCGAAGTTCAAGGAAACTGCTGCAGGCGACAGTCTGTTTAGAGTTGTAGGTGTGACAAGGAAGTTTGGGTATTGATTAGAGTTTTAGATCTGAGTGAGAGGAAGCAAGTTTTTTGGGATCCGATGTGTTGTCGGTGTGTAAGGTAACATTTAAGAACGAACTCAGGGAACCAGTTAGCAGGATTCGAGGGCTGGAGGTAAGAAGCACGGCTCCTGCATTCTCGAAAATTGGTGACATTGCATGACCTTTTCGCAAGATAGCAATTGAACGAATGATGGAGTATAACAGCCTAATGGCAAAACTAATTTTCTTCTTTTTCTTCTTATTAGTGTTGTTAACAAACAACAACAACAGCAACAACAATAATAAAATTAATAATAAATTACAATAAATATATAAATAATAATTGAAATACTGCTAGTGGTAGGTAGAATATAGTGATGGGAGGCAGGCATGTGGGACTCACCTGGCCTGGTTCCAGCACATTTTATCTCTGGAACCTGTGGTGGTGTAGTTGACGTCATAGTGTAAGTCTGTCACGTGCCAGAACGTTCCTGCGGAGGGAAAGTAAATATCGAGAGTTACGGGTTATATAGACGGCTCAATATACCATTAGCCCCCCAAAAAAAAAAAAAAAAAAAAAATCAAATTAAAGATCTGTAAACGGTTTTTAGCCATACTGGTGTAGTGAATCTCAGAAAAAAAAAATCTTTCAAAAGCTGACTATTACGTTGAGAGTCACAAGCAACAGGTGAAGCAGGTACAGGAATTCCTTCACAATGTTACACAGGCTTGTTACTAACTTGCACCCTGGACATGTTATCTTGTTTTCTTTGAGAATCCGACTACATAAACAAGCAGGAGAAACAGTCATTCAGGTCATTAGTTCTCGCCACACCACGGCGATTGAAAGCGCATTGATATGCGTTTTCCATTCACACATATCTTGCAACAGAAGTAGTGCTTGCATGCTGTCTTGTCATTTATGTTTCTTCGTTGATAACGTGGTGTATACGTGTCACATACATAGCAAATGCTGTCTGCACTGTGCAGGCATCCTCGTGTGTTGCAACTGATACTGTCTCACTTTTCCTGACAAGGACACACGATGAATATGTATTAAAGCTGGTTGAATTACCGACAATGTTAGATAAAAGGACACAAGTGCAACTAATGTGACATTTTATTGTGGCAACGTTTCTCTCTCTAGGAGGTTTGTCTGGTCCTACCTGTACCAGATCATCTCTGATAGTTTGATGCTGAGAAAGATGGTAGTTTAATAGTATTCCATACATAGACTAGCGAGTATGGGAGTGGACCTCCCATGCTGCAACCAAATTTCTATTTGAAGAATTCATTGCTGAAAGAGAAAACATTGGTAGTGACACATAATTTGGTAAAGGCTAAGATTTTTTTTTGATGGAAATTGGGAATTCCTTTTCCTGTAGCTTCACTACAGGACCTCTCAGCTCACCCATACCTCATACCCTTTGAGAAGGGTAGGAGGTATGTAGAACAAGTGTTTGCAGTAAAACATAAATGTGAACGGTATTTCGATAATGGTAAAGAGGTTTTTCTGGCATTTATGGATTTGGAAAAGGTGTATGATAGAGTGGATAAGGGGCCAATGTGGCAGATGTTGCAAATGTATGGCATAGGAGGTAGGTTATTGAAAGCAGTGAATAGTCTTTACGAGGATAGTGAGGCTCAGGTTAGAGTATGTAGGCGAGAGGTGGATTATTTCCCAGTAAAAGTAGGCCTTAGACAAGTATGTGTGATATCACCATGGTTGTTAAACATATTTATATATGGAGTTGTAAGAGAAGTGAATGCGAGGGTCTTGGCAAGAGGTGTGGGGTTAAAAGATAAAGAATCTAACACAAAGTGGGAGTTGTCACAGTTGCTCTTTCCTGATGACACTGTGCTTTTGGAAGATTCTAAAGAGAACTTGCAAAGGTTGGTGGATGAGTTTGGTAGGGTATGTAAAAGAAGAAAATTAAAAGTGAATATAAGAAAGAGTAAGGTGATGAGGATAACAAAAATATTAGGTAACGGAAGATTGGATATCAGATTGGATGGAGAGAGTATGGAGGGGGTGAATGTATTCAGATATTTGAAAGTGGACATGTCAGAGGATGGGTCTATGAAAGATGAAGTAAATGATAGAATTGACGAAGGGAAAAAGGCGAGTGGAGCACTGAGGAGTTTGTAGAGACAAAGAACTTTATCCATGGAAGCAAAGAGGGGAATGTATGAGAGTATAGTTATACCAACACTCTTATATGGGTGTGAAGCATGGTGAATGTTACAACAAGGAGAAGGCTGGAGGCAGTGGAGATGTCATGTTTGAGGACAATGTGTGGTGTGAATATAATGCAGAGAATCTGTAGTTTGGAGATTAGGAGGAGAGGTTATTGAGATGGTTTGGACATGTAGAGAGGATGGAACGAAATAGAATGACTTCGAGAGTGTATAGATCTGTAGTGGAGGGAAGGTGGCGTAGGGGTCAGCCTAGGAAAGGTTGGAGGGAGGGGGTAAAGGAGGTTTTGTGTGCGAGGGGCTTGGACTTCCAGCAAGCATGCGTGAGCGTGTTAGATAGGAGAGAATGGAGACAAATGGTTTTTAGGACTTGACATGCTGTTGGAGTGTAAGCAAGGTGTCATTTATGAAGGGTTTCAGGGAAACCGGCAGGCCGAACTTGATTCCTGGAGATGGGAAGTACAGTGCCGGCACTCTGAAGGAGGGATGTTAATGTTGCAGTTTTATAACTGTAGTGTAAAGCACGCCTCTGGCAAGACAGTGATGGAGTGAATGATGATGAAAGTTTTTCTTTTTCGGGCCACCCTGCCTTGGTGGGAAACGGCCGATGTGTTAATAATAAAAAAAAGTCCATGGTGTGGATATCTCTTGAAAAGTCCATGGTGTGGTCTTATCACTTGACTTGGAGAGAGGAATTACAATTACAATCTTCTATATCTTAAGCATAACGATCTTGAGTTCAGAATTTATTCCAAATCTCTACAGATAATAATAATAATGAGGCATTACTAATTATGTGGCGCAGTTTTGGTCTCCATACCAAAGAATGGATAAAAATGCAGATAATATTCTGAGACGAATAACAAAATTAATTCACTTCCATAAGTAGTCTTTAGTATAAAAATAAATTGACAGCCTTGACCCTACTGTCTCTTTAGTGATAAAACACGAGGGAATAAATTGACAGCCTTGACCCTACTGTCTCTTTAGTGATAAAACACGAGGGAAGAAATCAGGAAGAAAATCAGGAAGAAAATCAGGAAGAAAATCGTATTAAAGGAGTTACAAAGAGGATAACGTGGATATCTAACAATGAAAAATCTACAAATACTGGAAAAATTTAGGTTAAGAGAGTCTATAGGATAATACTGTTTTCTTTTAAATACTTATGGAGAGTATACTTAATCGTTAGGTTCTCCCGTTCTTATATTAAAATGGCATGATTGCATTTCAAAAGCTTTCATTAATAGTAATGATACTGTTGTAAAACACCCACACTCACACTAATGCTACGTTAAATACTGGAGCTTACGGCAAACATTTAAAAACTATGAGTTATTTATAGTGGCGTAATCTCTGAGTTGTTAGGGAGTAGCAGACCTGATATACCACGCAACCCATCAGCAAGCATCCGGTGATCAGTATATACCATGCCTGAAGAAATACCTTGTCATGGTATATACTCCGATAGATATATGTATCTCTAGGTATATATATTGACCACTATGAATTTACTTAGATGTTTTATTAACGAATATCATGAAATATGTAGAGTATTTTTACTTTGCATTTATTTAAGGGATAATAAATTAACTTCAACTCAAAAGTCATGTAGTATCTACTTCACTTACAGTATCTTAGATCTGTGATTTTCCCCGGGATCTGTCATACATCCGGTTCTCCCTAGAGGCAACACCTTCATACATGAAGTAACACCTAAATGAATCAGGTAAGTGCAACATCTGCCTGTCTATTTTCTAAGAACTTTTGCTCACAATTAGCAATATCAATAAAAAAGAGAGATATACGATTGTTTTTTTTTAAGCGGCAATGATTTTCCAGCGACCCGAGATTGTCTATAGAATTTTCCCTCTAAATCTTAATGGCTTCTTAATTAATATTATTTAAAAGGATAATTAAATCATTAAAGTAAAGGTAAAATAACTAAAAATTTATATATATATACATAATATATATATATATATATATATATATATATATATTATATATATATATATATATATATATATATATCGTGCCGATTAGGTAAAACTTGCGATTTTGGCTTAAATAGCAACGCTCTTCTTGCCATACAAGACAAGCGAAAATTTGATTATGCAATAATTTCGAAGTATCATTCTGAAACTAACGAAAGAAATATATTTCATTTTGTTTGTTTATTATTAAATTACTGTAAACTTATCTAAAATATATTTAGTTGGATTAGACTAAATTAAATTGCGCTTGTTATAATATGGTTAGGTAAATTTTCTAAGGTTCTTTTGGTACAAAATTATTAATTTTTACATTAACATATATGAAAAAATTTATCTTTAAATATAAGAGAAAATTTTGGAATGGACTTAATTTTAAATGATTTCTTGCTAATTGACCATGTATATAACTTCATCCCAATAGGATCGGAGACCCTTGGAGCATGGGGCAAGTGTGCTCTAAAGTTTCTCAAAGAGCTGGCTGAAAAACTCATCATAGAAACCAAGGATAACAGGGCGACCAGCTTCCTCTTTCAGGAACTGTGTTGCGATCCAGATGGGAAATGCCTGCAGCATTCTGGGCACGCGGCCCACTGCCGGGGAGCTGGGCGAAGTATTTGACATGTAGTTCTGAGTTGTTATCTATGTTGTTTTACTCCCTATTGTATTCTTGTCAATGTATTTTGTCAATGTATTTTGTCTTGAAATAAAGTTTATACATAATGAAAAGATGGGGTGGTAGGGGAAGTGGAATATTCAAATGGCTTCAGAAAGAAATCTAAATATTCTTCCTTGAAGCCTTTTTTATCCACTTCTCCGAGGCTATGGGTCCCCTCTGGAGCACCTCTGGGAAGAGATGCCATTGACACAATTCTCAGGAAGAAACTGGAAGAATTGAGGAGAATGGAACAACGAATAGGCAATCTTGACACCCATGATGCCTTGTACCTCCTCACAAAATGCTTGAGTCTGCCCAGGTTGACATATTTCCTAAGATGTGCTCCTTCATATGATAATCCTATACTGCACGAATATGACAGTATCCTGAGGCAGATCTTTACTAAAGTACTTAACCTTACTCTAGAAGATGGGCAGTGGGACCAAGCTACACTCCCAGTCAGACTAGGAGGCATTGGTGTCCGCAAGTCATCTCAGATTGCTCTACCTGCTTTCCTGTCTTCATGCATTGCATCCAGAGGGCTTGTAGCAGCAATTCTCCCTGAACATCTTAGGGACACGATTGGAATCCATGACCAAAAGTTCGTTGATGGAGCCAGGATCTGGGATAACCTAACAGGCTCTGAAACCAGGCCTGCTCCCCCAACAACTACAAACAGTCGCACTGGGATGGCCCAATAGTAGAGAATATAGCCTCAGCAATGCTTCAGAGTGTGTCAGGGAAGGATAGAGCCCGCCTACTTGCAGTGAGGCTCCTCATGCAGGGGACTTTCTTTGGCTGTTCCCAACTCCAGCCTTGGCACACGCCTCGACCCACAGACCATCCGCATTGGTGTTGCCCTTCGACTTGCCGCCCCTATTCTCGCCGAACACAGGTGTATTTGTGGCAGTGAAGCAGCAGACCGATTCGGTACCATGGTCTTGTGTGTCGTAAATCCGAGGAAAGATTGCAAGACATGAAGAGGTTAATAACATTATCAAGAGGAGCCTCACAACAGCCGGATGCCCAGCAGTAAGGGAACCACCCCAACTATGCAGATCTGATGGCAACCAAAAGCGTCCAGATGGTATCACCCTTCAAGCCTGGACAGACGGCAAGCAGGTGGTGTGGGACTACACATGTGCATCTACCTTGGCTGATACCTATCTCCAGTACACCAGGAAGGAAGGAGGGGCTGCTGCCACCTTCAGGGAGTCCCAGAAGTCGAGAAAATATGGAGAACTTGCCCATCATTATATGTTTGTTCCCATAGGCTCAGAGACCCTTGGCTCATGGGGAAAGAGTGCATCTAAGTTCCTCAAGGAGCTGGGCAAAAGACTCAACAGGGTAACTAGGGATCCCAGGGCAGCTAGTTTTCTGTTCCAGCGACTCAGCGCTGCTGTTCAGAGGGTAATGCATGCTGTATTCTGGGCACGCGCACCAGCTCGGAAGAGCTGGATGAGATTTTCGCATTATAATCAGTGACAAAGATGTAACAATATGTACTAGACATGTATCTCTCACCTCGTGTACTGTATATATTATATATATATATATATATATATATATATATATATATATATATATATATATATATATATATATATATATATATATATAAGAGAAGTGAATTTGCGGGTGTTGGCAAGAGGTATGGGATTAAAAGATAAAGAATCTAACACAATGTGGTCACAGTTGCTCTTTGCTGATGACACTGTGCTTTTGGGAGATTCTGAAAAGAAGTTGAGTTTGGTAGGGTATGTAAAATAAAAAAAATAAAAGTGAGTATAGGAAAGAGTAAGGTGATAAGGATAACAAAAAAAATTTTGCCACACACTGCACACAAACACACATATATATATATATATATATATATATATATATATATATATATATATATATATATATATATATATATATATATATATATATATATATATATATATATAGACCCCTGGGTGCCGTCAAGAGCGAACTGGACAAATCAATGCCCAATCTGCTAGGCTGTGGTTCGTTCCCTGGATTGCGTGCGGCCAGCAATAACAGCCGGGTTGATCTGGCCCTGATCCACCAGGAAGCCTGGTCAAGGACTGGGCCGCAGGTGCGTTGACCCTCAGAACGACCTCCAGGTAGGTAGATATGGGACTGGAGGGATGGAGTATGGAGAAAGTAAATGTGTTTAGATATTTTATAGTGGACTTCTCAACGGATGGGAATCGTTCCAAGAGAATTTCAGTTGTGAGCTGAGTTCTATACCACTGAGCTACTGTGATAAATGGTTTAAATCCGACAAGTTGAAGAATGGGACACTAATGCAACATATGGGAATATTTATTGAAGAAACGTTTCGCCACACATTGGCTTCATCAGTCCAATACAAAGCAGAAAGGTGTAAGGAGAGGAGGAGTTTGAGGTAATCAGTCCCTCAGTGAATTGCTGTCAAAAGGAGCACATTATACTGCATTTATCTTTATCTAGGGTCCACATATTCTTAAAGGCTTTTTTCGTCATTATCTCATAAAAAGCAGCGTGATTTAATCTATTGACCTCTCAGATTCAAGGCACTATCATCACCTCAAGGGCAACAACAACATAAGTCTCCCCACTCCCAGGTAACTACACTATAGTTACTTGCTCGATTGCTAGCAGTCAGCTTGTACACTGAGGTCCGGGGGTCGATCCACGGTACGGCTGGAAAACATTATTATGTTTTTCCATAAGACACCAGCTGTCCCTGTTCACCCATCAGTAAAATGAGTACCTGGGTCTTGATCGACTGGTGTGGGTCGCATCCTGGGACAAAATTGACCTAATTTGCCCGAAATGCTCTCCATAACAAGCGGTTTTCTATATAGTAGCATGTCATTGATTTCAGCTATGGTCTGTATACCTTGTACATGTACTTGTAGAAATAAAGATATTCTTCTTCTTCTTCTTCTTCTTCTTCTTCTTCTTATTATTATTATTATTATTATTTTATTATTATTATTATTATTATTATTATTAACAATAAAAGGCCCCTGCGTTTCCACAATCTCACATAAGTTCCTTTTCTTTCTTAATGAAAACTGTCATACATTCTGTCTATGATAACTGATTATACATCCTCAGTATTCGGTAGTCACTACGAGAAACCCTTTACAATGTCTCAAATTATCAAATAGTTGTCAAACAAAGAAGTATGCAAAGACATGCTATATCTTATCGTCAACTGAAATAGTTATCACAATGCCTCTCTATTTCACGAAAATGTTGTTTTTGTTCTTTAATAAGGTTGGCTAATTCCTCTATATATGCTCTTTCAGTTTAGTAAGGTTAGTCTATCATCAGTAATTCAAATATAACGAGTTATAATAGTTATAACATATATTAGCTGCAAGGATCAGGATACAAGATAGCAGCGACAACAGTGAACCACCACACTACCAGCGCTCATGCTTTTAGTCAGCGACGCTTTTAGTCAGCGACGCTTTTAGTCAGCGACGCTTTTAGTCAGCGAGGCTTTTAGTCAGCGACGCTTTTAGTCAGCGAGGCTTTTTCTGCGACGCTAATTAAAAGAGAATAAGCATTATCACGTTCTTGTGCACAGGATAAGTTATATCACGTTCTTGTGCACAGGATAAGTTATATCACGTTATTGTGCACAGGATAAGTTATATCACATTCTTGTGCACAGGATAAGTTATATCACGTTCTTGTGCACAGGATAAGTTATATCACGTTCTTGTGCACATGATAAGTTATATCACGTTCTTGTGCACAGGATAAGTTATATCACTTCTTGTGCACAGGATAAGTTATATCACTTATTGTGCACAGGATAAGTTATATCAGTTCTTGTGCACAGGATAAGTGCTCATATGGCATGTTGCTCTCTGACAGGATAAGATAATTCACTAATTGTACAGTTATATTATATCACGTTCTTGTGCACAGGATAAGTTAATCACATTCTTGTGCGACAGGATAAGGAATATCACATATTAGCACAGGATAAGTTTATCACATTCTGTGCACAGGATAAGTTATATCACGTTATTGTGCACAGGATAAGTTATATCACATTCTTGTGCACAGGATAAGTTATATCACGTTCTTGTGCACAGGATAAGTTATATCACGTTCTTGTGCACAGGATAAGTTATATCACGTTCTTGTGCACAGGATAAGTTATATCACATTCTTGTGCACATGATAAGTTATATCACGTTCTTGTGCACAGGATAAGTTATATCACATTCTTGTGCACAGGATAAGTTATATCACGTTATTGTGCACAGGATAAGTTATATCACATTCTTGTGCACAGGATAAGTTATATCACGTTCTTGTGCACAGGATAAGTTATATCACGTTCTTGTGCACAGGATAAGTTATATCACGTTCTTGTGCACAGGATAAGTTATATCACATTCTTGTGCACAGGATAAGTTATATCACGTTCTTGTGCACAGAGAGCTTAATGTGCTTCATACAATGGCATGTGATGCTCATCCTGAACACGGGTATAAATGAATTCACATAAATTTACGCTTATCATAATGTATATTTTACAGCACTTTGATAATTTTACATACCAATCTTGGCTTGAATGTTGTAAGGAAATATCACAATAAGCACAATCAGCAGAACCATCTTCTCCATCACCTTCGCTAGTCTTCAACACTAATATAAACAACACTTCCACTAGTCCATAAATACAATCACTAGTCTTCCAGCATCACCACTAGTCTATCAACATCACCATGAACACCACCAGCAGTAGTAACACCACCAGCAGTAGTAACACCACCAGCAGTAGTAACACCACCAGCAGTAGTAATACCACCAGCAGTAGTAACACCACCAGCAGTAGTAATACCACTAGCGTGAGGGACCACGGCAACACTGAGTCACTTGTTGTTGTTGTGAGGAGAGATATGGACTCGTGCCAGCCAGCTGAGAGCCTCGGCTTGTTTACATTCTTACCTACGTGTCATTTGCAGATTTTAAATAATAAAAATCGCATTAAAATACTACCACTGCTACTACTACTACTACTACTACTACTACTACTACTACTACTACTACTACTACTACTACTACTACTAATAATAATAATAATAATAATAATAATATTAAAATAATAATGATAATTATAAAAATAATGGTAATATTAAAATAATAATAATTGAAATATCATAATAATAATTGAAATATCATAATAATAACAAGTATGCTAATAACAACAATAGTGCAGTGTGTGGCATAAATTTCAAAGGTAAGTACATACCACTGAAGATTTGAAGCAAATCATTAAAAACATTTACAAGTTATCCCATAAAATTAATTCCATTGTCTGGCAAAGTATGACATATACAGCATAAAAGTAATTCAAAACATCCAATACGAATCGAGTTTTGAAGCCGAACTGAAGAGGAATTCTAGTGTTATATCCGAGAGACCTACAGTGCTAGTCACGGCATTATGCCGACTATCCAAATGGATGAATAATGGGCTCAAATATCTTTTAGGGCAGAAGAAAGAAATTTATAGGCGCATCAAAAGAGGTGAGTGTCATCTTATAAATCAATAAGAGATAAGAAAAGCAAAACGGGACTATGAAATTAAAATTGCTAGGGATTCGAAAACTAACCCGAAAGTTTTTTAACAGGTTTATTGAACAAAAGTAGAGTGAACATAGATCCCCTTAAAAATAACTGGGCATCTTACTGACAAGGAGAATGAAATGTGCTAGATTTTTAATAATTATTTTCTCTCAGTTTTCACACAGGAAGACACTAACATTATCCCAATAATTAATTTTTTATAGTGGGCCTGAAGAAGATAAATTATGTAATATTACAGTCACTAGCAATATGGTTATGAAACAAGTAGACCGATTGAAGGAAAATAAATCCCCTGGCTCTGATGAGCTTTTTTCAATGGTTGTTAAGAAGAGTAAAATGGAACATTGTGAACCACTGACTAATATTTTTAAATATTTCTTCAAACTGGTATAGAGTCTGATATATGGAATATGGCCAATATAATTCCTATTTTTAAAGCATGGGACAGGTCGTTAAACTCGTTACCGTCAAATTACCGGCCAATAAGCCTGACCTCAATTGTAGGCAAATTACTTGAGTTAATTATAGCTGATATTATTAGAAACCATCTAGATAAGCATAATTTCATTAACGATACTCAGCATGGAGTCACGAGGGGCCATTCCTGCCTAACTAATGTACTAACTTTTTTCAGTATAGCTTCTGAGGCTGTTGATCATGATTAAAGAAATCGATATTGTTTATTTGGGTTTTGGTAAGGCTTTTGATAGAGTTCCACACCAGAGACTGTTAAAATGGCAGCTCATGGCATTGGGGAAAAAATGCTGTCATGGATAGTCATGGCTCACGAACAGAAAGCAGTGCGCATAAATGGGGTTAAATCTGAGTGGGGATCTGTAACAAGTGGCGTTCCACAGAGATCAGTTTTAGGCCAGTTGTTGTTTGTAATATATATAAATGACCCTGACGAGGGAATTACTAGTGATATGAGCAAATTTGCTGATGACACTAAGATAGGTAGGATAATTTATTCAAATGTAGATGTCAAGGAACTTCAGGAGGATTTAGACAAACTCAGTTCCTTGTCAGAAAAGCTATGTATGGATCCTGCCTCCACTACATCAGTCTTCAGACTATTCTACTTCCTGACAACTCTGTGGCTGAAGAAATGCTGACTATTCTACTTCCTGACAACTCTGTGGCTGAAGAAATGCTTCCTAACGTCCCTGTGACTCATCTGAGTCTTCAATTTCCAATTGTGACCTATTTTGCTGTGTCCCACATCTGAAACATTCTGTCTCCGTCCACCTTGTCAATTCCTCCTCAGTATTTTATATGTCGTTATCATTCCCCCTCTATATCTCCTGTCCTCCAGTGTCGGCAGGTCGATTTCCCTTAACCTCTCCTCGTATGACATGCCTCCTTAGCTCCGGGACTACTCTTGTTGCAAACCTATGCACTTTCTCCAATTTCCTTACGTGCTTGGCAAGGTGTGGGTTCCAAAATGGTGCTGCATACTCCAGTATGGGCCTAACGTACACTGTGTACAGGGTCCTGAACGATTCCTTCCTGAGATGTCGGAATGCTACTCTTAGGTTTGCTAGGCGCCCGTATGCTGCAGCAGTTATTTGGTTGATGTTTGCCTCAGATGTGCTAGTTATTATACTCACCCCAAGAACCTTTTCCTTGAGTGAGGTTTGTAGTCTCTGGCCCCCTAGATTGTATTCCGTCTGCAGCCTTCTTTGCCCTTCCTTAATCTTCAAGACTTTGCACTTGGTGGGGTTGAAGTCCAGGAGCCAGTTTCTGGACCAGGCCTGTAGCCTGTTCAGATGCTTTAGTAGTCCTGCCTGGTCCTCCTCGTATTGAATTCTCCCATTAATTCACATCTTCTGCGTCTGCAAACAGAGACACTTCTGAGTCTATTCCTTCCGTCATGTCATTCACATATACAAGAAACAGCACCGGTCCTAGGACTGACTCATGTGGAACCCCGCTCGTCACAGGCGCCCATTCTGACACCTCGTCACTTACAATGACTCTCCGTTGCCTTCCTGTCATGTATTCTCTGATCCATTGCAGTGGCTTCCCTGTTATACCTGCCTGGTCCTCCAGCTTTTTCACTAATCTCTTGTGCAGAACTGTGTCAAACGCCTTCATACAATCCAAGAAAACGCAATCTACCCACCCCTCTCTCTCTCTTGTCTTGCTGCTGTCACCTTGTCATAGAACTCCAGTAGGTTTGTGCTGGTTGTCGTTGATAAGCTCATTTCTTTCTAGGTGCTCCACCACTCTTCTCCTGATAATCTTCTCCATGACTTTGCATACTATACATGTCAGTGACACTGGTCTGTAGTTTAATGCTTTGTGTCTATCTCCTTTTTAAAAATTGGGACTACATTTGCTGTCTTTCATACCTCAGGTAGTGTGTGTGTGTGTACTCACCTAGTTGTGGTTACAGGGGTCGAGTCACAGCTCCTGGCCCCGCCTCTTTGCCTGCTGCTTCTAGGTCACTCTTCCAGCTCCATGAGCTTTATCATACCTCTTCTTAAAGCTATGTATGGATCCTGCCTCCACTACATCACTACTTCCCAAACTATTCCACTTCCTAGCAACTCTGTGACTGAATACTTCCTAACATCCCTGTGACTCATGAGAGTCTTCAACTTCCAACTGTGACCCCTTGTTGCTGTGTCCCAAGTGTGTACTCACCTAATTGTACTCACCTAATTGTGGTTGCAGGGGTCGAGACTCAGCTCCTGGCCCGTGTGTGTGTGTGTGTGTGTGTGTATGTACTCACCTAATTGTCCTCATCTAATTGTCTAATTGTGGTTGCAGGGGTCGAGTCACAGCTCCTGGCCCCGCCTCTTCACTGGTCACTCCCTGCTCCGTGAACAGGATCACAGATGAACAAGGAGGTTTTAGGATGGGTAGAGGATGTGTTGACCAAGAGTTTACATTGAAGCATATAAGTGAACAGTATTTAGATAAGGGTAAAGAAGTTTTCATTGAATTCATGGATTTGGAAAAGGATATGATAGGGTGGACAGGGGAGCAATGTGGCAGATGTTGCAAGTGTATGGAATAGGTAGTAACTTATTGTTTTTACGAGGGTAGTGAGGCTCACATTAGGGTATGTAGGAGAGAGGGAGATTATTTCCCAGTAAAAGAGGTCTTAGAGAGGGATGTGTGATGTCACTATGATTGCTTAACCTATTTATAGATAGGGTTGTAAAAGAAGTAAATGCTAGGGATTAAAATATGCGGAACCAAATACAAAAATGAGAGTTTGATGATACTGTGCTTTTGGGAGATTCTGAATAGAAGTTGCAAATGTTACTGGAGGAGTTTGTGAGGGAGTATAATGGAAGCGTAAGGTGACGAGGGTATCAAGCGAGTTAGGTAATGAAAAATTGGATATCATATTGAAGGGAGGTGGTATGAAGTAAGTGAATGTGTTCAGATATTTGGGAGTGGACGAGTCGGCGGATGGTATATGAAAAACGAAGTAAACCATAGAATTGATGAAGGGGAAATGGTGTGTGGTGCATTGAGGTATCTATAGAGAAAAAGGAGGCAAAGAGGAAAATGTACTAGTGTATTTTGGTACAAACACTCTTATATGGGTGTGAAGCATGGGTTGTAAATATTGCAGCAATGAGATTAGAGGCAGTGGAGACGTCGTGTCCGAGGGCAATGTGTGGTTTAAATGTTAGCAGAAAATTCGTAGTCTGGAGATTAGGAGGCGGTGTGGAGTTACTAAAAGTATTATTCAGAGGATGAAGAGGGTTTGTTGACGTGGTTTGATCATTTAGAGAGGAAGGCACAAAATAGGATAACTTGGAGGATGTATAAATATGTAGTGGAGGGAAAGCAGGGTAGAAGTCATCCTAGGAAAGGATGGAGGGGGATGAAGGTTTTGTGTGCAAGGAGCTTGGACATACAACAGGCATGTGTGAGCATGTTAGGAGTGAGTGGAGAGAAATGGTTTTAGGGACCTGACGAACTGCTGGAGTGTGAGCAAGATAATAATTTGTGAAGGCATTCTGGGAAACCAGTTAGCCTGACCTGAGTCTTGGAGTGGGGGGGGAACTACAGTGCCAGTACTCTGAAGGAGGGGTTAGGGATATTTACTGTTTGGAGGGACATCTGAACTATCTTGCCTCTGGCAAGATAGTGATTGTGTGAATGATGGGGAAAGTGTTTCTTTCTCGGGTCACTCTGCCTCGGTGGGAGACGGCCAAATATATATATATATATATATATATATATATATATATATATATATATAATTGTATGTTGTGCCTAATGAGCCAAATCGTCTAGATAGACTTAACAAGCAGAGTGAAATAAAATTATGGTTGAGCATGGAGCTCCACTGAGATGCACTTCCCTTCACTGGTGCTACTTCTGTAGTCCAGTAAATGAGCCAGATGCTGTGGTTCAGTGCAGGGCTTCCATATGATACACTTTACACCCCTCACATACTCCAGTGGTCTGCTGAGACAGTGGTTCAGCTCAAGGCTCTAATAGACTCCACACCTCTCACACCACTCCAGTGATTCTCTGAGGCAGAGATTCAGCGCAGGGCTCCACTATAATGCACTCCACACCTCTCACACCACTCCAGTGATTCTCTGAGGCAGAGATTCAGCGCAGGGCTCCACTATAATGCACTCCACACCTCTCACACCACTCCAGTGATTCTCTGAGGCAGAGATTCAGCGCAGGGCTCCACTATAATGTACTCCACACCTCTCACACCACTCCAGTGATTCTCTGAGGCAGAGATTCAGCGCAGGGCTCCACTATAATGCACTCCACACCTCTCACACCACTCCAGTGATTCTCTGAGGCAGAGATTCAGCGCAGGGCTCCACTATAATGCACTCCACACCTCTCACACCACTCCAGTGATTCTCTGAGGCAGAGATTCAGCGCAGGGCTCCACTATAATGCACTCCACACCTCTCACACCACTCCAGTGATTCTCTGAGGCAGAGATTCAGCGCAGGGTTCCACTATAATGCACTCCACACCTCTCACACTACTCCAGTGATTCTCTGAGGCAGAGATTCAGCGCAGGGCTCCACTATAATGCACCCCACACCTATGACATTCTTCCTGTAGTGCGGAGCGCCACTATGATGCAATCCACTCCACTTTCGCTGCTCCATTGCTCCACTATTATGCACGCCACATCGGTGACACTACTCCCGTGGTCTACTGAAGTAGTGGTTCAGAGTAAAGCACCATTATGATGCCATCCACTCCCCTGGGGTTACTCACGTGGTCCAATGAAGCAGTGGTTCAGTGCAGAGCGCCACTATGATGCACTCCACTCAAATGGCGCTATTCCCGTGGTCCACTGAAGCAGTGGATCAGCGTAGAGCGCCACTATTATGCACTCCACACCCACCAAAGTCCTGGCTAGAGTTACGACACGCCATTACATTTTATTAGGGTGATTCACCGTACTGTCAGACGTAATATTTTATGCAAACACAATATGGGTAAGGTGAAGCAGTGTCAGTAAGAGTAAATATTTGTGTAAATAGGTATATATATATTATATTTTTTTATATGTATGCGTATATTACCGTGATATATAAAGGCTCGAAAAATATGCTTATTTATGGTCCAGCGCCGCCACACCAACTTAAACTTTTAAAATATATTGCGTCAACACAGTATCAAGGTGATATAATTTTGTGGTTCATTCTTGACTTTATCTATTTTCCTCTCTATCTTTCTTCCCCTTCTCTCTGACTTGAAAAAAATATTTGGTGTGTTAAATGTTTCAGCACAGAACCATTATCTAGTAAAAATTTGTTCATTATATTAGCCTTTTAGTTTTTCTAGTTTATCTTCTTGCTCCGGTGTTTGCCGCATCAAGAAGATTGCATCACTTTCTTAAGAGTTAGTATAAAGACGGCATTACTTTCTTCTTTGTTAGTTAAAAGACGCATCAAGAAAAATCCTAATTTAAAGTATTGTTTAGGTGGTTTAGTAGATTTAAGGAACCATGGATTTAATTAACTATTCTGCTACGCTACATTGGGCCGAATTTCTGTCATGGAGTTTACCAGTTTCTTTGTTTTACTAGAGGTTATATATTAAGTTTATTTTTCTGACTGTCAGTTTCCAGTAATGCTTTATTAACTTCGTTGCTGGCACAATAATAACTTATTAATACCTTATCCTATCACAGCTCTGATACCGTTATCATCTTCCCTATCACACTTCTGATAACTTTTTTTTATCACCTGCCTTATTACAGCTATGATAATCTTATTTATCATTTAGCCTATCATAGTTCTCATAACCTCATCTATAACATCCCTTTGACAGCTATGAGAACCTCATCTATCACCTACTGTCTCACAGCTCTGATAACGCATCATATATCTGATAATCGTATTTATCAGTAATCACCTGTGTTATCATGCTATAACTCTGAAAACCATATCTATCTTCTGTGTTGTCACTGCTCAGATAACCTTATCTATCACTTGCTCTATCATAACTCTAATAATCTTATCTACTATTTGTGTCTTCATAGCCCTGATAACCTTAGTTATAACCTGTGTCATCGTAGCTACGATAACTTTAACTATTACCTCTGTGCCATCAATGCTCGAATAACAATATCTAACACCTGAGATATCACAGATATGACTGCCGGGTCACCATCTGGAAAAGACCCTGGCCGGACAATACCGGCGAACCTACAACAACACAGCTGTGACAACCCAATCTATTACCTGCCCCATCACAGCTCTGATTTAGAATTATTTATCACTAGGCATCACAGCTCTGATAACTGTACCTGTCATTAGCCTTATCAAAACTCTAATAATATTATCTCCTTCCCAAACACTCCTTTGAACAACTCATTCCTGGTAACTGGTGGGATTTGAAACCAATTTGAGATCTAACACTCCAGGCCAGTGTGTTAACCACTTGGCCTGGAGTTTTAGGACTCATCTGCCATGGGTTCAAACCCCACTTGTTCCGTGGTTTGTTTGCAATCATGTTATTACCATTTCGTGAATCCTGATCAACTCATCTGTCGCCAGTCCTATCACAGCACTGATAACCTTATCAAAGGAATTGTCAAAGGCCTGATAAGCTTACCTATCACCAGTGCCGTCATGTCTATAACAAGTGTATTCATGTTGTACACGTATAGTATACAGTACCGACAAGATGAAAATTAGACACACATGTGTCTAATTTTCATCCTGTTGGTATTGTTTACCATTTATGTACAACCTTTCAGACACTGCAACTTCATGTAATCTTGGTTCAGAGGACGTCTCCACAACCTTTATCACTACTACTGACCCGTCCCTCGGGTATGACCTTCTACTGGGGGTTCCCGCCTACCAGTGACACTGCCTTCGTCCGTTACCCGTACCTTACCACCTTACACAAGTATAAGCGCCAGCCTTCTTACCTGTGCTCCAGAATCTTCACGACTACGGTGCTCTTCACACCAACTCCAAGGCTGAGCGACTGATTACCTCATCTATTGTACATAGTTCTTCTGTCTTCCAATTATGTTCTTGAATTTGTATTGATAAAGCCACTGGATGATGAAACGTCTACAATAAAAATACCCAGACGTTACACATGTGTCTAATTTTCATCAACTTTATTCATCTCCTGATCCATCCCTTCCTTCATCTCAACTTTGATGACTCTGCCTCCTGGATCATCACAGCTCTCATAACCTTTGCCACTCATACACTTGTAATCATTTTTAATTTTGGCACCAAGACGGAGAGCGACTGGAACACAGCCATTATCACTGGCGAAATAAGAACTAAAAAGAGGAAATGTCCAGAAAGATATGCACTCACTGCTGTAAGATGGGCAATTCCCCGGTCAGAATCATGTTTTTATTTAACATATTTTCTGCAGTAGAGTTGTCCCAGTTGAGCTGCATGAAGGCAAACACTGCAGCTGTCTTTGTTGCTGAAGCAGCGAGTCTTCCAGCTAGAAAGAGCTATAGTGAAGCTATGGACTTTTACCGCTCCTACAACACCCATGTTATTATGAAAAGTTTACCCTAATAATATGTCACACACACACACACACACACACACACACACACAGTCACAATTGGAAGTTGAAGACTCATGAGCCAAAGGGATGTTAGGAAGCATTTCTTCAGCCATAGAGTAGTCAGAAAGTGGAATAGTCTAGCAAATGATGTAGTGGAGTCAGGAACCATACATAGCTTTAAGATGAGGTATGATAAAACTCATGGAGCAGGGAGAGACGAGACCCAGTAGCGGACAGTGAAGAGGCGGGGCCAGGAGCTGAGTCTCGACCCCTGCAACCACAATTAGGTGAGTACAGGCAGCGTTAGACTACCGACCAGTGTCATTGACTTGTAGAGTATGCAAAGTCATGGGAAAGATCATCAGGAGAAGAGTGGTGGAACACATTGAAAAAGATTGGGCTCATACATGACAATCAGCTCGGCTTCAGAGATGGGAAATCCTGTGTCACAGATCTACTTGAGTTCTACAGTAAGGTAACAGAAGTAAGACAGGTGAGAGGGATGGGTAGATTGCACCTTTTTGGACTGTAAGAAGGCTTTTGACACAGTACCACACAAGAGACTGGTGCAAAAATTAAAGGAGCAGGCAGGAATAATAGGGAAAGTACTGCAATGGATCAGGGAATACCTGACAGGAAAGAAACAGAGTATTGGTACGTGATGAAGTGTCAGAGTAGGCGCATGTGTCGAGTTGGGTTCCACAAGGGTCAGTCCTAGGTCCGGTGCTGTTTCTTGTATATGTGAATGACATGATGGAAGGAATAGATTCAAAAGTGTCACTGTTCGCTGATGATGTGAAACTGATGAGGAGAATACAAGCGGACGAGGATCAGTTAAGATTACAAGGGGATCTGGACAGACTACAAGTCTGGTCCAACAAATAGCTCCTGGAGTTTAACCCAGGTAAGTGTAAGGTCATGAAGATTGGGGAAGGACACAGAAGACCGCAGACGGCATACAGGTTAGGGAATCAAAGGCTGCAAACTTCACATAAAGAAAAGGATCTTGGGGTAAGCATTATAACGAACATGTCTCCTGAGGCACACATCAATCAAATAACTGCTGCAGCATATGGGCGATTGGCAAACCTGAGATTAGCGTTTAGACATCTGAGTAAGGAGTCATTCACGACATTGTACACCGTGTACGTCAAGCCTATACTGAAGTATGCAGCACCAGGATGGAATCCTCACCAAGTCAAACACGTCACGAAATTGGAGAAAGTGCAAAAATTTGCAACAAGTTTAGTCCCGGAACTGAGAGAAATGTCTTATGAGGTTAAGGGAACTCAACCTGATGACACTAGAGGATAGGAGGGACAGGGAAGACAAGCTAGCAACGTATAAAATACTGAGAGGAATTGACAAGGTGGACAGGGCTCGAATGTTTCAGAGATGGGATACAGGAACAAGGGGCCACAATTGGAAGCTGAAAACCCAGATGAATCATAGGTATGTTAGGAAGTATTTCTTTAGCTTTAGAGTTGTCAGGAAGTGGAATAATCTGGAGAGTAAAGTATTGGAAGCAAGTTCCTTACATAGCTTTAGGAAGAGGTATGATAAAGCTTATGGAGCAGGGAGAGAGTGAATTAGTATTGACCAGTGAAGAGACGGGGCCAGGAACTACGACTCAACCCCTGCAACTTCATATAGGTGAGTACACACACACACACACACAGAGGAGACATGATAACGACATACAAAATACTGCGGGGAATTGACAAGGTAGACAGTGACAGGATGTTCCAGAGAGGGAACACAGAAACAAGGGAACACAACTGGAAGCTGAAGACTCAGATGAGTCAAAGGGATGTTATTAAGCATTTCTTCAGCCACAGAGTAGTCAGGAAGTGGAATAGTCTAGAGAAAGATATAGTGGAGGCAGGAACCATACATAGTTTTAAGACAAGGTATGATAAAGCTCATGGAGCAGGGAGAGCAGAGACTCAGTAGCGGACAGCGAAGAGGCGGGGGCAGGAGCTGAGTCTCGACCCCTGCAACCACAATTAGGTGAGTACAATTAGGTGAGTATACACACAATGCTAGTACAGCAATGCCAGAACACACACACACCACACACATATGTATACAACAGGCCTAGTGTCTAATCGATATGTGCCTAGGACAAAATGGTAACACACACACACACACACACACACACACACACACACACACACACACACACACACACACACAGCAAATGTAGTTCCTATTTTAAGAAAGGAGACAGAAACGAGGCACTAAACTATAGATCAGTGTCACTGACGTGTATAGTGTGCAAAGTCATGGAGAAGATTATCAGGAGGAGAGTCGTGGAGCACCTGGAACGGAACAAGATTGTAAACGACAACCAGCACGGATTCATGGAAGGCAAATCCTGAGTCACAAACCTTCTGGAGTTCTTTGACAAAGTAACAGAAGTAAGACAAGAGAGAGAGGGTTGGGTTGATTGCATTTTCTTGGACTGCAAGAAGGCCTTCGACACATTTCCTCACAAGAGATTAGTGCAGAAGCTAGAGGATCAGGCGTGTATATCAGGAAGGGCACTGCAATGGATCAGAGAATACCTGATAGGAAGGCAACAACGGGTCATGGTACGTGATGAGGTATCACAGTGCGCGCCTGTGACGAGCGGGGTCCCACAAGGGTCAGTGCTATTCTTGGTTTATGTGAATGACATGACGGAAGGGATAGACTCAGAAGTGTCCCTGTTCGCAGATGATGTGAAGTTAATGAGGAGAATTAAATCAGATGAGGATCAGGCAGGACTTCAAAAGACCTGGACAGGCTGGACACCTGATCCAGCAACTGGCTTCTCGAATTTAACCTCGCCAAATGCAAAGTCATGAAGATCGGGGAAGGGCAAAGAAAACCGCAGACAGAGTATAGGCTAGGTGGCCAAAGACTGCAATCCTTGCTCAAGAAGAAAGATCTTGGAGTGAGTATAACACCGGAAGCACACATTAACCATATAACTGCTGTAGCATATGGGTGACAGGCAAACCTGAGAATAGCGTTCCGATACCTTAGTAAGGAATCGTTCAAGACACTGTACACCGTGTACGTCAGGCCCAGTTTGGAACCCACACCTGGTCAAGCACGTCAAGAAATTAGAGAAAGTGCAAAGGTTTGCGACAAGGTTAGTTCCAGAGCTAAGGGGGAATGTCCTACGAAGAAAAATTAAGGGAAATCGGCCTGCCAACACTGGAGGACAGGAAGGTTAGGGGAGACATGATAACGACATACAAAATACTGCGTGGAATAGACAAGGTGGATAGAGACAGGATGTTCCAGAGAGGAGACACAGAAACAAGGAGTCACAATTGGAAGATGAAGACTCAGATGAGTCAATGGGATGTTAGGAAGTATTTCTTCAGCCGTAGAGTAGTCAGGAAGTGGAAGAGGACCCAGTAGCGATCAGTAAAGAAGCGGGGCCAGGAGCTGAGTCTCGACTTCTGCAACCACAATTAGCTGAGTACAATTAGGTGAGTACATATCGTCGAAGAAACTGCATGTTGATCTGGTAGCAGGAATGAATGATAAGGCTTCGGAGGCTACGTTACTTTAATTGGGATCTTGGTACACAGGCAGTGTGTTTAAGTGCTCTGGCCCAGGAGGGCCATGCCCAGGAGAGCCATGCCCAGGAGAGAGTGACGGAGTAGACCATGTTGATTGAGTGACGTCGGCTGCCTGAGTGAGGCCAGGGTAAGCGTGGTGCGGGCTGAGCTGGGTAGGCCTATAGATGGCAGCACCACAGTGCCGAAAAATATGAAGACAACTAGGCACACACACAATATATATATATATATATATATATATATATATATATATATATATATATATATATATATATTTCATCATCATTCACTCCATCACTGTCTTGCCAGAGGCATGCTTACACTTCAGAGTGCCGGTACTGTACTTCCCATCTCCAGGAATCAAGTCCGGCCTGCCTGTTTCCCTGAAACCCTTCATAAATGTTACCTTGCTTACACTCCAACAGCATGTCAAGTCCTAAAAACAATTTGTCTCCATTCGCTCCTATCTAACATGCTCATACACGCTTGCTGGAAGTCCAAGCCCCTCGCACACAAAACCTCCTTTACCCCCTCCCCTCCAACCTTTTCTAGGCCGACCCCTACCCCGCCTTCCCTCCACTACAGATTTATACACTCTCGAAGTCATTCTATTTTGTTCCTCCTCTCTATATGTCCAAACCATCTTAATAACCCCTCCTCAGCTCTCTGGATAATAGTTTTGGTAATCCCACAAATCCTCCTAATCTCCAAACTACGGATTCTCTGCATTATATTCACACCACACATTACCCTCAGACATGACATCTCCACTGCCTCCAGCCTTCTCCTTGTTGCAACATTCACAACCCATGTCTCACACACATACAAGAGTGTTGGTATAACTATACTCTTCTCATACATTCCCCTCTTTGCTTTCATGGATATAATTCTGTCTCCTCAAGCTCCTCAGAGCACCACTCACCTTTTTCCCCTCGTTAATTATATGATTCACCTCATCCTTTATATACCCATCTGCTGACACATCCACTTCCAAATATCTGAACTCATTCACCTCCTTCATACTCTCTCCCTCCAATCTGATATCCAATCTTCCGTTATCTAATTTTTTTGTTATCCTCATCACCTTACCCTTTCCTATATTCACTTTTAATTTCCTTCTTTTACATACCCTACCAAACTCATCCACCAACCTCTGCAACTTCTCTTCAGAATCCCCCAAAAGCACAGTGTCATCAGCAAAGAGCAACTGTGACAACTCCCACTTTGTGTTAGATTCTTTATCTTTTAACCCCACACCTCTTGCCAACACCCGAGCATTCACTTCTCTTACAACTTCATCTAAAAATATATTGAACAACCACGGTGACATCACACATCCCTGTCTAAGGCCTACTTTTACTGGGAAATAATCTCTCTCTCGCCTATATACTCTAACCTGAGCCTCACTATCCTCGTAAAAACTTTTCACCGCTTTCAATAACCTACCTCCTATTCCATTCATTTGCAACATCTGCCACATTGCCCCCTATCCACCCTATCATATGCCCTTTCCAAATCCATAAAAGCCACAAACACCTCTTTACCCTTATCTAAATATTGTTCATGCATAGTTAATTTGTATAAAAGCAAAGGGGACAAAAGATAATGTAAAAATTATATGGGAATAAGTCTGTTGAGTATACCTGGTAAAGTGTATGGTAGAGATATTATTGAAAGAATTAGGAGCAAGACGGAGAGCAGGATAGCAGATGAACGAGGAGGCTTTAGGAAGGGTAGGGGGTGTGTAGACCAAGTGTTTGCAGTGAAACATTTATATTATATATATATAAATTTGTATAATATATATATATATATAATATAATATATATATAATATATATATATATATATATATATATATATATATATATATATATATATATATATATATATATATATATATATATATGTCTTGAAATAAAGTTTATACATAATTAAAAGATGGGGTGGTAGGGAAGTGGAATATTCAAATGGCTTCAGAAAGAAATCTAAATATTCTTCCTTGAAGCCTTTTTATCCACTTCTCCGAGGCTTTGGGTCCCACAATGTACACCAGAGGAGGACCCCATCCTATATATATATATATATATATATATATATATATATATATATATATATATATATATATATATATATATATATATATATATATAATTATAACAAACGCAATTTCATTTAGCCTAATCCAACTAAATATATTTTCATCTTGTTAATATGCAGCAAGGCAACTTCTTTACACTACTTTTTTTTTCATATTATCAGAAAGAATGCTAGTTAAATCAGCTAATTTTGGAAAGAATTTTCTGCAGAAATCTAGTGATCCCGGAAATCTTCTAATAAGATTCTTAGCCTTGGGAAGGTTAGAAGACTGTAAAGTACTAGTCTTAACGAAGACTGTAAAGTACTAGTCTTAACGAAGACTGTAAAGTACTAGTCTTAACGAAGACTGTAAAGTACTAGTCTTAACGAAGACTGTAAAGTACTAGTCTTAACGAAGACTGTAAAGTACTAGTCTTAACGGGACAAAGACTTTAAGTGTTATTTAAAATAATAAAGCCCAGCTTCTTAATTTGAAAAAATAAATCTAACATAATATATGTGAGGTTTGGCCGTCAAACTATGAACTCTTCTTTTCATAAAACATAATTATATCTTAGTGTTCATCCCAAGACTAAGTCTTAACATATTGTCAAAGTATACAGAGACGTTAGTAATACCTAATAGAACAATTCTCATTAAGAGTACAGAGGTTGTGCAGGATGTGACCAACAAGACTGCCGTCGTAGTGCGATTTATTAATCCACGCTGCCTGGGAGACGCTGTTAAAGCTTTGGAATCAGGATACCATTTAACCTGGTGGTAAGCTGGAGTAATATCCAGTGATAGCATTAATTCCTCTGAAATCTTGTGCTGACTTGTAAGAATTGTCTGACTTCTTGACCATAACAACAGGAGAGCGAGAAGCAGATGTTGAATGTTCAATAATTTATGATTTTTTAGCATAACGACGTCATATTTAAAAGATCTCTGAGATGTACCGGGACTGGATAAAGTTTTTTTTTATTGGCTCAGTAGTGGTTAATTCTGTCTTATGGAAGACAGTGTTTGTAAGTTCCGGAGTATTTGATAATAAATCCAAAAACTTAGAAACTATATTTTGAGCTTGTGACTTGTTGACACATGAAGAGTATCTTTATTATCAGAGTCAGATTCATCAAACTCAGTGATACAAACATTACAGGTATTTTTTTTGTATAACGGTAGGACTTTATAATGGAAATGTCTTCGTCAAAAATATTAACAGAGTGTTGCTCTCTGGAGCACATAAACAAATAAAATATTAACAGAGGGTTGCTCTCTGGAGCACATAAACAAATAAAATATTAACAGAGGGTTGCTCTCTGGAGCACATAAACAAATAAAATATTAACAGAGGGTTGCTTTCTGGAGCACATAAACAAATAAAATATTAACAGAGGGTTGCTCTCTGGAGCACATAAACAAATAAAATATTAACAGAGGGTTGTCTCTGGAGCACATAAACAAATAAAATATTAACAGAGGGTTGCTCTCTGGAGCACATAAACAAATAAAATATTAACAGAGGGTTGTCTCTGGAGCAAATAAACAAATAAAATATTAACAGAGGGTTGCTCTCTGGAGCACATAAACAAATAATCCCCAAAAGGTGAAGTTGTTATTTACCTTGGGGTGCCGACCTGCCAGTATATAAAGGATCACAAAGTGAAGCCCTCAGGCTACTGTTAGTAGCACAACCAAACAATAGCATTTTGACTGCCACAAAAGTTGCCGGTGGAGTTTTTGCCCATAGCACTGATCACCATGGAACTGTCCTCACTCTGATGTGAGGGAGGCGAGTGTGGCGTCTCTTTTCCTTCGCGGGAGCTGGTATGTACTCTCCACATTTAAGTACAACACCAAGGTACATACATGGAGAGGAGAAGCTAAGAGAGAAGCATGGAGCGAGGCTCTCCTTGCACCACAGCAGAAAGAAAAAAAGAAAAAAGAAATTAGGCAGAAACCAAATTGAACCTGCACATCTGAGGTCTACATATAGCGTTGTGAGGCGAGGTAAATAAAAAGACGCCTGGGAACTGTAGCCAGCAGCCTACCATGATGCCAAAGAAATCGCAAGAAAAAGAATGAAGGTTATCAGCGACTGTTTTCTTACAGTAACATTTATTGAGGGATTCAAGAAAACTGGTTAACTGTATTTGAGACATTGAGGTGTGATGTTCAGCGGATGAACTCCAAAGGAGGATTAGAGAGGTTACAATTTGAAGGGTCATTATTGTGATGTCATGTCCGTGCACTTGTGGTAAAGCTGCTATTAAATGAATGATGGTGAGACGGCAGATTTTTAAAGGAAATAGTAAATTTTCTCAGCACTTGTTTCATAGTTTGCTAATTTCAGCAAAATTTTCTCTTTAACAAATGATGCTCATAGTATTGATCAAGGTGTAGATTTATCTCAAGAGACTGATGGTAAACAACAGCTAATAACCTATTCTATATGGTTTTTCTCTTATTCTAAAGTGAACTTTAGAGATGTAATTGACGTGTATTAGATCAGAGTTAGCACTCTGATTTTCTTCATTGATTTGACGTAATTTTCGAAAAATTACTTCACAGGGTCACTAAAATTTTGGGTTCATGACCCTGTAATTTATGTTGTTCCTTTTAAGCAAACGTTCGTCACTTATGCCTTGTTCTGGCCTACAGTTATTGTTGACAGTGATTCTCTACTCTTGACGATACTGAGAAAGCCCACCTTGAAAATCCAATCTGGTCACCTGTGATTAAATTGCTTACCAAAGTGGAAACCAATCAGTGAATCAGGCATCATGTGCCATCTGAGTGACCTGATAAAGAGTCAAGGACTATTGCTCTGATTAGCAAGGCTAACGAATATTGGTCGAGTTGTACAGCAGCTGGTGAATCCTCGATACCAGACGCTATGGCGAGACATGATGTCCAGAAAGTCGCTCAGCCAGACAAAGATTGCTGTGTGGATACGGCCAGAACAAAATATCTTTGGCCTAAGATGGCTAGAGAGATTTCAGATTATTTGCATATGTAAGAGTTAAGCTTAATGCACAAATAAAAAAAGTCCTTGCATGTGTTTCGAGAGATGAATACAGAACTTAATTCCCGAAGAAGAAAGAGTGCATATTATTTTTTTCCAAAATATTGCGATTGGTAATATTCTGCATTTTGTACTTCACGTATATAGTAAACATCTGCCATATAAAATTTTGGGCTGTTCTTAATAGATGTATTTAGGTCGCTTCATTATTCTTGAAATATATACCTGAAATGCATAACCACAGCCCCTCTATGTTAATGCACGAAAGTGATAGAATAATGTACAGCAAAAGTTCTAATGCAGTTAAATATTACCACTGAAGATTTGAAGTGAATCGGAAAAAGTATTCACAACTTATTATATAGACACTATTATTCCAGTTCTTTCAATATAAATGAAAAAAAATATTACATACAGGCGATGTAACATCCCCCCAATGAAAAGCAGGGGTGCCACTAGCACGTTGAGAGACAACACAATAAGTGTCAGGGGCCATAGACTATTCAACTGCCTCCCAGCATACATCAGGGGGATTACCAACAAATTCCTGGCTGTCTTCAAGCAGGCACTGGACAGGCACCTAAAGTCGGTACCTGACCAGCCAGGCTGTGGTTCGTACGTTGGACTGCGTGCGGCCAGCAGTAACAGCCTGGTTGATCAGGCTCTGATCCAACATGAGGCCTGGTCCCAGACCGGGCCGCGGGGGCGTTGACCCCAGGAACTCTCTCCAGGTATACATCAATCATAACTAATTTAGACCTTCTCATGGTACCTCGGAGAGACCAATATCCTAAATTATAGCACATTAAGTTCAAAGCTGCACAGAATTTGCATTGTCAAGTTATCAGCACTGAAGGGGAAATGAATTACTGAATAACTGAAGTCGGGACAGTGAAAGTATAGGTGTGAAAGTGGTAGTAAGGATTTGAGAGTGGGAATAATAATCTAAGAGTGAGTGTAAAGATGAGTTAAGGTCCACGGCCTTGGAGTCACACTAGGCTGTCAAGTTATGTGGTCTCGGGAGGTCATGAGGAAACAGTTATTATCTATGGAATCCTGTGACACGCAGCATGACCTGACATTCAACCCCAGGGAGATGAGGAGGCGATGATCGACCAATCCAAGAGCGGCAAAAATTCTGAGTATAATGAGTGAACGATCACCGAGGGTTGGGATCCCGCGGGTGCTGACTGGTGTCACTTGTGTGCTAACAACTTGGAGGTTGAAGATGGATATGTCATGGGTAACCCTCCTCTCAGAAAGTCAAGCAATGCCTTTTTTGTTGTCGTCCATTTTTTTTTTTAGATTTCCTTCACTATGTTGCAACCTACAATAGTCTCCCAACTCTTAGTTATCTATTTAATGCTCTCCTATATAAGGTCTGATACAGTGACACACAGGTTAAAAGACTACTTGAATTTACATCATAAGGTATGCAAAATATGAATCCACACAACATTCCTCTGTCTTGAATAGATTTATTCAACTGCGACTGACTACTAATTAGTCAATTAGTCGAATCATCAATCAAATCATTAATTAAATCCGCGCTACTGTGCTCTTTCCTTACTAGTTCCCTTCTTAACTGCCTTCTTATTCCCTGAAATCAGTTAGTCTCATGGAAACTTACTTGATTTTCCACATCCTCAGCGCTATACCTGAATGAGTAAGATACAAGTACGACACCTGATCAACATTACTGAAGGACGTATCATACACAAAATAACTATGATTTTAATATAGAGAAACGAGAGTGGAATTTTTTTTGTTTAGCCAGGGAAAGATGTGAATCATTGGAGGAAGAAGAAATAAGAGGAATACTGTAGTAGAAGATGTGGTCACATGTGGGTGGGGCCTACTATTGGACGTAGGTCATGCCCATATAGTGGGCCAGAGATTTAGCATTTATACTCTGTTCCAAGATCTTCAGATTAGAATTATAAAATTCTTCAGATCAAATGCCCAAAGATCCTTAGATCAAAAGTGCATAATACTGAAAAGTTGGGGTTAGTTGAGTATTCAGATTTCAGTGGCTTTAGGCCTGGTGGATGGGTTGCTTTGAACTGTGTGAATACTTTAACTCCTCTGAGGTGCTTGTAAATATTCTAACTGTCCACCCAGAATTTATCAGCAATTCTTAGGATGCCTCAGGAATACATATGCATACTGTATATGTAGATATATATGTGTGTATCTACTTGGAGATCGTTCTCGGGGTAAATACCCCGTGACCCGGTCTTCAAACAGGCCTACCGGTGGACCAGGGACCGATCAACCAGGCTGTTACTGCTGGCTGCACGCAATCCAACGTACGAACCACAGCCTGGCTCATCAGACACTGATATTGGGCATCTGTCCAGTTCCCTCTTGAAGACAGCCAGGGGTCTATTGGTAATTCCTCTTATGTATAATGGGAGGCAGTTGAATTGTCTTGGACCCCAGACACTTATTGTGTTTTATTTTAGCGTACTCATGGCAACGCCACCCCTGCTCTTCATCCTGGGAATGTTTCACTGTCTGCCTAGTCTTTTGCTTTCGTAGGAAGTGATTTCTGTGTGTAGATTTGGGTTCAGTCCTTCTAGAATTTTCAGAATTTAACTTATGGTGTATCATTCTCGCCTGCATTCTAAGGTGTACAGGTCAACAGACTTCAAATGTTTCCAGTAATTTATTAAGTTGCTTGACTGAACTAATATGTGCAATAAAGGTTCTGTACATTCTCTAGATGTGCAGTGTCGCCTCCCTTGAATGGGGTTGTTACTGTACAGCAGTATTCCAGCCTAGAAAGAACAAATATCATCATATTGTAATTTGTACAATCTAGTATTTAAATAAAACAAACTCAATCAATTACTCTAATATTATGTTCATAGTCTATAAGTCATTAGATTAAGCTGCCCTTAATGCCATGGCATGTCAGTGGCTCTCCTTGCACTTCAGTATATGATTGTAATTACAATACCTATGTAAACTTGCAATGAAATAAATATTTGAATTTGAATTTTTAATTTGAATTTAAAGAGGAATAGTGGAACTGTTGTGATCTTTGAGGGTGAAATCCTTCACGTTAGTTTAATTGCTCTATTGCGTGGTTAGAGTTTGTAGTATTCTCCTTTCTAATTATTATTTCCTGAAGTTTTCCATAATGGAGTAACTGAAATTTGACCTCAGTGATCATCATATTGTTTTCTGTGGCCTATTGGAAAACTTGGGTGATGTCCGCTTGGTGATTTACCGTGTCCTCACTGGATGACACTTTCATGCACATTCTAGTATCGTCTGGAAAGGAAGACACGGTGCTATGGTTCACAGCTTTGTCTATGTCAGATAAGAGGACGGGGAAAAGGATGTGGGGTGAGTACTGTGCCTTATAGAATAGAGCTTTTCACTGTGGCAGCCTCCGACTTAACTCTGTTTACCATTACTCTTTGTGTTCTATTGGTTAGAAAGTTAAAGATTCGTCCGCCCACTTTTCCAGTTTTTCCTTTAGCACATGATCGGACTTGGCAAAGACTTTTGCAAAGTCTGTGTATACTACATCGGCATTCTGTTTGTCCTCCAACGTATCCAAGATCATGTGATTGTGGTCCAGAAATTGCGAGAGGTTGGGGCAACTTGCTCTAGAACCATGTTGCCTTGGGTTTAGCAATTGAAAATGGTTAGTGATCAAACGGCAGAGCGTCATCGAGGACTGTCTTATTTCCATTGTGGTCCTTCAATCTTGTCCCCAGAATGTGACCCACACCAATTGGTTAACACCGCAGACAGAGTATAGTCTAGGTGGCCAAAGACTGCAAACCTCACTCAAAGAAAAAGATCTTGGGGTGAGTATAATACCGAGCACATCTCCTGAGGCACACATCAATCAGATAACTGCTGCAGCATACGGGCGGCTGGCAAACCTAAGAATAGCGTTCCAATACCTCACCAAGGAATCATTCAAGACTCTGTACACCATATACGTCAGGCCCATACTGGAGTATGCAGCACCAGTTTGGAACCCACACCTGGTCAAGCACGTCAAGAAATTAGAGAAAGTGCAAAGGTTTACAACAAGACTAGTCCCAGAGCTAAGGGGATTGTCCTACGAAGAAAGGTTAAGGGAAATCGGCCTGACGACACTAGAGGACAGGAGGGTTAGGGGAGACATGATAACGACATATAAAATACTGCGAGGAATAGATAAGGTGGACAGAGACAAGATGTTCCAGAGAGGGGACACAGAAACAAGGGGTCACAATTGGAAGTTGAAGACTCCTATGAGTCAAAGGGATGTTAGGAAGTATTTCTTCAGTCATAGAGTTGTCAGGAAGTGGAATAGCTTGGAAAGCGACATAGTGGAGGCAGGAACCATACATAGTTTTAAGACTAGGTTTGATAAAGCTCATGGAGCAGGGAGAGAGAGGACCTAGTAGCAATCAGTGAAGAGGCGGGGCCAGGAGCTATGACTCGACCCCTGCAACCACAAATAGGTGAGTACCCAGGTACCTACTTGCTAGGCCCCGTGGCCTGATCGCTAAAGCTCTCGCTTCACACGGCGAGGGTCTGCGTTCGATTCCCAGCGCGAGTAGAAACATTGGGCGTGTTTCTTTACACCGGTTGTCTATGTTCACCCATCAGTAAAATGGGTACCTGGAAGTTAGTGGACTGGTGTGGGTCGCATCCTGGGACAAGGACCTAATTTGCCCGAAATGCTCTGCATAACAAGGGACTTTCTATATAGTAGTATGTCATTGATGTCAGCTAGGCCTGTATACCATGTACATGTACTTGTAGTAAAATAAAGATATTATTAGGTGAACGGGGACACCAGGTGTAAGTAAACATACCTAATGTTTCTACCCGGTCGAGGATTGAACAACGAAGACTCAGTAATGAGGCGAAAGCGTTGCCTAGTAGGCCACGTTAATAATAGCTATGTGACAGTAAATATCTAAATACTTCCGAGATACCCCAGGTGATTTACCCAAGTACATTATTTGGGTACAAATTTTTTTTTTTTTTTTGGGGAGGGAAAGAGTGACGATATTAGTAAATGGACCCCAATGGAAATAAGTCACTCTGTCTGACTTTTTTGGGTTATCCCAGGTTTTCTACACATATGCTGCTATGTATGATAATCTATGTAACTGTATTTGTGTATACCTGAATAAACGTACTTACTAAATGCATATGAGGAGAAGTTTTTGAAGTTATCCCCGTAATTTCCGTAGAATTTCTTCGTTCTCTTTGTTATATTATGGTCCAGAAAGCACGGCACATTTAGATACACTCGCAGGGCTCCGTCGCACCGCGGGTCTCTACACGTCGCAATGTCAGTTTTTTTTTTATACTCCGATTGTCTTCATTACGGTTAAATGTTATTTACCATTCTCATTATATATTTTCGTAAAACGTTCAATAGATGGAATATGGAAAATTTAAAAAATACCATAAATATATCTCATATTTAGTACGCTTACTGAGAGGTAATTACCCAGCTTTTTTAAAAGGGTGGACTGGTAAGCCAGAGGAAGCCATGGGTCACATAATCAAAAGCTCCAGCTGTGGGTCATCATATAACTAAGAGCCGAGTCAGGACACACCTGTAACGCTTCCTGACAAACCCAATACCTACCTGCCAGCCAGGCAAGTTCCACCTTCTTAATAACAGTTTAATAACATTGATAAATAATGATTTCCATGACTTAGAGGAAAAAAAATTGCTAAAATTAAACATAGATATGTTATTATGTATGACAATTGTACTTAAGGAGGAATACTTAGCCTATGACGTTATTATGTGAAGGTAGATACGATTATTCGCTTTAGAAATGTCGTAGAGACATGAGAATTGCACCAAAATATTGCCAGATTTTAGCATTTTTTCGGTAAGGTAAAGTAATTTTTCGTTTTTTTTTCCCGAATTTATACATATGCTCCATGAAAACAACATTTCCCTGCCCATATAATAACCATCTACCACCTCCTATGCTCATCCATACTCAGGTCACTCCTCCATCACCACCACTGGACCCCACCACTCCGCTCCACCGCCTCCCTCTCTATCTCGTGGAGCATCCAGTGGAACATTAGTCTTAAGAACCAGCTACTAGTAAAATATGTTCACATGAGCCTAAGATGAGAGAGTTGTCCAGTGTAAGGTATAACCAGGTTTAGCGGGCTACCCAGATTGCTGATAGGATACAGACAGGATGACATGCAGAAATGCTCTCCTACCTTACTCATTATAAAGCCTGCAGATGATAATCTTGTACAAGTACTCAAGTACAGCAGTGTTGCTGAGGACCTAGTGGTTGTCAGGTCCGTCTTCTGCCTGGTCATCAACCAGAAACCAGTTGTCAACGACGACATTAAACTGGTAGGTATACAATAAAGTGTATTTTATGATAGCCAACAATTTCTGAAATCTTCTATTTCATCATTCAGTTATTGCATCTTCTACTTCAGTGTTTTTATCGTCGTCCTTTATTATTTGTATTTTTTCTTTAATTATTGGTTTTCCTTTTAAAAACATGAATAGAAGATTAGGTTCTGCCTTATTCATATCCAGTATGTCCTTTTGAGTCTCTATTCTCCGCTCTCTTTACATTTATATAATCATTTCTGGTCTATCTGTCCAGAATCTTAGTGCTTTTCTCGGTACTTAACTTATAATATGTAAATCACACATTGTAACTTTTCCAAAGAAATAATATTTCTTTGATTGCTTGATCCGCCATCACCACTATCACCATGAACTATACCGCCATCACCACTATCACCATGAACTATACCGCCATCACCACTATCACCATGAACGATACTGCCATCACCACTATCACCATGAACTATACCGCCATCACCACTATCACCATGAACGATACCGCCATCACCACTATCACCATGAACTATACCGCCATCACCACTATCACCATGAACGATACCGCCATCACCACTACCACCATGAACGATACCGCCATCACCACTACCACCATGAACGATACCGCCATCACCACTATCACCATGAACGATACCGCCATCACCACTACCACCATGAACGATACCACCATCACCACTATCACCATGAACGATACCGCCATCACCACTACCACCATGAACGATACCACCATCACCACTATCACCATGAACAATACCGCCATCACCACTATCACCATGAACGATACCGCCATCACCACTATCACCATGAACGATACCGCCATCACCACTATCACCATGAACGATACCGCCATCACCACTACCACCATGAACGATACCGCCATCACCACTACACCATGAACGATACCGCCATCACCACTATCACCATGAACGATACCGCCATCACCACTATCACCATGAACGATACCGCCATCACCACTACCACCATGAACGATACCACTATCACCATGAACGATACCGCCATCACTACTATCACCATGAACGATACCGCCATCACCACTATCACCATGAACGATACCGCTATCACCACTATCACCATGAACGATACCGCTATCACCACTATCACCATGAACGATACCGCTATCACCACTATCACCATGAACGATACCACCATCACCACTATCACCATGAACGATACCGCCATCACCACTATCACCATGAACGATACCGCCATCACCACTATCACCATGAATACCACCATCACTACTACTAGCACCATGAACGATACCACCATCACCACCACTAGCACGATGAACAATACCAAAATCACCACCGCTTTCACCATGAACAATACCACCATCACTACTAGCACCTTGAATACCACCATCACCACCACTAGCACCATGAATAATACCATCACTACTACTAGCACTATGAACAATACCATCACTACTACTAGCGCCATGAACAATACCACAATCACCACCGCTAACACCATGAACAATACCACCATCACTGCTACTAGCACCATGATCAATACCATCACCACCACTAGCACCATGAACAATACACCATCACCACTAGCACTTTGAATAATACCACCATAACCACCACTAGCACAATGAACAATACCACCATCACCACTACTAGCACCATGAACAATACCACCATCACTACCACTAGCACCATGAATACCACCATCACTACTAGCAGCATGAACAATACCACCATCACCACCACTAGCACCATGAACAATACCACCATCACCACCACTAGCACCATGAACAATACCACCATCACCACTGTCACCATGAACAATACCACCGTCACCACTACTAGCACCATGAATATCTCTATCACCACCACTATCACCATGAATAATACCATCACTAGCATCATGAACAATAAAACCATCACCACTATTAGAACCATGAATAATACCATCACCACTAGCACCATGAACAATATTATCATCACCACCACTAGTACCATGAACAACTCCACCATTACCACCATTAGCACCATGAACGATGCCACCATCTCCACCACTGGCACCATGATCAATACCACCATCACTATGAACAATACCACCATCACTATGAACAATACCACCATCACTATGAACAATACCACCATCACTATGAACAATACCACCCCTAGTACCATGAACAACTCCACCATTACCACCATTAGCACCATGAACGATGCCACCATCTCCACCACTGGCACCATGATCAATACCACCATCACTATGAACAATACCACCATCATTATGAACAATACCACCATCACCACCACTCCTACCCTCAACTACCACCACAACCACCTCACTGCTACCACAACCACAACCACAACCACTAACACTAGACACAAGAGAAGTAAAACAGTTTCTTTCCCTTTTTCCCTGGGGAAAACTTTGGTCATTAAGAAGGTGCAGGTGGAACGAAATTAAGAAAAAAGGTATTTGCATTATAATTAAGTGGAAAAGAGCACGAGGTTACGACAAATTCCTGCATCTTCTTGAATACATCCCAATACTTTTGTCACCTCCTCCTCCTCCTTGTTTATTTTTTCTTACTTTTTATTCTTATTCTTCTTCTCCTCCTCCTGTTTCCTCTTCCCTCCTAATGCTTCTCCTGTTTCCTCTGCCCTCCTACTGCTTCTCCTCCTCCTTATCTCTAACCTACATATCTCCCCCTCTTCATCTTCATCCTCCTGCTCACCCACCTACTTCTCTAGCTCTTCCTACTCCTTCCTGAGATTTTCCTCCTCCACACTCTGGCCCATCCTGCTCCTCCTTCCCCCATTTCACCTCCTCCACCTCCTATTCTTCCTTTTCCTCCTCTTTTTCCCTCATTTCCTCCTCCTCCTCCTCTTCCTGCTTCATATTCCCTTTCTCTTCCCACTTTATATTCTTTCCATGCTGCTCGTCCTCCTCTTAACCCCTTTCTTCCACTTCTTATTCATGTCTGTGTTGGGGCTGTTAGGACAATGCAACTTGTCTGTGCTGGAGAACAGCAAAGGATGGCAGCGTGATGTGTGAGGTTGCAAAGCGTGCTGGAGGCAACAGCACGGCTGACTGCAGGAAGTTTATTGGAAGGGTTACACCAGGTTGAGCGTGGTAGAAGCAAGCCAGGGCTAGGTCACAGGAGAGGGAGATGTGAACGAGTGAGGGTCAGCAGGTCAATAAGAGTGTCCCAGGGAAGTGTATGGTGAGCTATGGTCAGCACTGGGCCACAATCCTGAGCCTCCTGCAGGCATGGCTTGGAGGAAGATATGAAATGCTTCTGGGAGTATGTTTACATCGCTCTGCCATACAGCTTGGGTCGTCCCGACCTGAAAGCACTGGTATGCGACAAGCAAGAACTAAAATACTCTTCAACAACGATTCTCTGGCTTACTCTGTAACAAAAGAAATTAAAAAACGCAAGGTTGGGGACCTAAAAATCTCTCCAATGCTGGCTGCTGCAGAAGAGTCAGAAAAGGATTGGAACAGCTGACGGAGACGGCGACGGATGGAACGAGAGGATAACATCACAGACCGTAAGGTAATACGCTACAAGAGAAGTAAAATCTTGCTAATACAGAACTTGCTAGAAAAATACAGGCAACATATATATGCACGAAGATTATATACTAGAAATACACACATAGTGTAGTTCACAGTGACTCCTACACCTGAGTATTAACTAAGTGTAGAACGTGTGAGCAGTTGTGCCCATTTCAGCGACAAAACAATTAGCGAGTCAGCACAGGAGTCGCACAGGTTAATGTTACAGAAATGTTCTGTTGTCCTTGGTCGTATACAGTATGTCGCTGGACAGGCAGGGTGTCGTCCGTTGTGTACAGAAGTAGAGTTGACGCTAATCAGTCGTCTGGTTACGCAGTCGCAGTGCTGCTGTTAAGGAACCCCTCTGTTTCAAAATCTTGAGACAGAACAAACTCGGAAGATGAGTGACAAAGAATAGAACTGATATACATAACCCAGAAGGAACCATGAGCACCATCAATACATGCTTTCCAGTCAGCCGGATCAAGGCGAATTTTATGGTCTGTCGTTGTCTTGAGTCCGATGAAGACGTCACAAGGGAAGACTATATAATTGATTAAAAGGAACTTGGCTAACTGTTTCTTTTCCTGAACCTCTGTTACGCTTTTTTGACTGCATAACTTAAATAAAAGTCCTGGCTTCGAAAGGGTGAACAACCTGCTATATCTAGGGGCCTTTACAGTATTTAAAATAAAAAAAGAAACCACTATAAGGCCAGCATGTACCTTCATAAAATTTTTTTTTTTTTTTTTTTAACACATCGGCCGATTCCCACCAAGGCAGGGTGGCCCGAAAAAGAAAAACTTTCATCATCATTCACTCCATCACTGTCTTGCCAGAAGGGTGCTTTACACTACAGTTATAAAACTGCAACATTAACACCCCTCCTTCAGAGTGCCGGCACTGTACTTCCCATCTCCAGAACTCAAGTCCGGCCTGCCGGTTTCCCTGAATCCCTTCATAAATGTTACTTTGCTCACACTCCAACAGCACGTCAAGTATTAAAACCATATGCCTCCATTCACTCCTATCAAATACGCTCACACATGCTTGCTGGAAGTCCAAGCCCTCGCACACAAAACTTCCTTTACCCCCCCCTCCAACCTTTCCTAGGCCGACCCCTACCCCGCCTTCCCTCCACTACAGATTTATACACTCTCGAAAGTCACTCTGTCTCGTTCCATTCTCTCTACATGTCCAAACCACCTCAACAACCCTCCTCAGCTCTCTGGACAATCGTTTTGGTGATCCGCACCTCCTCCTAATTTCCAAACTCCGAATTCTCTGCATTATATTCACACCACACATTGACCTCAGACATGACATCTCCACTGCCTCCAGCCTTCTCCTTGTTGCAACATTCATCACCCATGCTTCACACCCATATAAGAGCGTTGGTATAACTATACTCTCATACATTCCCTCTTTACTTCCATGGACAAGGTTCTTTGTCTCCACAGACTCGAAGTGCTCCACTCACCCTTTTCCCTCATCAATTCTATGATTCACCTCATCCTTCATAGACCCATCCGCCGACATGTCCACTCCCAAATATCTGAATACATTCACCTCCTCCATACTCTCTCCCTCCAATCTGATATCCAATCTTTCGTCACCTATTCTTTTTGTTATCCTCATCACCTTACTCTTTCCTATATTCACTTTCAATTTTCTTCTTTTACACACCCTACCAAATTCATCCACCAACCTCTGCAGCTTCTCTTCAGAATCTCCCAAAAGCACAGTGTCATCAGCAAAAAGCAACTGTGACAACTCCCACTTTGTATTTGCTTCTTTATCTTTTAGCCCAACACCTCTTGCCAAGACCCTCGCATTCACTTCTCTTACAACCCCATCTATAAATATATTGAACAACCACGGTGACATCACACATCCTTGTCTAAGGCCCACTTTTACTGGGAAATAGTCCCCTTCCCTCCTACACACTCTAACCTGAGCCTCACTATCCTCATAAAAACTCTTCACTGCTTTCAGTAACCTTCCTCCTATTCCATACACCTGCAACATCTGCCACATTGCCCCCTATCTACCCTATCATACGCCTTTTCCAAATCCATAAATGCCACAAAAACATCTTTACCCTTATCCAAATACTGTTCACCTATATGTTTCACTGTAAACACTTGGTCTACACACCCCTACCTTTCCTAAAGCCCCCTTGTTCATCTGCTATCCTGCTTTCTGTTTTACTCTTAATTCTTTCAATAATAACTCTACCATACACTTTACCAGGTACACTCAACAGACTTATTCCCCTATAATTTTGCACTCTCTTTTGTCCCCTTTGCCTTTATACAAAGGAACAATACACGCTCTCTGCCAATCCCTAGGTACCTTACCCTCTTCCATACATTTATTAAATAATAGCACCAACCACTCCAAAATTATATCCCCACCTGCTTTTAACATTTCTATCTTTATCCCATCAATCCCAGCTGCCTTACCCCCTTTCATTCTACCCACTGCCTCACGAACTTCCCTACACCCACAACTGGCTCTTCCACACTCCTACAAGATGTTATTCCTCCTTGCCCTACACACGAAATCACAGCTTCCTGTCTTCATCAACATTTAACAAATCCTCAAAATATTCTCTCCATCTTCCCGATACCTCTAACTCTCCATTTAATAACTCTCCTCTCCTATTTTTAACTGTCAAACCCATTTGTTCTCTAGGCTTCCTCAACTTATTAATCTCATTCCAAAACTTTTTCTTATTTTCAACAAAATTTGCTGATAACATCTCACCCACTCTCTCATCTGCTCTCTTTTACATTGCTTCACCACTCTTTTAACCTCTCTTTTCTCTCCATATACTCTTCCCTCCTTGCATCACTTCTACTTTGTAAAAACCTCTCATATGCTAACTTTTTCTCCCTTACTACTCTCTTTACATCATCATTCCACCAATCGCTCCTCTTCCCTCCCGCACCCACTCGCCTGTAACCACAAACTTCTGCTGAACACTCTAACACTACATTTTTAAATCTACCCCATACATTTTCGACCCCATTGCCTACACTCTCACTAGCCCATCTATCCTCCAATAGTTGTTTATATCTTACCCTAACTGCCTCCTCTTTTAGTTTATAAACCTTCACCTCTCTTTTACTTACTGATTCTATTTTCCTTGTATCCCATCTACCTTTTACTCCCACTGTAGCTATAACTAAAAAGTGATCTGATATATCTGTAGCCCTCTATAAACATGTACATCCTGAAGTCTACTCAACAGTCTTTTATCTACCAATACATAGTCCAACAAACTACTGTCATTACGCCCTACATCATATCTTGTATACTTATTTATCCTCTTTTTCTTAAAATATGTATTACCTATAACTAAACCCCTTTCTATACAAAGTTCAATCAGAGGGCTCCCATTATCATTTACACCTGGCACCCCAAACTTACCTACTACACCCTCTCTGCATGTTTCTCCCACTTTAGCATTTAGGTCCCCTACCACAATTACTCTCTCATTTGGTTCAAAGTTCCTATACATTCGCTTAACATCTCCCAAAATCTCTCTCTCTCCTCTACACTCCTCTCTTCTCCAGGTGCATACACGCTTATTATGACCCACTTTTCGCATCCGACCCTTATTTTAATCCACATAATCCTTGAATTTACACATTTATATTCCCTCTTTTCCTTCCATAACTGATCCTTCAACATTATTGCTACCCCTTCCTTAGCTCTAACTCTCTCAGATACTCCTGACTTAATCCCATTTATTTCTCCCCACTGAAACTCGCCTACCCCCTTCAGCTTTGTTTCGCTTAGGGCCAGGACATCCAACTTCTTTTCATTCATAACATCGGCAATCATCTCTTTCTTATCATCCGCACTACATCCACGCACATTCAGACAACCCAATTTTATAAAGTTTTTCTTCTTCTCGTTTTTAGTAGATTTGTACAGGAGAAGGGGTTACTAGCCCATTGCTCCCGGCATCTTAGTCGCCTCATACGACACGCATGGCTTACGGAGGAAAGATTCTTTTCCACTTCCCCATGGACAATAGAGAAAATAAAAAGAACAAGAGCTATTAAGAAAAAGAAGAAAAACCTAGATGTGTGTATGTATATATATGCATGTGTATGCCTGTGTAGTGTGACCTAAAGTGTAAGTAGAAGTAGCTAGATATACCTGTTATCCAGCGTGTTTATGAGACAGAAAAAAGACACCAGCAATCCTACCATCATGTAAAACAGTTTCAGGTTTCTGTTTCACAGTCACCTGGCAGGACGGTAGTACCTCCCTGGGTGGTTGCTGTCTACCAACCTACTACCTATGCTTCATAATTCATAAAAATTATGAAGCATAAATTTAAATGGTCAGTGTATTATCAGGAAGGACACAAACTCATCCATACAAAAATGTAAATATATATTAAAAGATAACATATACAACCTACAATCTGCTCTACTACAACCAATATCCCCAGACTCCAGTTTACCTTTACCCAGTACTCACATTAGCTCACTAGCACACTGCTACTAGTGAGTAAAAAACAAATATTTATAAACAGAGGCTCCGTGACACCCCCCTTCTGCAGGCTGCTTAACCTGCAGGCTGTTTAACCTGCAGGCTGCTTAACCTGCAGGCTGCTTAACCTGCAGGCTGCTTAACCTGCAGGCTGCTTAACCTGCAGGCTGCTTAACCTGCAGGCTGCTTAACCTGCAGGCTGCTTAACCTGCAGGCTGCTTAACCTGCAGGCTGCTTAACCTGCAGGCTGCTTAACCTGCAGGCTGCTTAACCTGCAGGCTGCTTAACCTGCAGGCTGCTTAACCTGCAGGCTGCTTAACCTGCAGGCTGCTAACCTGCAGGCTGCTTAACCTGCAGGCTGCTTAACCTGCAGGCTGCTAACCTGCAGGCTGCTTAACCTGCAGGCTGCTTAACGCAGGCTGCTTAACAGGCTGCTTAACCTGCAGGCTGCTTAACCTGCAGGCTGCTTAACCTGCAGGCTGCTTAACCTGCAGGCTGCTTAACCTGCAGGCTGCTTAACTGCCTGTACCAGGCTGCTTAACCTGCAGGCTGCTTAACCTGCAGGCTGCTTAACCTGCAGGCTGCTTAACCTGCAGGCTGCTTAACCTGCAGGCTGTAACCTCAGGCTCTAACCTGCAGGCTGCTTAACCTGCAGGCTGCTTAACCTGCAGGCTGCTTAACCTGCAGGCTGCTTAACCTGCAGGCTGCTTAACCTGCAGGCTGTAACCTGCAGGCTTAACCTGCAGGCTGCTTAACCTGCAGGCTGCTTAACCTGCAGGCTGCTTAACCTGCAGGCTGCTTAACCTGCAGGCTGCTTAACCTGCAGGCTGCTTAACCTGCAGGCTGCTTAACCTGCAGGCTGCTTAACCTGCAGGCTGCTTAACCTGCAGGCGTAACCTGCGCTGTAACCTGCAGGCTGCTTAACCTGCAGGCTGCTTAACCTGCAGGCTGCTTAACCTGCAGGCTGCTTAACCTGCAGGCTGCTTAACCTGCAGTTTGCTTAACCTGCAGGCTGCTTAACCTGCAGGCTGCTTAACCTGCAGGCTGCTTAACCTGCAGGCTGCTTAACCTGCAGGCTGCTTAACCTGCAGGCTGCTTAACCTGCAGGCTGCTTAACCTGCAGGCTGCTTAACCTGCAGGCTGCTTAACCTGCAGGCTGCTTAACCTGCAGGCTGCTTAACCTGCAGGCTGCTTAACCTGCAGGTTGCTTAACCTGCAGGCTGCTTAACCTGCAGGCTGCTTAACCTGCAGGCTGCTTAACCTGCAGGTTGCTTAACCTGCAGGCTGCTTAACCTGCAGGCTGCTTAACCTGCAGGCTGCTTAACCTGCAGGCTGCTTAACCTGCAGGTTGCTTAACCTGCAGGCTGCTTAACCTGCAGGTTGCTTAACCTGCAGGCTGCTTAACCTGCAGGTTGCTTAACCTGCAGGCTGTACATGTACTCTCCCAAAACTTAAACAAGCCTCTGCACACTAGGGCCTTAAAGGTAAACATAAGAGCACTTAAACCAATAAACTAACCAATGGTATAAACTTCCCCACAAACCAAACCGTGACGTATTAGGACACCTTGCTGCAGGTGCTGCACACCATAAACTGACACACACACCTCACTCTCCTCTCCTGGCCACCCTGACTGACCAGGAATAATACGCGTCCAGTTTCAGTACAAATCCCGGAAAATGACATTATATATGGAGGGTTATTTTTTATAAAATATTCTCTGCAATACACTGCATAATAACCTCAAACTTCGCGGCTGTCTTGTCCTGCACCACCAGAGTTCTAACTACTTGACCTGGGGATGTCTGACGTCTCGGCCAACCTGGCTGCAGGCTAGACAGTGTCACGGAAGAGATTCACCAGTATAATATTTACAACTGCACCCGGGTCAAGGAAGTGTTTGGCAGGGACTTTGTTAAGTGACCAGTCAGAGTCAAGGGTGCTAGAGCTCGACGCAAGGTTGGACTTCCTAGGAGAGCGGATAGTAGGCTTTTCATTACTGTCATACCGCGCTCATTAATAATAACAATAATAATAATAATAATAATAATAATAATAATAATAATTCATTGAGACATGGTACAATGATACATGATAGACAAGATACATAGTTATTAATGAGGTGTAAATGCCAAAAGCCCCTAATATGTCAGTACATCTTCGCTTAGAGCGTCAAACGCATTTTGAACAGGGATTGAATAGAGCAATTGTACTAACGTAAATACCTCTGTGGGTGTGAGTTTTCCCGAACTCTGAGACTGTTGTTGCTCTGCTTACCATGGCTTGAAGATTTCTGCCTCCTCGACTGGTAACCATGAGTATTAAACAAAAATTAGCGATAAAGCAAACGAAAAAGTTGCTGAAAATTATTCGTAAAAGGAAAAAAAGTCTCTCATTGTTAAACTTAAAAATGCCACAATTACGTGGATTTTTATTTTTTCCAGTTTGCTTTTCTCATTTACATTCTATTTAAATTCTCTACAATTCTGTAAGAAAAATATGTAATTTTTTTTTTAACCTTATTTGATAAAATGGTAAAAAAAAGGCTAACTGGCATCCCCACACTTCATAAACTACGCAGACTTTCAGGGTTTGAAGCTGATCGAAAAAGGCATTCACTAGTTATTATATTGGGAATAAATTGCTTGATAAAACTGTCAAATTGAAATCGCCACTGCTTGCAGTGAGAAAGTGAGCAACAAGCTGTGTTTTAACAAACAACATCAATAGTAAAAGTTTGAAGCCGATCAGAAAAGGCATTATTGAGTAATTGATTTGATTCCAACGATAAGTTTTTTTTTTTTTTTACCTAATTCAGTAAAATTCCCAATTTGCACATACATATTCGGGCTAAACTTGTGGGTCACACTGGTGAATTTTTTTTGAAAAGTTGTATGTTTCTTAAATAATATTATTTAATTCTTATGTATTTTCATATCCTGAATCCAAATATCACCTTGAGAAATGCTTATTGTCTATAGGGTTAAAGATACGAGACATGTAATATTTGATTATTTATTAAACGTACAATATGTGTCAGTATGTGACGCTTATAGTGGCCTGAAGAATCATCTCTGCCAATGTCCAGCAACAGTCTGCAAGCATTCTTGTGCCCCATTTGCCCTGCTACCAATTTAATTAGGGAGATGGGTACCTTTATTACAGATTCTTTTCTTATGAAAGAAAATTCAAACCAAAGTCATAGTTTTATATGACTCTCATTCGTCGTTCATGTGAAGAATATATCTTGAGTGTATGTAGAAATGAGACATAGTAGAGAGCTGCAACTCAGATGAGCTTGATGATTATAGCTGCGAGGAGCTGGTGGGACGAAGTGAGGTATGGTGAAAACAGAGGTGCCAGTACCGTGTAGAGAGAGGTGCCAGTACCGTGTAAAGAGAGGTGCTAGCACCGTGTAAAGAGAGGTGCAACTACTGTGTAAAGAGAGGCACTAGCATCGAATAAAGTGAGGTGCCAGTATAGTGTAAAGAGAGGTGCTAGCACCGTGTAAAGAAAGGTGCAACTACTGTGTAAAGAGAGGTACTAGCATCGTGTAAAGAGAGTGCCAGTACAGTGTAAAGAAAGGTGCTAGCACCGTGTAAAGAGAGGTGCAACTACTGTGTAAAGAGAGGTACTAGCATCGTGTAGAGAGAAGTGCCAGTACCGTGTAAAGACAGGTGCTAGAACCTTGTAAAGAGAGAGAGGTGCTAACACCGTGTAAATAGAGAGGTGCTAGCACCGTGTAAAGAGAGGTGCTGGTGGGTGAGAGGTACTACCCACCTAGTTACAAACAGTTGTGTGCATGCACCATCTCATACTACTACTAGTGCACAGAGTGCTTGCAGAAATACCACAGAGACAGCACACTCCCGTGTACAGTGAACATGAACTGCAGTCTAGGATTTAGGTGGATAGGAAGTGGAGTAATACGTCGCTCCAGTTGCAAAGAGGGTCCAAAATTCTTTGAGGGTACGACCCCAAAAGTGCTACATTAGTGCTCTATCAACCATCCTTTTGCTGTCAAAAAGGTTATGTACTTTGCCAAGGTAATGATAAGAGTATTCAAAAGCAAAACCATGAAAATAAAAATATCACTATAAAAAATATATTCCCAGACATAAACATGCAAAGCTGGTGAAGTAACTACGATTAGTAGTTTCTACATTTTTAAAATGAGGATACTAAAGAAAGACCCTCAAACATCCCTACTACGCTTTGATGGGAATGCTGAGTAGAGTCCCAGTGCTCTACTGAGTTGCTGCTACAAAATGGCTAAATACGAAAATGAAGGGATATCGTAGGATTCTCTACGACACATTTCACCGTTATTTGTTTTGGTGACATAAATAATAAAGGTGACTGACATAAAGAGCTAAAAAGTTTCTAAAGTTTATACATGGTTGTTGGCATTACTTTAAACTATTACATTAGTAATAATAACTGTGCTGTATCACTATTTAAATACTTATTGAAAGTGAACATGTGTGGAAGAGCTCAAGAGCCTCCAAGATACTAGACATGACAGCAATCTGCATTCCTAACTGTGGGAAAATAACTGATACATTATAACTCACCCTAGCAGAAATTTGTACTGCATTAACAAAACAAAAGAATTATAAGAATAACAAAAGAATTATAAGAATAACAAAAGAATTATAAGATAACTTGACAAGTGTTTCCTGACGCTGGACTTTGTCATAGGTCGACCCGCCACTGGACCGCTTGGACCAGAGGGGTGGACCAGTAAGCCACTTTCGCTGCCTTACTGGTCCACCCCTCTAAAAAAATTATTAGATTTTTCAAGAAAATACAGCACAGGGTAAACGAGTCAACATTTTCTATAGGAAGCAGAGACCCAAGAATTCAGAGACTACTCACATAAGCTAGGAATGTAAGTCTTACCATTGCCCATAATAATGATGAAATTTGGAAATGAGGAATTAGTATATAAAATATTATTTACAACAATACAACCTGAACAAGAATATTAAAAATTTCCTTAAGTGTCATTTCTACGTAGAAATAAACTACGAAATGTGAAGGCAGCTTTCAGTAACACTAGACTAAACACCTTTCTCCTATTTATTAATTCAAGGAGGATTACATAAAAGAAAATGTAGGTTCAATATATTTGTAAAATAAACATTACCTACAATTTTTTTTTATATTTTATTTAAAAACATATTATACAATTTTACAAAACATCTGGAAATATACTCTCATAAAGACTCTCCTATTAGTATCTAAAAACCGATACCTTTAACAGGATAAAAGAAACATTCACCAGCCACCGTAAGCAAAGATATAAGGTGCTGTCCTAGAACAAATTGATACTTAAACAGCACATAAATAATACACACTAAATAAAAAAAACCTATTGCATAAGTAAATACTTCAAACAAAAGGAACAAAAAACTTTATGCTTACTTATACGTAAGATAAACTGAAACAAGGTTTAATGACCCCCAAGAAACCAAGACTTTCGGCATCATATAAATTCATACCCCCCCAACATGCTACTACCACGCCCGTGCACATCTGTGAGAAACTGGTACAAAAAAGTTGCTTACATCTCCACGTACAACTGCACATTCCATATCATTACATTGAACACAATTAAAAAAAACTACCCAGTAATATACATAACCACTAAACTCCAACTCTGTACCTATACACTACCTATGACTTACATGTTGACTAGAAAATCACTTAAACCATGATAATCCTTAATATACATTAAACCAATACATATCAGTTATCTCCAAGATATCGTGAGGACACATAACCAAAACCCCCTTAAATCTAAACCCTGAACATACATATAGTCCTGCACAAGAAAAATATACCAAAACATTATGACCAAAAAAAACTCATATAACAATCCTGATACATTACAATGCACAGTCATCTTAGTCAAAATTTCATTTAAAAAAATAACACAATGTAGGAACATAGAAAACATGGTACACTTATGATGGGTTTATCCTTTTAATTAAAAAGGACACGACGCATAGGATGCGGAAATCAATACACCAGAAACAAGAAAACATCTTCAGATGCATCAGTATCCACACCACAAGACAAGCGCACTAAAACATTAATATAGGTAAAACACAGGAAAACACAGGAACTAACATTGCCGTAATACGACACCCTAAAGAATATTAATGAATTATGATGCAAATTGTAACCCTACTTCAAGTCAAAACATGAGAATATGATCACAATTTTCCCAGGTAACTCATTGGACAAACAATTCATCTATAAAGTGTGGAACGTCAAAAAAAAACCCTACCTAAACAAAACCCCAGGACCTTGAGGTAGGGCAAACCCCCATCGGAAAACCCCTGACACCCAGGATGAAGACCCCCCCTCGTCTCAGTCATCAGCCACACCTTTCACCCATACCCTGACAATACAGCACAGGGACCCGGGAACCCCATACCCCGCCCCCACTCCCGCCACCTTCCATACATGCACTCCACCTGACACTTGCACACCCTTTTCCTCACCTCCCTCCGGAGACCAACTCCTCCAAACCTATACAAAAACTAACCTAGTAACATTCCCATCGATAGCCGCTTATACCCCTCCGAGAAATCTCTATCTCACACCTTACCATACAACCCCTGATTCGTACACTTAGTTCTACAAAACTGAGCCGCTAGGGCCAGGACCCACGCCTCGCTTCTCACCTCCCTCATCCCCCATGACACATAAATGTAATCTAAAACCAAATACATAACCGCACGCCGCACGTCCTCTGGACATCCCACCACGTCTAAACATAAAATCCGCAGAACCCCCTCGCACCCTCAGAGCGTGAAAACCTTCATTTTGTATGTCCCTCAGTTGCATCCTAAGATTTTCAATTTCTGCATATGGATATCTCCCTGCTCCCCCATAGCACTCCTTTAGTTGCCCCTCCAAATACCTCTACATCCCCAACCTAAAACATGCCTCCTTCCCTCCCACCCTTTTGTAGAATTCTCTGATGGTCACTTTCAATCTCATGTGCCACCAATCCACCACGTCACCAATCCCCAGACCCCCATCCAAGAACTTTCCCCACCATTCCACAAAAATCTCCCGATGATCTGGTCCTTGCAACAAACGTACGTTCAACTTCCAGTAGCTACGGTAAATCCTCACCGCTCCTTGCCACCCCAGCTCAGCCAAAACACCTCTATGGTCCGAGTAACCCAGATCCTCACAAGATACAGCACTGACCCGAACCGCACCCGACACATAAACCCGATGTGCTGCATAACCCCGTTTAATATAAGTGTGTTCCACCTGCCACCCACCTCCCCTAACTACGTCCACCACCCCGACCGCCTGCAACACCTCCCTCAACGCGTAACCCGCCCCCCTAGGTTCCACATCCTTTCCTCTAATTATGCAATTCCAATCACCTGCGATGATGGTGACTAAAGGGAGACCCCGCATAGCGTAAACTAAAAAATCGCGAACAAACTCTTCCTTCACCCGACAATTGTTAGTCGCCGGCATACAAACCCTGATAAAACACACCTGTATGTCACCCCACTCCCCCTCTACCCTAACAATCCTTCCCCCTCCCCCCTCCTCCCACACCTTCAACCTGAAGGGGCTGGTCTCACGGATCCCCACAACAACCCCACCCTTGAGGTTTTCAGAACTCACCGTATAACATGTATAACCTGTCAATCGTAAGTCCCGTCCACTCCTGAAATTGTTCTCCTGAAAGAAGCAAACGTCAACATTCATGCGTCTGAGTGTTATCTCTACCCATCTCTTCTTTACCTCCATTCGGAGGCCATTAACATTCATGTTGAAACACCTGAAAACATCAATGGGGGTTTACCACTACGTCGTACGGATCCTGTCACACCTGTCCTGGATGTTCCACTGACTCCTCGACAAATCTTCCCGCCAGCCCCACTATTCTTCCCCTGCTGTGCAACCTTCCTACCCTTGGCCACATCCGCATAGACCATTTTACATGACCTTTGGCCTGGGGTTAGCACATCATCCTCAGCGGTACCGCTAGGCCGTTTGTGGGATACTCCCGCCACTTCCATTTCCCCTTCACTATCCTCTCTATGCACTTCCACCTCTGCTGTAACCACAGACCTGCGGTCAACAAAGTCCGCACCACTACTTTCCACACACACTGAACTCTCCAACTCCACAGGTGGGTCCACCGTTGGACTTAATAAACCATTTGGCAGTGGGTCCTCGAGAATCCTCTGGATCTCCTCCAAACTGGGAGCCAATAACACCGACTCCACCACCGCCTGCTTGTCACCCGAGACATCCAACCTGGATCCTGTGTCACAACATGTGATGCCGGGGTTAAGGTCAAAACTGCCTCCTACTCAGCTGCATGAACAGCTGCACTCCAACTGCCCTTGATGGATGCATCTGCCAAGGCAACTATCGCAGCTGATGTCACTCGAGTTATGGGTTTCTCACGCCCGACCGTCTCGTCACGAAACGCTCCACCGTCTCTGCTCTGCTGTTGCTCCCTACATCGCTCACATGATGCCGCCACATGACCCGAGGCACCACAGAGATGACACGTCCTTAGCTGTCCGGCATACATTACGTATACCTGTGTACGAAAAGCCTCCATTAGGATGTATGATGGGATCTGCCGCCTCAGGGTCATTTTGAGGGAGTAAGACCCCTCTGGCATTCATGGGCCCACCGTCCCACGGTGGCCGCATGAATGACCCCGTACTGACTGAAGACACGCCTGACATCCTCTTCAACCGCCTCAAACAGAATATTCCTTATTCGAATCAAGAATAATATGCAGATACATTGCACAGATGTACCTCCAGCCCTGTGTTGATGACGATACTCTTTTCCTTGAACTGCTTCAAAATTTCCTCTTATGCGCTAGTGGAGGCAAACTTTACGAAGATCATGGCGGCCCCATTCAGGGAAATCCCATATAAGTATCTCGTATAATCAAGGGCAGGAGAACCTCAGCATTATCGGGGTACACAGCTCCCTTAATCAAATCGATGCAAACAGTGTTCACACGTCGCCGGTAACCGTCCGCCATGTCGGTGAAAAAAAACATTAACCTACAATTAAATAAATTAAGGCTTCATTTCTGCAGGCAGCTACCATCTGTATGCGCTGTGCTGCCGCACACAGCTGTAAGCAGGAGCATAGCCACAGCTTTGCTATAGCTGTTGTACATATATTGAGTCGATGGAATAAAATTTTAACGAAGGTACACAGCATAGAGTTTAGGAGTGAACTCAACACTAAGACTGAGTACAGTCTAAGCTTTCAGTAGCATTTAATAGTTGCTTCAAACATCTAATCATTATTATGTTAACTGAAATATAAATGTCTATGAAGGTTTGCTACACATCAAACCACAGAGATAAATAAGAGAAATTAAACACTTTTTTACTGTTGTACCTTGTTAAAAGTTCTTTAATAATCAATGAATGGATGAACATAAATAAAATATTGGAGACAAGGTTTAATATTAAATTTTGTTCTCATTAAAGAAAACTAAATTTCGTAGTTAAACATAAAATGTTAAACTATAGTTTCTCAATCCTGGACAATAAATGTAACTGAAAGGCCATATTCCAGACAGTAATTGCTTTTAATACCGAGCCATAGTCCCGGACTGGCGAACCCATTTATTACATACTGAACTTTAAATTGTCTGCTTAATCAGGGATAAGTTCCTATTTAGTAAAGGAGTAAAGTATTAACAGTGTATTTGGTCAGAGGCTAAACCCCCTTCAGACTTGTGTCTGTGACTTGGTTGTAAAATAACGTTATCAAACATCATGCTAAATTACATTAAAGACTTGTCAAGGGATATTAATATGTCTAAGATATCAACCATACTTTAGGGTAAATTAATAAATTAAATTCCTTTATCAAACAGTTGAATTCAGGAGATAAAGTTAAACCAAAACGTTTAAGAAAAATAGTCTATACTATATTTAATAATTAACTGAATCAAGAATATACATATATATATATATATATATATATATATATATATATATATATATATATATATATATATATATAAGAAAACCACTATGAAAAAATAGAAGAATTCCAAGCGTGAGTAGTCACGAAGCGCTTGGAATTCTTCTATTTTCATAGTGATTTTCTTCATATTTTGATATCACCTGTTTACTGTGATCTTTTGCATATATATATATATATATATATATATATATATATATATATATATATATATATATATATATATATATATATATATATATATATATCCGTTTCCCACCAAGGCAGGGTGGCCCGAAAAGAAAAACTTTCATCATTCACTCCATCACTGTCTTGACAGAGGCATGTTTACACTACAGTTATAAAACTGCAACATTAACACCCCTCCTTCAGAGTGCAGACACTGTACTTCCCATCTCCAGGACTCAAGTCCGGCCTGCCGGTTTCCCTGAATCCCTTCATAAATGTTACTTTGCTCACACTCCAACAACACGTCAAGTATTAAAAACCATTTGTCTCCATTCACTCCTGTCAAATACGCTCACGCACGCTTGCTGGAAGTCCAAGCTCCTCGCACTCAAACCCTCCTCCAACCTTTGCTAGGCCGACCCTTACCTCGCCTTCCCTCCACTACAGATTTATACACTCTCGAAGTCATTCTATTTTGTTCCATCCTCTCTACAAGTCCGAACCACCTCAACAACCCCTCTTCTTCCCTCCCGCACCCACTTTCTGTAACCACAAACTTCTGCTGAACACTCTTAACACTACATTCTTAAACCTACCCTATACATCTTCGACCCTGTTGCCTATACTCTCACTAGCCCATCTATCCTCCAATAGTTGTTTATATCTTACCCTAACTGCCTCCTCTTTTAGTTTATAAACCTTCACCTCTTCCTAGAATATGACTCCATTACTACTACTTCTACTACCACTACTACTACCACTATTACTCCTCCACCACTTTCTTGTTCCCGTCCCTGTCTGCTGGCCTCTATATATACTCCCTCATTCCCTTCTTTTAGATAGTGTGACTTTATAAATGGTCCAAGTCAGACCGAAACGTCGTGGTAAGCTCCTTTCTTCTATGTGTGGGTTATTTGTGTATTGTTCCAGTCACGGTATTGTGGCTTTTTTTTTTTTGTTATTCACCTCTCTCTTACTTGCTGCTTCTATTTATCTTGTATCCTATCCATGTATCCCATCTACCTTTTACTCTCACTGTAGCTACAACTAAAAAGTGATCTGATATATCTGTGGCCCCTCTATAAACATGTACATCCTGAAGTCTACTCAACAGTCTTTTATCCACCAATACATATTCCAACAAACTACTGTCATTACGCCCTACATCATATCTTGTATACTTATTTATCCTCTTTTTCTTAAAATATGTATTACCTATAACTAAACCCATTTCTATACAAAGTTCAATTAAAGGGCTCCCTTTATCATTTACACCTGGCACCCCAAACTTACCTACCACACCCTCTCTACATGTTTCTCCTACTTTAGCAAAAAGGGCCCCTACTACAATTACTCTCTCACTTGGTACGAAAGTTCCTATACATTCGCTTAACATAAAAAAAAATCTCTCTCTCTCCTCTACACTCCTCTCTTCTCGAGGTGCATACACGCTTATTATGACCCACTTTTTGCATCCGACCCTTATTTTAATCCCCATAATCCTTGAATTTATACATTTATATTCCCTCTTCTCTCTCTATAACTGATCCTTCAACATTATTGCTACCCCTTCCTTAGCTCTAACTCTCTCAGATACTCCTGACTTAATCCCATTTATTTCTCCTCACTGAAACTCGCCTACCCCCTTCAGCTATCCGGTCATTTATAAGAAAAACAGACTTTAAAAAACGTTCAAGGTTGCTTATTTGTTAAATGTTGTAAGAACAGCTCTAGCTTGCAGAATGCAGCAGCCAGCAGCTTGTAGAATGCAGCAGCCAGCAGCTTGCAGAATGCAGCAGCCAGCAGCTTGTAGAATGCAGCAGCCAGCAGCTTGTAGAATGCAGCAGCCAGCAGCTTGTAGAATGCAGCAGCCAGCAGCTTCCAGAATGCAGCAGCCAGTAGCTTGTAGAATGCAGCAGCCAGTAGCTTGCAGAATGCAGCAGCCAGTAGCTTGCAGAATGCAGCCACCAGTAGCTTGCAGAATGCAGCAGCCAGTGCTGAGTATTTAGCACTTTTCGTCTAGGTATGTTAGTATACCTGCTCACATGACATCTATATGAAAGTCACAAAATATTCACATAATATGTTTTGGAATATATCATATTTATCTAACATTGCACCGTGTCACAGTGGTGTCAGCGGTGCTGTATGCAGTCCTCACTTACAAAGACGTCACAGTGGTGTCAACGGTACTGTATACAGTCCTCACTTACAAAGAGGTCACAGAATAGTATCAACACTTTATGTACAATAATAATAATGTTGATGATTCAAAAGTCTATTGACAAACCATGATAATTGATATTCACTAACCCAATATACTGTTAAATCAACATTATTGATGAAACAAGTCAACTGATGAGCCAGATTTCTTGATGAACCAACAATGAATGAGCTAAGTCTACTTTTTAACCAATATTATACATGACATCTCTAGTCAACTGATGAAGAATAATTGATGAACCAAACATACTGATGAACAAACAATATCGATGAATTAAGTCTTGATGAACAATTGATGAACCAACAAAATCTATGAAATCAGTCTATTGAAGAAAATAGTCTAACGACGAAACAAGTCTGTTGATGAACCATCTCTAGTGATGAGCTGTGTATATGATGCTGCTGCTGCTGCTAGTGTTCCTAGTGTTGGTGCTTGTGTTGCTAGTGTTGGTGCTAGTGTTGCTAGTGTTAGTGCTAGTGTTGCTAGTGTTAGTGCTAGTGTTGATGCTTGTGTTGCTAGTGTTAGTGCTAGTGTTGGTGCTAGTGCTGCTAGTGTTGCTAGTGTTGGTGCTTGTGTTGCTAGTGTTGGTGTTTGTGTTGCTAGTGTTGGTGCTAGTGGTGCTAGTGTTGGTGCTTGTGTTGCTAGTATTGGTGTTTGTGTTGCTAGTGTTTTTGTTTGTGTTGCTAGTGTTGGTGCTAGTGGTGCTAGTGTTGGTGATTGTGTTGCTAGTGTTGGTGCTAGTGTTGGTGCTAGTGTTGGTGCTTGTGTTGCTAGTGTTAGTGCAAGTGGTGCTTGTGTTGCTAGTGCTGACGCTAGTGCTTGTGTTGCTAGTGCTGACGCTGGTGCTTGTGTTGCTAGTGCTGACGCTTGTGATTGTGTTGCTAGTGCTGACGCGGGTGCTTGTGTTGCTAGTGCCGGCGCTGGTGTTTGTGTTGCTAGTGCTGGTGTTTGTGTTGCTAGTGCTGGTGTTTGTGTTGCTAGTGCTGACGTTGGTGTTTGTGTTGCTAGTGATGACGCTGGTGCTAGTGTTCCTAGTGTTGACGCTGTTGTTTGTGTTGCTAGTGTTACTAGTGCTGACGCTGGTGTTTCGCTAGTGCTAGTGTTGACGCTGGTGATTGTGTTGCTAGTGCTGACGCTGGTGCTAGTGTTAGTGCTGACGCTGGTGCTAGTGTTGCTAGTGTTGACGCTGGTGCTAGTGTTGCTAGTGCTGACGCAGGTGCTAGTGTTGCTAGTGCTGACGTTGGTGCTAGTGATTCTAGTGCTGACGCTGGTGCTCGTGTTGCTAGTGCTGACGCTGGTGCTAGTGTTGCTAGTGCTGACGTTGGTGCTAGTGATTCTAGTGCTGACGCTGGTGCTAGTGTTGCTAGTGCTAGTGTTGCTAGTGCTGACGCTGGTGCTAGTGATGTATTACAACCTCAGGTTCAATGGCCTGTTAACCTGAGTGTAAAGGGAGCTTGGAGCAAAGAAACACAGTAGAAGATGTATTGAAATTATATTTCTTTCAAAAATCAGCTTAGATTAATTCCAAACTTTTATCTTTTCCTTCACCAAGTAATTGTGATTATATAAGACTTTTGTCTTTTCCTTCACCAAGTATAACAAAGTGCTATTTACACATATGTACACTATATACAAAGGAGTAGTGTTTAGTGCACGCCACAGTTGTCTAGGCTAAGCAGCAGCAGCCAAAAGACGGACAACTTTCCACAACCAGCTCTATGCAGGAATTCCAATGACAAACCGCGAGTGGTAACCACGTCACCTTTGTCATTGTTAAACTCGCATTTTAATTGGCTGAACCGAGTCGTTGATTTGATGATGGGGCCCTCATCACCAAACCCTTAACGATGGTTCGCTGGTTGGAGGGGAGCCTATGTGGGTGTGTTTAACATGCTCCGAATAAAGGTTACATACTCTTTGCATGCAACATGTTGCTAGTGCTGACGCTGTTGCTAGTGTTGACGCTGGTGCTAGTGTTGCTAGTGCTAGTGTTGCTAGTGCTGACGCTGGTGTTAGTGTTGCTAGTGTTGACGCTGGTGCTAGTGTTGCTAGTGCTGACGCTGGTGTTAGTGTTGCTAGTGTTGACGCTGGTGCTAGTGTTGCTAGTGCTGACGCTGGTGCTAGTGTTGCTAGTGCTGACGCTGTTGCTAGTGTTGACGCTGGTGCTAGTGTTGCTAGTGCTGACGCTGGTGCTAGTGTTGACGATGGTGCTTGTTTTGCAGTGCTGACGCTGGTGCTAGTGTTGCTAGTGCTGACGCTGGTGCTAGTGTTGCTAGTGCTGACGCTGGTGCTAGTGTTGCTAGTGCTGACGCTGGTGCTAGTGTTACTAGTGCTGACGCTGGTGCTAGTTTTGACGCTGGTGCTAGTGTTGCTAGTGCTGACGCTGGTGCTAGTGTTGCTAGTGCTGACGCTGGTGCTTGTGTTGCTAGTGCTGACGCTGGTGCTTGTGTTGCTAGTGCTGACGCTGGTGCTAGTGCTGACGCTGGTGCTAGTGTTGCTAGTGTTGACGCTGGTGCTAGAGTTGCTAGTGCTGACGCTGGTGCTAGTGTTACTAGTGCTGACGCTGGTGCTCGTGTTGCTAGTGCTGACGCTGGTGCTTGTGTTGCTAATGCTGACGCTTGTGCTTGTGTTGCTAGTGCTGACGCTGGTGCTTGTGTTGCTAGTGCTGACGCTGGTGCTTGTGTTGCTAGTGCTGACGCTGGTGCTAGTGTTGCTAGTGTTGACGCTGGTGCTAGTGTTGCTAGTGTTGACGCTGGTGCTAGTGTTGCTAGTGTTGACGCTGGTGCTAGTGTTGCTAGTGTTGACGCTGGTGCTAGTGTTGCTAGTGTTGACGCTGGTGCTTGTGTTGCTAGTGTTGACTCTGGGGCTTGTGTTGCTAGTGCTGACGTTGTTGCTAGTGTTGACGCTGGTGCTAGTGTTGCTAGTGTTGACGCTGGTGCTAGTGTTGCTAGTGTTGACGCTGGTGCTTGTGTTGCTAGTGCTGACGTTGTTGCTAGTGTTGCTAGTGCTGACGCTGGTGCTAGTGTTGCTAGTGTTGACTCTGGTGCTAGTGTTGCTAGTGTTGACGTTGTTGCTAGTGTTGCTAGTGTTGACGCTGGTGCTAGTGTTGCTAGTGTTGACGCTGGTGCTAGTGTTGCTAGTGTTGACGCTGGTGCTAGTGTTGACGCTGGTGCTAGTGTTGCTAGTGTTGACGCTGGTGCTAGTGTTGACGCTGGTGCTAGTGTTGACGCTGGTGCTAGTGTTGCTAGTGTTGACGCTGGTGCTAGTGTTGACGCTGGTGCTAGTGTTGACGCTGGTGCTAGTGTTGCTAGTATTGACGCTGGTGCTAGTGTTGCTAGTGTTGACGCTGGTGCTAGTGTTGCTAGTGTTGACTCTTGTGCTTGTGTTGCTAGTGCTGACGTTGTTGCTAGTGTTGACGCTGGTGCTAGTGTTGACGCTGGTGCTAGTGTTGACGCTGGTGCTAGTGTTGCTAGTGTTGACGCTGGTGCTAGTGTTGCTAGTGTTGACGCTGGTGCTAGTGTTGCTAGTGTTGACGCTGGTGCTAGTGTTGACGCTGGTGCTAGTGTTGCTAGTGTTGACGCTGGTGCTAGTGTTGCTAGTGTTGACGCTGGTGCTAGTGTTGCTAGTGTTGACTCTGGTGCTTGTGTTGCTAGTGCTGACGTTGTTGCTAGTGTTGACGCTGGTGCTAGTGTTGCTAGTGTTGACGCTGGTGCTTGTGTTGCTAGTGCTGACGTTGTTGCTAGTGTTGCTAGTGTTGACGCTGGTGCTAGTGTTAAGCAGTTGAGACTTTCTGACCAAAATTCTTCTAACATCATTTTTATTTCTTCTTGCTCTTCCTCATTCCCTTACGTTGCTTCTCCCTCTCTTCGTCATTTCCTCTCCTATTACCTTACTCCTCCTTTCCTCTCCTATTACCTTACTCCTCCTTTCCTCTCCTATTACCTTACTCCTCCTTTCTTCTCCTATTACCTTACTCCTCCTTTCCTCTCCTATTACCTTACTCCTCCTTTCCTCTCCTATTACCTTACTCCTCCCTTCCTGCGTCTCTCATTCACTCCCTCTTGTTTTCCTCCCTGTTTCTTGTTTCTCCAGGTTTCCGTCTCTCCTTCTGCTTCAGCCTCTTCCTTCCTTCCTTCCCTCCTCACATCTTGTTTCTTTTTCTCCAGCCTTCCTCTTCCATTCTTCCTGTAATTCCATTCTTCCTCCAATTCCATTCTTCCTCCTCTTCCATTCTTCCTCCTCTTCCATTTTTCCTCCTCTCCCCGTATGGTTAGCTTCTTTTTTCCACACCTTTTCTCCTCCATCTATAATTCCTTCCCTACCTCTCTGATTTCTACTGTTTTTGATTCGCTCCTTGTCTCCCTGGGTCCCTCTTTCTTTCCTAGACTCGTTCCTTCCGTCTCTGTATTTCCACCCTTCCTTTCTGGCTCGCTTCTCTCCCTGGTTTTCCCTCATTCTTCCGTAATTTTAACCTTTGAAATTTGTTTCATCCTTCCCTCCCTTGTTCCCAACCTGGTTTAACTTCCTGGTTTAACTCCTTTCCCTGACTATCTTTCAGATTCCTTTACTAGCTCCCTCCAGAGCTCCCGGCCTTGTTACCTTTCTGGTATCCCCCTTGTTGAATACCTCCCTGGTTCCCTGCCGGTTACTCTACCTGGTTGTCCCTCAGCATTAGACAGTGTGCCCGGGGCTGGTACGACCCGCCGCTGCCAGGGAACCCACACTCGCCCATCCCTAGCAGATTAAACCCCAAATCTCACTCAGTGATTCTGGACTCACCGCCCCTCGAGCAGCGCCGTAATCCCGGTCACTTAGTTCTCTCTATACAGCCGAGGCAGTAATCCAAGCCCGTGTTGTTGCATGTGATGTACCGGAGAGCACTGGCGAGAGCTGTTGACTTAGTGCTACAGCAGCACCACAAGGAATACATGCAGCAACAGCAACGACAGTAGTATCATCAACAATAGCACAAGCACAAACAGTAGTAGTAGCATAAGCAACAGAAGCGCAAGAAGTAGAAGTTCGAACATCTGAAGCTCTATTATTACCACGAACAGCAACACCACGAACTGCAACACAACGGACAACAGCATTAACAGCACAAGAAACATGTGCAGCACCGACATAAGGAGCACAAACAACACCAGATACAGCAACAGCAGGACCAGCAAAAGAACTAGCAGCAGCACCAGTAGCAACACTACGAATAATAGTAACACCACCAGCATAAAGACTAGCACTAGTAGTAATGGCAGTAAATCTAGCAGCAATAGCAACGACAGCAGCAGCAGCAGCAGCAATACAATAACAAAATAACAAAGATCATGAGGTACAGAACCCCAGCAGCAACCCCAGCAGCAGCACCAACAGAACCAGCCTCACAATCTACACCAACAGCACCAACCTACAAGCTACACCAACAGCACAGCCTCACAATCTACACCAACAGCACCAACCTCACAATCTACACCAACAGCACCAGCTTCACAAGCTACACCAACAACAGCAGCCTCACAAGCTACACCAACAACACCAGCCTCACAAGCTACACCAACAGCACCAGCCTCACAAGCTACACCAACAGCAGCCTCACAAGCTACACCAACAGCACCAGCCTCCAGTACACCAACAGCGCCAGCTCACAAGCTACCAACAGCACCAGCCTCCAAGCTACACCAACAGCACCATGGCCTCCAGTACACCAACAGCACCAACCTCACAAGCTACACCAACAGCACCAACCTCACAACTACACAACAGCAACAGCCACAGCTACACCAACAGCACCAGCTCACAACACAAGCAGCACCAACTCACAAGCTACACCAACAGCACCAGCCTCACATTACACCAACAGCACCAACCTACACTCACACCAACAGCACCAGCTTACAAGCTACAAACAGCACCAGCTCACACTAGCACCAACAGCAACACTCAACAACACACAACAGCACCAGACTACAGCTACACCAACAGACACTCAACTCACAATCTACACCAACAGCACCAACTCACAACTACACCAACAGCACCAACCATCACACAGCTACACCAACAGCACCAGCACACAACAATCACACCAACAGCACCACCACTACACACCAGCTACACAACAGCACCAGCCTCACAATCAGCAGCGCAACAGCACCAACCTCACAAGCACAGCACAACAGACCAAAAGCCTCACCAAGCTACCAACACAGCCAACCACAACTACACCAACAGCACACAACTACACACAGCTACACCACACAACACACCAGCTCACAACACACCAACAGCACCAGCCACAAGCTACACACAACAGCACCAGCTCACAAAGCACCAGCTCAACAGCACCAGCCTCACAACAGCACCACTACACACAGACACACACCCCACACACCAACACACCACTAACAGTCCACACCAACACACCAGCTTCACAAGCCACACCAACAGCACCAGCTCACACACCCACACCAACAGCACCAGCTTACAACAACACCAACAGCACAACCTACAAGCTACACCAACAGCACCAACCTCACATACACCACCACCAACAGCACCAGCCTCACAAGCTACACCAAAAACCCCAACCTCACAACTACACCAACAGCACCACCTCACAAGCTACACCAACAGCACCACCTCACAAGTACACCAAAGCACCAGCCTCAAGTACACCAACACAGCCTCACAAGCTACACCAACAGCACCAGCCTCACAAGCTACACCAACAGCCAGCCTCACAAGCTACACCAACAGCACCAGCCTCACAAGCTACACCAACAGCACCAGCCTCACAAGCTACACCAACAGCACCAGCCTCACACAGCCACACCAACAGCACCAGCCTCACAACCAACAGCTCAACACCAACAGCACCAGCCTCACAAGCTACACCAACAGACCACTCAAGCTACACCAACACACCAGCCTCACAAGCTACACCAACAGCACCAGCCTACAAGCTACACCAACAGCAGCCTCACAATCTACACCAACAGCACCAACCTCACAATCTACACCAACAGCACCAGCCTCACAAGCTACACCAACAGCACCAGCCTCACAAGTTACACCAACAGCAGCCTCACAAGCTACACCAACAGCAAGCCTCACAAGCTACACCAACAGCACCACCTCACAATCTACACCAACAGCACCAGCCTCACAAGCTACACCAACAGCACCAGCCTCACAAGCTACACCAACAGCACCAACCTCACAAGCTACACCAACAGCACCAGCCTCACAAGCTACACCAACAGCACCAACCTCACAAGCTACACCAACAGCACCAGCCTCACAAGCTACACCAACAGCACCAGCCTCACAAGCTACACCAACAGCACCAGCCTCACAACTACACCAACAGCACCAACCTACAAGCTACACCAACAGCACCAGCCTCACACTCACCAACAGCACCAACCTCAATCTACACCAACAGCACCAGCCTCACAAGCTACACCAACAGCACCAGCCTCACAATCTACACCAACAGCACCAGCTTCACAATCTACACCAACAGCACCAACCTCACAAGCTACACCAACAGCACCAACCTCACAATCTACACCAACAGCACCAACCTCACAAGCTACACCAACAGCACCAACCTCACAATCTACACCAACAGCACCAACCTCACAATCTACACCAACAGCACCAACCTCACAAGCTACACCAACAGCACCAACCTCACAATCTACACCAACAGCACCAGCCTCACAAGCTACACCAACAGCACCGCCTCACAAGCTACACCAACAGCACACCTCACAATTACACCAACAGCACCAGCCTCACAAGCTACACCAACAGCACCAACCTCACAATCTACACCAACAGCACCAGCCTCACAAGCAACACCAACAGCACCAGCCTCACAAGCTACACCAACAACACCAGCCTCACAAGCTACACCAACAGCACCAGCCTCACAAGCTACACCAACAGCAGCCTCACAATCTACACCAACAGCACCAACCTCACAAGCTACACCAACAGCACCAACCTCACAAGCTACACCAACAGCACCAGCCTCACAAGCTACACCAACAGCAGCCTCACAAGTTACACCAACAGCAGCCTCACAAGCTACACCAACAGCACCAACCTCACAATCTACACCAACAGCACCAACCTCACAATCTACACCAACAGCACCAACCTCACAAGCTACACCAACAGCACCAACCTCACAAGCTACACCAACAGCACCAGCCTCACAAGCTACACCAACAGCAGCCTCACAAGCTACACCAACAGCACCAGCCTCACAAGCTACACCAACAGCACCAGCCTCACAAGCTACACCAACAGCACCAGCCTCACAAGCTACACCAACAGCACAGCCTCAAAGCACACCACAGCAGCCTACACTCAAACAGCACCAGCCTCACAAGCTACACCAACAGCAGCCTCACAATCTACACCAACAGCACCAGCCTCACAAGCTACACCAACATCAGCCTCACAAGCTACACCAACAGCACCAGCCTCACAAGCTACAACAACAGCACCAGCCTCACAAGCTACACCAACAGCAGCCTCACAATCTACACCAACAGCACCAGCCTCACAAGTTACACCAACAGCAGCCTCACAAGCTACACCAACAGCACCAGTCTCACAAGCTACACCAACAGCACCAACCTCACAAGCTACACCAACAACACCAGCCTCACAAGCTACACCAACAGCAGCCTCACAAGCTACACCAACAGCACCAGTCTCACAAGCTACACCAACAGCACCAACCTCACAAGCTACACCAACAACACCAGCCTCACAAGCTACACAACAGCAGCCTCACAAGCTACACCAACAACACCAGTCTCACAAGCTACACCAACAGCACCAGCCTCACAAGCTACACCAACAACACCAGTGTCACAATCTACACCAACAGCACCAGTCTCACAAGCTACACCAACAACACCAGTCTCACAAGCTACACCAACAGCACCAGTCTCACAAGCTACACCAACAACATCAGTAGCACCAACAACACCAGTAGCACCAACATAGGAGCACCAACAATACCAGCTGCTCCAACAACTCCACGAACACCAACAATACCAGCAGCACCAACATCAGTAGCACCAACTATACCAACAGCACCAACTATACCAACAGCACCAGCATCAGTAGCACCAACAATACCAGCAGCACCAACAACATCAGGAGCACCAACAATACCAACTGCACCAACAACATCAGTAGCACCAACAATACCAGCTGCACCAATAACACCAACTGCGCCTCACCAGCTGCACTAACTGCACAAGCAGCACTAACACCACCAGTCACACAATTTGCACCAACATAAACACCAGCAGCAGCACCCGCACAGTCACCAGCAGCACCAGCACAGTCACCATCAGCAGCACCATTAACTCTTGCAGCACCAGTCACACAAACAACACTTGAAATATCACAGCACAAAGAGCACCAGCTGTTCCATCAACACTAACAGCACAAATAGAAAAATCAGTTGCACCAGCAGCACCAACCTCACCAGCTGCACCAACAGCACTAGCAACAAAATCATCACTAACAGTACGTGCAGCCAAATCAGCACCAATAGTATCAGCATATCTAGCTCTACCAGCACCAGCAGCACTAGTCACGTCAGCAGCACCAGCAAAACTATATGTCCCACCAGCACTAGCTGTACCAACAGCATCAACCACAAAAACAGCCTCAGCCACACCAACAACAGCTACACCAACAGAACTGGCCTCAACAGACGCACCAACGGAAAGAGCAGCACCAACCTGAGTAGCATCTAGAACTTTATCAGCTGCACCAGCACCACCTGGCTCACAAGCTGCACCAACAGCATCAGTCGCACAAACAGCAGTAGCCGGAAGATCAGCACCACCTATACTACCAACACCAACAGCACCACAACACAAACAGGAAGAGCAGCACCAGCAGTACCTGCAACACAAGCAGGAAGAGCAGCACCAGCAGTACCTGCAACACAAGCAGGAAGAGCAGCACAAACAGCACTAGCAGCACCCACAACACAAACAGTAAGAGCAGCACTCTAGGCTCACTAGCTGTCCAACCAGCACTGTGTATAATAGAGAGGGTCTGTGGGTTATGACTGATTAGGTTAGTGATCCAATCAAGCCAATTGTGGAATTCAGCCAGAAACCTGCCATCCCATTTCTGCTGCCTGAATTCTTGCCTCTTGTTTTCACAGGGCGGTGTGTAATAGGCCAGTTGCAGGTGTGTTGTATCTCTAGTAGGTTGGAGGATGTGGTAAGACCCTTCACACTACTCAGCCTCAATAAAGCATAAGTAATGTGCATTTAATGGTACTGTTACAGGATACTTACTAGTGGAGTGTGGGAGCCATTGGTACATCCGTCGAGACACCTGAGATATTGGTATTTGAGTCACTGGTCTGCAACTGCCTTTGTCCATGAGGGAAGTTACAAATTAGTTTCGTAGGTAACAGTGAAGGGGTCTAATTCGCATTGTAATGTGTTATCGAATGTTAGAGTACTTTACTGCACAAAGCCTGTCATAGGATAAGTCGTCCTAATTAACTAGGCTGTTAAGTGATCAGTGGCCTCACTTGAGAACAAGGTTTTTGTGTGACTCCCAATGGGTAGGCAGGAGAGCCTCACTCCCCTAGGCACTGGGCACTCATGGCTGGCTGGAACAAGTGCCAACGCTTAATTACGTAAAAGTAGTACCTGGATTAGTGTATAATTCATTAACCTATGGAGGATTCATTACTAGATTACACTTATAAAATGAGAGAGGAAAGAGAAACATGGCACCCGGACATATGTGGGTCCTCTCCCCCTCCTCTCCCCCACTTAGGGAGGTCTAACTGTCCGCGAAATCAACCACGTCCCGTGATTTTCCAGACGCACCATCTTTACCACCAGCACCAACTGCACTAGCAGCACCATCCACACAGTCAACACTAGAAGCACCATCTGCAAAGTCAGCAAATGTCCATCTGCAAAGTCAGTACTAGCAGCACCAGTCACACCAGGAGCACCTACGTCAGCAACAACAGTATCAGCCGTACCTGCCACAGAAACAGCACCAGCAGCACTAACAGCACCCTGCATTAATAGCACCTGTTGTACCAGCAGTTCCAGCAGCACAAGCAGCACAAGCAGAATTAGCATCAACAGTTCCTTCAACCATACCAGCAGCATCTCCCGCTGTACCAGCAACAAGACCAAAAACTCCAGCCATACCAACATCATCCGAACAGACAGCATCAGCCTCTCCAATCGCACCAGCTAGCACTAACAGCACCACCTACAGCAACAGCACTAACAGCACACATGCGGGGTAAGCCTACGTCTTCTCGCCCTTACAATCAAAGTGACTCAAACGGTATTTCACAGGATTCCTGAAACACTACCTGAGCTACCACATCCACACAGACCAATAAGGTAAGTTTTCATTATCAGTACTAGTATGCGCATATAGTTACGGTAATGTTAACGTATCACATATGGAAGGTCGCACACTGACTGAAGCTTCAGGAAGCACTGAGGATACCAACTACACCAGGGTTACCCCACTACTATGAGCAAAGGTCCACTTGGACAAGTACCAATGTATGCAAAGGTCCGGATACATTTTTTACAGGTTTCATTATGCAAAAAAAAAAAAAAGGCGTTTCATATTACTGGTGTCCACTAAGACAATTGTTTCACTACATGTGAGTCGCAGTGTCTTAGAACTGCTGGTGGCAAGACTGAAGACATAACTGCTGTGTCCAGTCTTCCTTGAAGCAACCATTGTCACCATCAAACTTTCATTTTAAAATATATGACTAGTTTAGTAAAACAAATCATTTCATATGGAAATAAATATCTGGAGCATTTAAAAACCCAATAACTAGAAGTCATATTTAGACTGTACAATAATAACATAATAAATAGGAAAATATCAATCAATTTAGTACTTTAATAAAGACAAGCTTGGTGAAGCAGTTGTCCTCTGTATTTTGAAATGTATTTACTACTGAAATTTATTTTTCATTAACACATGGGCCGTTACCCACCAACGCAGGGTGGGCAAAAAAAAACCTGAAATTTATCTGTATTATTAAAATAAAACATGTTTTATTTCCACTCCACATAAATTACTAACAACCGGAATGATGAAAATTTATAACCAATTTGATTCAACATTGATGTGAAGAATTTGATCACAAGATTCAATACTAAATACCCCACCAACGAACTTATTCATAAAACAGGCGGCCACAGCAAATTAAAATTAAATTTACTAAAAATAAAATGAGAAAACCCGAAATCACACCTTGCACAAACGCAAATGCGAAACCTTTCCCGAAATTCAAAGTTGTACCGGGGTGGCCAGACGTCCCAGCCCATATGCGGCCAAACTCTTTTTTCCAAAATGCCAAAAAAGTCAACTTTATTGCACAAGTGATAATTACCATTATGAATTACCACTGAATGGAAGAAAATATCACTATTTAGCTATTAAGCTATGCTAGTATACTGTATTCCATTCAGATAGAATAATGTATTAATCCCGCTCTTGTGTACCACCTGATCCTGAACCTGGTAACAGCTGTTATTTAACTAAGCTTTCTCCTGAAGCCCGCGGTCCAACTAGAACACTCAGAAGATGCGGATTCGGACCGCGGGACGCCAATTAAGTAGCCCTGAACTACACCCTGTAAGCAAACTGCCCTTGTCTATATATAGGCAATCCCAGTTTATCTAGGTATGGAATGGCAGGTTCCTAGATAAGATTTAATTAATAATCTGATTGGGGTATTAGCTAATCAGGTCACCAGTCACGAGAGCACACCTCTATTCTAGACACCAGTAGCACCTGTAACACCAACTGGACCAGCTGCACCAGCCACACCAGCTGCATCAACAACACTAGCTGCAACAGCCTCACCAACTTCACTAATAGAAACAACAGAAGCACCACCTGCACAGTCAGTAGTAGTAACACCAGTCACAATATTAACATCAGCAGTATATGCAATACCAACAACACCAGCTGTACCAACAGCAACAGCAGCAGCAGCAGCAGCAGCATTAGCACCAGCCATACCAGCAGTCCTAGCAGCACCAGTGTTAGCCGATTAAGGAGCAGGCAGGAATAACAAGCTCAACAGTGGATTAATGAATACTTGACAAGAAGGAAGCAGTGAGTTATTGTCAGTGTAGAGATGTCGGAATGGGAGAGTGTTACGAGTAGGGTTCCCTAAGTGTCAGTATCTGGAGCAGTGCTGTTTTTTTGGATAAACACACACACACACACACATACACGGACACAGGGCAACTGCCTGAGGTGTGGAAAACAGCGAATGTGGTCCCGATTTTTAAGAAAGGAGGTAGACAGGCTGCACTACATTACAGACCAGAGTCGCTGGCATGTATTGTATGTAAAGTTATGGAGAAGATTATCAGGAAAAGAGTGGCTGAGCACCTAGAACGGAATGGACTAATACATGACAACCAGCATGGCTTCAGGGAAGGAAAATCCCGTATCACTACCCTATTAGAGTTCTATGACAATGTAACGGAAGTAAGACAAGAGAGAGAGGAACGGGTAGACTGCATGTTCTTGGACTGTAAGAAGGCTTTCGACACAGTACCACACAAGAGACTGGTTGAAAAACTAGAGCAGGCAGGAATAGGAGGGAAAGTACTGCAGTGGATCAGAAAATACCTGACAGGAAGGAAACAACGTGTGTCGGTCAGAGACGAGGGGTTAGAGTGGGTGCATGTGTCGAGTGGGGTTCCACAAGTGTCAGTCCTAGATCTAGTGCTGTTTCTTGTATACGTGAATAACATGATTGAATGGATAGAGTCAGTGGTGTCCCTCTTTTGCAGACGATGTGAAACTGATGAGAATACAAGAGGAGAGGCTCAGGTAAGCCTACAAGGGGATCTGGACAGGCTGCAAGGCTTGTCCGACGAATGGTTCCTGCAGTTTAACCCCAACAAGTGAAAATTTATGAAGGTTGGGGAAGGACAAAGAAGACTGCAGACGGAGTACAGCCTAAGAAGTCAGAGGCTGCAAAACTCACTCTAAGAAAAGGATCTTGGGGAGAGCATCATACCGAGCACATCTTCTGAGGCGCACATCAACCAAATAATTGCTGCAGCAGTTATTCGACATGTAAGTAAGGAGTCATTCACGACACTGTACATGTACGTCAGACCCATATTGGAGTATGCAGCACCAGTATGGAATCACACCTGGTCAAGCATGTCAAGAAATTAGAGAAAATACAAAGGTTTGCAACAAGACTAGTCCCGGAGCTAAGGGGTATATCCTATGAGGAGAGGTCAAGGGAACTAAACCTGACAACACTGGAAGACAGAAGGGACAGGGAGGACATGATAACAACGTATAAAATGCTGAGAGGAATTGACAGGGTGGATAGAGACAGGATGTTTCAGAGATGGGACATAGCAACAAGGGGTCACAACTGGAAGCTGAATGCAAAGAAGAGTTACAGGGATGTTAGGAAATATTTCTTCAGCTATAGAGTTGTCAGGAAGTCGAACAGCCTGGAGAGTGATGTAGTGGAGGCAGGATCCATACATAACTTTAAGAAGAGGTATGATATGATGAAGCTCATTGAGCAAGGAGAGAGTGGACCTAGTAGTTACTAAGTAGTATGGGTATGTGCTTATATGCTCAAATACATTTAAGCACACATACCCATACACACACACAAACTCACACTCATACACCCCCACACACATATACATAGGTGAACATACAATTACACTCGAATGCATGCACACACGCGCACATACAGTCAAGCACACTCACTAACACACACAAACACATGCACAGAGCTGTGACTCGACTTCTGCAACCTCATATAGGTAAGTACACACGCACGCTTCACACGGCGAGTGTCAGGGTTCGATTCCCAGCGAGGGTAGAAATATTGGGCGTGTTTCTTTACACCGGTTGTCTATATTCACCCATCAGTAAAATGGGTACCTGGGAGTTAGTCGACTGGTGTGAGTCGCATCCTGGGACATAATTGACCTAATTTGGCCGAAATGCTCTGCATAACAAGAGGCTTTCTATATAGTAGTATGTCATTGATGTCAGCTAGGCCTGTATACCATATACATGTACTTTTAGTAAAAAAAGATATTATATTATTATTATTAGACTCAATGCAACCACACATGCAGGCGTACAAGAGTAATAGCCACAACAAGGCTACCTGAATTTTAGTGTTTTTGGCCGTACCTAGTGTCTAGCAGAGGACAGTGATCGTGTGTCTAGCAGAGGACAGTGATCGTGTGTCTAGCAGAGGACAGTGATCGTGTGTCTAGCAGAGGACAGTGATCGTGTGTCTAGCAGAGGACAGTGATCGTGTGTCTAGCAGAGGACAGTGATCGTGTGTCCAGCAGAGGACAGTGATCGTGTGTCTAGCAGAGGACAGTGATCTTGTGTCTGAGAGGACAGTGATCGTGTGTCTAGCAGAGGACAGTGATCGTGTGTCTAGCAGAGGACAGTGATCGTGTGTCTAGCAGAGGACAGTGATCGTGTGTCTAGCAGAGACAGTGATCGTGTGTCTAGCAGAGGACAGTGATCGTGTGTCTAGCAGAGGACAGTGATCGTGTGTCTAGCAGAGGACAGTGATCGTGTGTCTAGCAGAGGACAGTGATCGTGTCAGCAGAGGACAGTGATCGTGTGTCTAGCAGAGGACAGTGATCGTGTGTCTAGCAGAGGACAGTGATCGTGTGTCTAGCAGAGGACAGTGATCGTGTGTCTAGCAGAGGACAGTGATCGTGTGTCTAGCAGAGGACAGTGATCGTGACAGGATCAGTAAACATCCCCCAGCAAAGTCAGGAAGGTGAGAAGAAGACGATGAGGAAGGGAAACCGAGGAAGATTGGTCTCAGAAGGAACTATGGGCAGCAGCGCTCAAGAGAACGGTGCAACAAGAGTGGGAATGAAGGCTAAATGAGTTTAGCAACTTATTTGTAGAGCGGACACGAGTCTGCTAAAAAATAACACTTGTCACCACACCCCAACTGTTTGTTATTGTACCATACTTTTCACATATAAAAGAGAGTTAAGACGACGTTTCGGTCGACTTGACCGAAACGTCGTCGTAAGCTCCTCTCTTTTTTATATGTGCGGGTTGTGTGTGTATTGTTCCAGTCACGGTATTGTGCCTTTTTTTGTTACCTATTCCTTATTAAGTACAATTATCTTCTACTTGTTCTCAAGGCAAGGAGAGTGAACCCCTCAAGGCAAGGAGAGTGAACCCCTCAAGGCAAGGAGAGTGAACCCTTCACGTTTTCGGCTGTGGCAGCCAGAGATCTCTCACTGACCTGACTTGCTACCACATTCAGGTGACACTTAAGTCTGGTAGCGATGAGTCGCGGCGACCTTTTTCGTCCTCTGCTGGGTATCGTTCATGACCGTTTCTACACTATATGTATTTTATTCACTATTTTCTATGTTCACTCTGTAATTCACTCATCATACACAACACTACAAGGATGTTCACATTTCTGTTCAGATATTCAAACTTCAAAGAGTTAAGTCGGAAACTGCCATAGTGAAAAGCTCTGTTCCACAAGGCACAGTACTCGCCCCCATCCTGTTTATCATCCTCATATCAGATAGATGTAAACCATGGCACCGTATCATTTGCAGTATCATCTTTTGCAGATGATACTAGGATCTGTAGGAGACTGTCATCCATTGAGGACACGGTTAACCTACAAGAAGATATAAACCAAGTTTTCCAATGGGCAACAGAAAACAATATGATGTTCAGTGAAGACAAATTCCAACTACTCCCTTATGGAAAACTGGGGAAAATATTAACTAGAACTGGGTATTCTACAAACTCTAATCCAATAGAGCGGAAAAGTAATGTGAAGGACATGGGAGTGGTAATGTCTGAGGATCTCACTTTCAAAGATCACAACAGTGCCACTATCACATCTGCGAAGAAAATCATAGAATGGATAATGAGAACTTTCAAAACAAGATATGCCAAACCAATGATGATCCTTTTTATATCACTTGTTCTCTCTAGGCTGGAATACTGTTGTACATTAATTAACATCTCCGTTCAAAGCAGGTGAAATTGCAGATCTACAGAATGTACAGAGAACCTTTACTGCGCATATAAGTTCAGTCAAACACCTTAACTACTGGGAACGCATGGAAGCACTTGACTTGTACTTGCTGGAGCGCAGGCGAGGTACATCATAATCTACACTTGGAAAATCCTAGAAAGAATGGTCCCTAATCTGCACACATAAATCTCTCCCTACGAAAGCAAAAGACTGGGCAGGCGGTGCAAAATGCTCCCAATGAAAAGCATGGACGACATTGGAACATTAAGAGAAAACACAGTAAGTGTCCGGGGCCCAAGACTCTTAAACAGCCTCCCACCATGTATAAGGGGAATTGCCAATAGACCCCTGGCTGCCTTCAAGAGGGAGCTGGACAGATACTTAAAGTCGGTGCCGGATCAGCCGGGCTGTGGTTTGTATGTTAGACTACATGCAGCCAGCAATAACAGCCTGGTTGATTAGGCCCTGATCCACCGGGATGTCTGGTCGTGGACCGGGCCGCGGGGGCGTTGATCCCCGTAATATCCTCCAGGTAGGTAGGTAAACTCCTTATTTTGTGGACAAGCACGTGCTTAGGCAACACTAAAAACAATACACAAATAACCCGAACAAAGGAGAGACTTGTGACGACGTTTCGGTCCGAGTTGGACCATTTATAAAAACCTGCTACGATTTTTGTTTTGCTCACTTGGTTTATGATTTCTTTAGCTACTCACTCACTAATCTAACCTGTCTTTGCACTTATTGTCTTGTGGCAACTCCAGGCTCCCGCCACTAGGCCTGATGCCTCTCACTCCTGACAGATATTGACACTTTCAAATTACTTATGGAACTGTGGTCCTCACCTCTCTTTCCTGACCAAGTACCTTGTTACTCTCTTGAGGGTTTATTCACTGAGCCAGTCACATTCAGTGTGTGTGTGTGTGTGTATGTACTCACCTAATTGTGGTTGCAGGGGTCGAGACTCAGCTCCTGGCCCCGCCTCTTCACTGATCGCTACTGGGTCTCTTCTCTCCCTGCTCCATGAGCTTTATCATACCTCGTCTTAAAGCTATGTATGGTTCCTGCCTCCACTACATCACTTGCTAGACTATTCCACTTCCTGACTACTCTATGGCTGAAGAAATACTTCCTAACATCGCTTTGACTCATCTGAGTCTTCAACTTCCAATTGTGACCCCTTGTTTCTGTGTCCCCTCTCTGGAACATACTGTCTCTATCCACCTTGTCTATTCCCCGCAGTATTTTGTATGTCGTTATCATGTCTCCCCTAACCTTTCTGTCCTCCAGTGTTGTCAGGCCGATTTCCCTTAACCTTTCTTCGTAGGACATTCCCCTTAGCTCTGGAACTAGCCTTGTCACAAACCTTTGCACTTTCTCTAATTTCTTGACGTGCTTGACCAGGTACGGGTTCCAAACTGGCGCTGCATACTCTAGTATGGGCCTGACGTACACGATGTACAGTGTCTTGAACGATTCCTTACTAAGGTATCGGAACGCTATTCTCAGGTTTGCCAGTCATGTGTGCTTCCGGAGACGTGCTTGGTGTTATACTCACCCTAAGATCTTTCTCTTTGAGCGAGGATTGCAGTCTTTGGCCCCCTAGCCTATACTCTGTCTGCGGTCTTCTTTGCCCTTCCCTGATCTTTATGACTTTGCATTTGGCGAGGTTAAATTCGAGAAGCCAGTTGCTGCACCAGGTGTCCAGCCTGTCCAGGTCTCTTTGAAGTCCTGCCTGATCCTCATCTGATTTGTGTGTGTGTAACTCACAATCGTGAGAGTAATATTAATTTAAAAATTGTCGGTAGATATCAGTTGCTCTTAACTGATGCCAATACCATACAAAATGGCCAATACCCGCCGTTACCTATACTGGTACTTCGATCCTTCCCTATGAAAAATCTATAGTGAGAGCAAGTGTTGATTATCGTATTTCGACTTCCTTACATGTCAGTCATTGTGTAACGAACTGTAGTATGTCTTGCATTGAGAGATGGATAAATATGGTAATAATGTTCGTGTGGTGGATGGTGGATGGTGTAAAGGTTAAACAGCTCTATCAGACCCTCGAGGAGCATTTGATAAGGCTAGTTCCTTCTAATGGAAATTAAAAGATAGAAAAATCAATGATAACATAAAATCAACAATTTTATTAATATAAAAAAAATAGTAAATATAACACTTAAACATGAAATTAATCCTACTTGAAGCAAAGAAATGAAAAATAAATAATTAGTGACTTAAAGCTAATATGTACACAATACGTAAAGAATGGCGACGTGCCGATATTCTGGGCACGTAGTTCTGAATCCTGGTTTGGAACACTGAGCTTTTGTTGATGATGGAAGGATGGGGGGGTCACAGGTGGACGTGACTGTCGACACACTGAGTAGACAGTGACCCCAACAATAGTAGAGATTCAGACGAACAGAGGTACTATGATCCTTTGACCACCACAACACTTGTGAAGCAGTTGAGTCGCCAGTAAAAACCCACCATGAAATGCTGTAGTTATAATTAGGAGAAGGCTGCTAGAATGGTGTGTAGCTGACTGGGTGGTTAGCTACGTGTGGAATGGGGACCAGTGTAGGTAGAGATGCCAGACTGACACAGATCTTGTCAGGATCTGTGCTGCCCCTCTTATCTCGCCTGTGACCCGACAATCAAGGCTAAAATAAAGAAATACAAAATTACACACCACTCGAGAAATAACTTAGATGATAGACGTACAGTTTTTAAAAGAAATGATGAGGATTAAATGATGTTACACTAAGTCCAAATCAGGACAGGAAGAATTTACTGCATATAAACTTAAGAGTGAAGCTCTTATTGAATCCCAAATTAATCCAAACACATAATAAAATAAACAGAAGTGGAATGAATACTTACAGATTTGATGGGAACCGCAAGTCAAGGGACTAACCACCGGTCGGAGAGACACTCGTCACTCCGACGAGTGTCTCCCTTCTGCACAGGGTGCAGAAGGGAGGGTAGCAGGAACGATCCACCCACCCTAACAGAACATACTGCCCAACAAACTACCACCACCATTGATTCATACTTCCACCACTCCTGTCTAATGAACTTTTCCCTCACAGTGTGGGAGTGTGTTGGTGAGTGAGTGTGTGGTGGTGAGAGTGAGTGTGGTGTGAGAGTGTGGTGGTGAGTTTGGGAGTGTGGTGGTGGATGTTAGAGAGAATGGTGGTGAGTGTGGCAGTGTGGAGAAAATTCTCCAAAGGAGGGGGGTATGCACCCTTACTACCCTTGTTAAGGGCCCTCACCCTTTCCTCCCTTAGGAAGGGGCCAGACAAGGCGAGTCTGGTTGCATAAACAAAATAACTCAGACCAGATGTACTGACCACAGTGTGTCACGTGGTCTGACCAAGTAGCAGCGAGTGTATGTGACTTAATAGACATTTGAGATAAATGTAACTCTTTGCCGTAACAGGAAGATTACAGTAAACTGTTGTATTAGTTTCTACACTTGAAAATTACAATCATGTGTTCCAGTGATTGAAATTTAGGGAACACAAACATTTTAATTGCCACTTGTAGCAGCATGTAGCAATGTTGAACTTGTGCTGATGTCAGCGATCAAGCCCCACGAGGCACCACGAGGCAATTAGATTGAATTTGGCCACCGAAAGGACGGGAGCTACGGCGTGGTGTATAAACCGGACAAAGACATTAGTCGTACGCATCCGTTATTCTAATTTAATCTCCACTAATGTCGGGAAATCAGATAACTCTGTTCCAGCGCGTTTAGTGAAAATCGCGGTATATTCAGAAGTGTGCGAAGCTTCAATTTACTGCAAGACAAACGTAGAGACAATCGCAAGTGAATTCCATCGAAACAAGACAGTGACTTCAGCGGCTACAATCAAGACAGCATTTCCGCCGTATATGGTTGAGCCAACACCATCGCTCAAAGTTACACGAGCAAGGTATGTTTGTGTTCTTGTCAAACAGGGGACTGCGCAGTTCTTGTAGTCAAGAACATCAAAATTTACCTATTGACGGCGGTTATGCTTGAACTTTTAAGTCCAAACAAGTGAGTAAGCCGGCTTTCAGTCCATTAAAGACTGAAATATGGACAGACGCTCCTTTGAGGCAATATATAATACTCATATGTGATGTTTTTAACATACAGTCCACGTTATCGTAGGAGCACATTACTCCACAGGCAGTATGGTACTCAGTGTGGGGAGTGGTTGTGTATGTAGGAGTGTGGAAGTGTGTGATGGAATGTGGTAAAGGGTGTGGAAGAGTAGTGGAGGGTGTGGGAGTGTGGTGTTAAGTGTAGGGGGATGAGTGTGGGTTTTGGAGCGTGGTCTTTTGTAGGAGTGTATTGTTAAGCGTGAGGGGGATGTGGCGGTGGGTGTGGGAATTTGTTGATAGGTTAATAGAATGGTGGTGAGTGTGGGAGTTTAATGAAATTTGTTGGAGAGTTGTGGTGATGGATGTATCACCATCACCACGAGAGAGTGGTGATGGATATGGGATTGTGGTGGTGAATGTAAATGTTGTGGTGGAAGTAAAAGTTTGTTAATGAGTGTGGGTGTGTGGTGAGGGAGTGCGTTGGTAGGTGTGTGTTATGGTTATGGGTGTCTGGTATTGGGTGGAGTGTGTGGTGTAAGTGCGGGAGCGTGGTTGTGGTATGGTGGATGTATGGTGAGGTATTAAAATGTTGTCAGTGGGGGTATTGTGTGGGCATATGAGCATGGTGTGTGCGTATGGGGCGTGGTGTGAGCGTGTGGTGTGGGTGTTGTGGTCGCTGCAGTATATACTGAGGGTGCAGGTACTAACTTGCGTCACCTACGGTACATTGTCATGGGTAGCATCTCGAGATCTTTATCTGATTCTTTCTAACGCTAGAGAAATATTTATATAAAAGTGTATTGTCTCCAGCATATCCAGCTGTCTCGCCACACTGCCTCGCCACACTGCCTAGCCACACTGTCTCGCCACACTGCCTCGTCACACTGTCTCGCCACACTGTCTCGCCACACTGCCTCGCCACACTGCCTCGCCACACTGCCTCGCCACACTGTCTCGCCACACTGCCTCGCCACACTGCCTCGCCACACTGCCTCGCCACACTGCCTCGCCACACTGCCTCGCCACACTGCCTCGCCACACTGTCTCGCTCACTGCCTCGCCACACTGCCTCGCCACACTGTCTCGCCACACTGCCATCGCCACACTGCCTCGCCACACTGCCTCGCCACACTGCCTCGCCACACTGCCTAGGCTCTGCTGAGTTCCTGAGACGGCCATCGTCCCATGTCACCCAACGTGTCGTCCCACACACTCCACCAAGTGCGCTTACTGTGCAACACTGGATAACACCCTTTCAACTTCTCTCTTCCATTGCTCTCCACACACTAACACCAAAACCCTTTGATTACAATACACAATATATCGCATCCCTCTTCCCACCACATACACAAACACAAGCACACACACACACACACACACACACACACACACACACACACACACACGTATTCAACACAGCCTTTGCATGCAACCTGCCCCCCCCCCCAATTAGAGCAGCCAATTTCACACGAATTGCCCTGCGTGCATTTCTCCGCACTAGCTGTGCAATGAAAATGTTAATTTTTGTTGTTCTCGCTTAGGTTTGATTAACGTGTTTTACCATACATATACGTATAATGTAGACAATAACAAAACCAATAAAATGGGTGGCCTGCGTGTAACGCTTCGAGTATATTCCCTCACACTAGAACACCTTACAACACCAGAAGGAGCAGCCTCGAGTGATGTCAACAATACACACCTGAGATCTCCACTTCGACACTGAACTCTACATTCACACCGTCAACGAATTCACTCTTAAGCTTAGCAAAATTCGCCACTCTGGGAACTGGCTTAGAGCATCGTAGCCACCCTTCACTCGCTTCCAGTCAGCAATCAGGTGTGCAATTTCCGATATTGGTATACTCAATATCCCGAGAACAGCGGGTAATATCCGGCCCAGAGCGGACGCCACCCGCTACGCTGAAAATAACAGATAATAATGATGATAACGAGCCAATTTGGCGCCAACTTCACCACTTTTTCAGTGGAAGGACTCACAGTACGATTAGTTTTTCGCTGGATTTGTTTCTGGCTGGTGTTTGTTTATTAGCGAAGTAGTTTTATCAGCGATGCACCTAACGAGGGTTCCAGGTACCACATGAATTAATTTAGATTTATTTTAGTATATAGTTTCTGTATACACACACACACATAATAATAATAATAATAATAATAATAATAATAATAATAATAATAATAATAATAATAATAATAATCCTACTGCGAGGAATAGACAAGGTCGACAGAGACAGGATGTTCAAGAGATGGGACTCAGAAACAAGGGGTCACAATTGGAAGTGGAAGACTCAGATGAGTCAAAGGGATGTTAGGAAGTATTTCTTCAGCCATAGGGTAGTCAGGAAGTGGAATAATCTAGCAAGTGATGTAGTGGAGGCAGGAACCATACATAGCTTTAAGACGAAGTATGATAAAGCTCATGGAGCAGGGAGAAAAGGGACCCAGTAGCGATCAGTGAAGAGGCGGGGCCAGGAGCTGAGTCTAGACCCCTGCAACCACAATTAGGTGAGTACAATTAGGTGAGTACACACACACACACACACACACACACACACACACACTAACACATACACATCTCTGCGGAAACAACAACAGTAATAATAATAATAATAAAATATTATTATTATTTTTATTATTATTAATAATTCTTCCTCTTATTCTCTTCCTCCTCCTCCTCTTCCTTCTCCTCCTCCTCTCTTGCTCTTCCTCCTCCCCTTCTTCATTCTCCTCCTCTTTTAGTTCCTCCTCTTCTTCCTCTGCCTCCTCCTTTTCTTTCTCCTCCTTTTTTTCCTTCTCTTCACCTTCCTCCTTCACCTCTTCTTCATCCTCCTCCTCTTCTTCTTTCTCCTCCTCCTCCTCTCCTTTCTCCTCCTTTTCCTTCTCTTTTCTCTTATTTTTCCTCCGATACTTCCTTCTTCTCCTCTTTCTCTTCCTCCTCCTCAATCTCTTTCTCCCTTTCTCTTCCTTTTCCTCCCATCTTCTATTTCTTCTATTCCTCTTCCTCCTCCTTGCCCTCCCCCTCTTCCTCCTTTTTCTCCTCTTGCTCCTCCTCTTCCTCCTTTTCCTTTTCTTTATCCTCCTTTTCCTCTTTCTCCTCTTTATCTTGCTCCTCTTGCTTCTCCCCCTTCTTTATATTAATTATTTATGAGAATTTAAGAGAAATAGATAATAATAATAATACTAATAATAATAATAATAATAATAATAATAAATTATTAATCATTTTGATCATCCACTTGATACACTGAAGTAAATAAAGTACATTATCTTGTTTATTTTCATTCACCAGTTGGCCCTGAATGCACACATTGTTTCTTCATCAAATTCAGTGAAGGATTCTTCATACATTGTTACGTGTAAGACAGGTTAATAAAAATGTCTTAAGTTTAGTAGCGTGTTTGATTGTTCCTAAATTCTTTTTTCCAAGCACTTGCCTTGTCAGGAGGCAGGTGTGGGGGACTCAAACCCCCATCCCCGCCTTGTCAGCTTTCAAGATTTGTAGAATGAGACCGTACACCTGCACTGTTAGTAGGCAGGTGTACAGGACTCAAAACTTCACACCTAATTTCTCAGGAGGAAGTTGTATCAAAATATTTTGGTTATGAGACATAACAGGGTCGATTTCCTTTCTTATCTTTTATTTTATTAAAACTAATCACTTTACTGTGTGGAAAAAGACATTTATGTGCAGTTCAGGAAAATTATTAAGTGACTTGGTTTGTAATGAAGGGCTTCTTGTGGTATCACCTTATGTGGCATGCAAAGAGTACATATAGATTAACGAGCATAGGGGAGAGTGGACTTCCCATGCTGAAACCAAATTTCTGTTTGAAGAATTCATTGTTGAAAGAGAAAACATTAGTAGTAACACATAATTTGTCTGGAATTTCCTTGCCACCAAATTACTTCCACATTAAAAGGAGTTTCCAATCTTCATCAAGAAAATCTTAGCCCTCACCAATGTTTCTCTTACAGCAATGAATTCTTCAAACATAAATTTGGTTGCATCCTGGGAAGTCCACTCTCTCTCCACTCATTCCACAGACCTTATATGAACGTTACTATTTTTTGCGATTTCCCCTGATTAAAATATAAAAATTGTGTACGACATCAATCTTCAACGGCTGATGCATCGTTTGTAATGGATAAAGTTTTCATGGGTTTAGGCTGCGTAGGCACAAATTTTGTTGGATTCTGTGCAATAACTGGACAATGCATCTTATGTTCAGCTTTAAAGTTTCAGTGCTGATGTATTCTCCACAAAAGAAAATCTCTTGACGTTAGGTTCTGCAAGTAATATGGTAATTTTATTAATCAAATTGGTTTATGTGAGGTAACTTTAGAACGTCTCAATTGATTATATTTGGTTTTCCCAGGTTAACAAAAATAATGTTATTACACTAAGCTTACATAAAACTTACTGATTTTTCCTTTTAAGTTGATCAGTCTTATAGAAACGTTTGGATTCATTTTGACCTGGTAGGATACCAATATATTTTTTTTAGAAGAAACTAGTGAAAGTGAAATACTGCTTTAAATGCAATAATTTCCGAGAGTTCCTTCTAATTTGCTTGAATCCTGTGGGGTACGTCGAGTACAATTTATTCGGCATTCATTACACAACTACTTCCTGCATTCCTCTCTGTATCAGCCAAAGTGGCAGTTAAGACGGTATGGCTGCAGGGGACCGCCAGTCATGCTGATTCACTGAATGGTTTATACATAAATCAATTGCTGAGAGTGTAAGTTGAGCCAAATTAATGTTATACAAACACTAACAGGATGAGTGCACATACTGGTCTCTCTTGTATGAGTTGCAAGTCATTCACAGTGAGTAAATTCGTTCTGCCTTTTCACTCAATATTATTTTGTTGTTCTCTGCACTCTGAATATATTTTAAATATTGTAATATATGGGTACTTCACAAACTATCCTTGGTATTTGTCTATTCCCTTAGTTTCATGGGGACTTAATTCTGAATTAGATTTGTTCCCTGTATGTCCTAATTTTAAAAAAATGGAGAAATTTGCATGTTAGTTTCCATATGACTACTTGTGAATGCTTTCTGCATTCCCTCAAACATTAACACTAACATTTAACTGCATTATCAACTTACTGTACTCAGTAATATTCTAGTCACGTGCAGAGGTACAGAGGGCAAGGATTATGCAGTATACCTTTGATATACCTTTGAAGAGTTTCGAGAGTATCTCTACTCTCTGAGCCCGGCCATGGGCCACGCTCGTCTGGTGCTCGCCTGGTCAACCAGGCTTTACTCTTACTCTTTACTCTTATCGCGCAGTGACCGAAATATATCTAGTTATCTTAGACGTCTGGTTGTTTTAGCTACATAAAGCAAAACACACACCAAATATTAAAATACTAAGCGCGAAATGACTGGTAAAATTGAGCTGGATGTTGGGCCTGTGGTAGCAGTGAACACACGCTTACCGCCGCTCGATTGTGTGTGTTTACATCATGTTAGGTTATACGTACAAGAGAACGCGTCACTATTTCAGGTCACAAATTAAAACATCAGGCAACAACAGTCAGATGCAATAAGTGACAAACACTTTTTCTCTTCATTACTGACCAAATTATCACATTTTCTTCTTTGGTATTTTATCACAAAATAATTAAAAGTCTTTTGATAAGAAAACAAATTAGTTGAAGCTGTTCTGTGTAAAGTTACATCAAGATGTTCTCGAACACAGGACGAAAATCGCGTACTTTTAATAATCTGAAAAACACGAAGAGCAGCCTCGTACCCTCGACGAGGCACACGAAACCACCAGAGTTGCTTCACTGAAAACGACTTTAAAATGAAGATACTTTAGCTGTTAGCACTCCTGTAGTTAGGTGTCTTGTTAAAGTCAGCTGTAACAAGTTGGCTAGCTGAACTTGTATTAAATATTGCTACATAGACACAAGAATCAGTCTACACATTGCCAAATTAATGAGTTTCATTGATAATACATGTTAAAAAAGTTAAGATAATCTTATATCCGCTGGCAGAATAAAGTAAAATTATTTTATAAATCCTTGTCATTGAATTTTTACGTAATATATTAGGTTAGGCTAAGTTAGGTTAGATTGTCCTCTATCAATGAAAATTAATCAATGAGTAAGATATAAAAGTGATAAAAAGTTATTAAGAGATGGACTCATTTCATATCAATTTTACCAGCCTTCGGAAGGCATCGTGCAGACCTGCAGGAGTGGCCACCAGTGGGTAGCCTGAAGGTGGAGAATAATCACTCCTCGAAGTGTCCAGTAAACTCTACCCCACAGAAGGGGCGGACACAGCAGCAGGAGGGCGGCTCCCATTACTATCGGAACCACAGCCCCTCCTCATAACCAGACATCATAGAACTGTTGTAAAAACAGTCAAATAGGTGGTTGTTGGCTGAGCCTTCAGCACTTGAAAAATAACTGATTTACATAAGCTGCTCAGAGTAGGTGTTCGTTTTCTATTTGCGCAACAGACATTTTTTTTATCATATTTTATTTCATATTTATATTTTTTCCGTTTTAATCTAACCTAAACTAATGTAACCCAACTCAACCTAACCTGACCCAACATAGAAACAACGTATGACTACCCGGGGTTCACCACAAGTGCATTTCTTACTAGCCTCTGTAATTCGTATTTTCTCAATAAAAAAGTCAATCTCTTCGGCTTACGTAGACCTTAACTACTTTCTCTTGTTTTTTATGAGTTCTTTCAGTTGTGAACCCCCACCACACCCACACAGGTTAACTTGTTACTCTCTATTAACCTTACATCTGACACATGAAGTACTACCAGGAGCTGTGACTCGACCCCTGCAACCACAACTAGGTGAGTACACATAAGGGGTTTATACGTTATAATTAATAAATGCATTAAGTCTGAATAACCGATGATGAGGCTGTATTGCATACCACTGTATTGTATTTATAATAGTATTTTGTAATTTAGTATTTAGCAATTTGTAATGGCTAAATTTCATTATGTTTAGTCCTCAATATTTCTTGTAATTTTAATTTAAATTTTTCCATGATTTATTCACATAATTTATTGCTTTAATTTTTCTCTTATGATAAGGTTACTCAGAGTGACTCAGTCATGTGAAGAATATGTTACATTTATTACATGTATATCACATGTCCGTCTAGGCATGTCCTCCCCACCAGCGAACCAGCAGTTAAGGGTATCAGCGAACCAGCAGTTAAGGGTATCAGCGAACCAGCAGTTAAGGGTATCAGCGAACCAGCAGTTAAGGGTATCAGCGAACCAGCAGTTAAGGGTATCAGCGAACCAGCAGTTAAGGGTATCAGCGAACCAGCAGTTAAGGGTATCAGCGAACCAGCAGTTAAGGGTATGCAGGATTCCACGTTAGCTAACAGCGAACCAGCAATAAAGAAATGCAGATGTGAACACTGTTGCGATAACGTTGTAAACTTCCAGAATCACAAGAAATGCAAATTCTTGTCTGAAACGAAGTCTGGGACTTGCGAAGTAACGTTGGTAGACTTTCCTTAGGAGTCTGGTCGAAGATGGTTCTTGTCTGGTCGAAGATGGTTCTTGTCTGGTCGAAGATGGTTCTTGTCTGGTCGAAGATGGTTCTTGTCTGGTCGAAGATGGTTCTTGTCTGGTCGAAGATGGTTCTTGTCTGGTCGAAGATGGTTCTTACCGTGTCTGTTGTCTGCCTTACTCTACATATTTAACTTGTCGGTTTTAAACAATTAATGTCACATAAATACATTTTCTGCTACAAATATTATTTAAGAAATATTCTTCGCTGTCTTGCTCATCCCTACATTGTTAATTGGTTATCATGCTGACTTAGTCATGTACAGGTGCACAAGCCACAAGATTACACCTATGTTTGTAATAGTGACCTTTGCTTGATTTCATGACTGGTAATTTATCAGTAATAGTGTGGCAGAAAGAGCTTCAGTATGTAAACAAATTTGAAATAGTTACAATATTCACTGCTATGCTTAGTCCAGCATATCTGGTCGACTCAGTTGTTATTTAAAACATTCCCATGATTACTCACAGATATGAGACAAACATTTTTGTCTAAGTAATACCTAGAACAAGGAATCTTTCTGTATTTTAGCTTATCCTAAATTTTAATGCTTCTTTCTCTCTCTCATTTTATTATTACATTTACTATCTACAGCTTATCATACAACAATAAGTTATACAACGTTTCTTCAGGCAAAAGTTTCCTCACATGACACCAAAAAAATTAGTTATTTACGATAAGAACGATGTCTTGAACTGAGCGTACGACATCTCAAGTTCATCAATATCTGCAAAATTGTCCCTTTTCTCAAAGATCAAATATATTTAACAAGAAGCGGGCAGTAAAAAAAAAAGGAACTTGAGAAGATGTCGAAGGTAGCTTCCAAAACATGCATTTGATTGAGATCTCTTCTTTTGAGTTTCTTGTGACTTTCGAGAGTGTGTGAAGAAGGAAATGTGATCGCAGGACATTATTAAACATTCCTCGTACGTCTGGAGAGGTGTGCATGGAGGTGGAGAGTGGCAGTGAAGACGCTGGAACCTAACAGCTAGGAGGTGTGGATATAGTTACACCTGCAGGCAACTGTGAATTTATTTTGCTGTTTGCATCCCAGTAGGATCAAACATTTAAATGATCGAATCAACATATTTTGACATAATTAAGCATGCAAATGCAGTGAACATTATTTGGTGAATTAAGATGGACTGTTTTTATGAACTCGAAATCATGTTATTGGGCTCAGCATTCTGCCTTATTCTTTCAGCTTCCGAACTTTCTGACAGATTTGCACCTAACACAATCTGTCAAAGATGTGAACCTCTCTCAGCCTTCAACCACAGTGTGCACTTCCCACGCCTATAATAACCATAATGTACATCCCACAGGCTCAAACAACAGAACAAAACACTTCCCACAGCACCACCACTCAACCTCCCAAAACACTGCACCTCAAACTTCCTCCAAGAACACTGCACCTTAAACTACCTCCAGTATTACTGTACATTAAACAACCTCCAAGAACACTGCACCTCAAACTACCTCCAATAATACTGTACCTTAAACAACCTCCAGCTACAGTAACTATAATGCACCTACAACCTCCATCCATAATGCATCAGCCGTAGGTTCCAGCCAGAGTGGACCGCTCAGAACTACCAACTACAGTGTACCACCAAGAACTATCAATCACAGTGCACCTTCCAGAACCACCAACCACAGTGCACCTCCAAGAACTACTAACCACAGTGCACTTTCCGGAACCACCTTCCCGTGCATCTCCCACAAACTACAACAATCACCTCCGACATCCTCCACCCACTGTGCACGTCCCGCAAAAGAGCACTTTCCATGGCCTCTAACCACAGAGTACCTCTCACACCTCTAGCCACAGAGTACCTCTCACACCTCTAGCCACAGAGTACCTCTCACACCTCTAGCCACAGAGTACCTCCCACAACCTCCAACCACAGAGTACCTCCCACAACCTCCAACCACAGAGTACCTCCCACAACCTCCAACCACAGAGTACCTCCCACAACCTCCAACCACAGAGTACCTCCCACAACCCAACCAAGTCCTCACACCTCAACCACAGAGTACCTCCCACAACCTCCAACCACAGAGTACCTCCCACAACCTCCAACCACAGAGTACCTCCCACAACCTCCAACCAACCACAACTCCACCCTCCTCCCACAACCTCCAACCACAGAGTACCTCCCACAACCTCCAACCACAGAGTACCTCCCACAACCTCCAACCACAGAGTACCTCCTACAATCTCCAACCACAGAGTACCTCCCACAACCTCCAACCACATAGTACCTCCCCACAGCCTCCTACCACAGTGTACCTCCCCCAACCTCCAACCACAGAGCACTTTCCTCGGCCTCCAATCACAGAGTACCTTCAACAGCCTCCATGCACGGTGCACCTCTCAAAGCCTAGAACCACAGTACACCTTCACAGCCTCCACCAACAGTGTACCTCACAGCCTCCAGCTTCAGTGCACATTCCACAGCCTGAAGCCAAAGAATACCTCTCAAAACTCCAACCACAGAGCACTTTCCACTGCCTCCACCCACAGAATAACTACTCAGCTTTCAGTCATGCTGAGCTTTCAGCTCAGTGTATCCACCACACACTGCAACCACGGACCAACTCCACCAAATTTATGATGTTTTTATGCATCATAAACTACAATGTGTTACAAGCACAGGGGGTACTCTAATGACCTGTATCACTTGGTCATAACTAAGTCAGCAAGCAAACAACTCAGCAGGGCAGAGCAAGGGCAAGGCAAACCTGCATGGGTAGATTTCTTAATCAACGTATTCCGTAACTAATGTATACTCTATGTACAATAATAATGATGAGAGAAATATTAGGTACACAGGTGTACTCTTGTGACCTGTACACATGCTCGTAGCACAACAACCATGGTAGAAATGAGCAAAAGTCAGCAGTGAGTAAATACTTAGTAACATATGTTTCTTTCACTAAAACAGCATCCAAATATATGTACAATGTATATTCACTATGTACATTGCAAGTATGCAAGCAAGAGACACAGTGAGAACGGTGGGAGTCCAGACTTGAGGTAAGTTTGCCAGTGTTGCTCCACGAGCCTCCATCATAATATCTTTATTTACTACAAGTACATGTACAAGGTATACAGGCCTAGCTGACATCAATGACATACTACTATATAGAAAGTCCATTGTTATGCAGAACATCTCGGGCAAATTAGGTCCTTGTCCCAGGATGCGACCCACACCAGTCGACTAACACCTAGGTACCCATTTTACTGATGGGTGAACATGGACAACCGGTGTAAAGAAACACGCCCAATGTTTCTACCCGAGCTGGGAATCGAACGCAGACCCTCGCCGTGTGAAGCCAGAGCTTTAGCGAAAAGGCCACGGCCACAACTTTGGCGGGCTTCCTTGTTGTTGGCTGGATTGAACCAAGGCGCTAGCATAACAAGGGGGCTTTTCTTGTTATACTTTTAGCATCTGGTTCGATGGTTGGGAGGACATGCCTGTATGGGTATGTGATATACGCCAAATGAAATATAGCGTACTCTTAGCTCAGTGTGCCACTGAATGGTCTTATAAAACCTCTGGTGTAACTGACTCAAGAAGATTGTAAATTAGGACCAGTTGCAATAACCCACTGAAATTCGAGACAACTGAGGACGTGTACCACTTAGTGAAGGTTTTAGACTGTGTACCAACAAGACACAGACCAGCCAGTCTATGGGAAAAAAATAGAGGAGCCATAACCTCTCCAGAGAAGGATGTTTTTTAGTGCCAGGAAAGAAAAAAGACGAGCTATTAAATCTCTGTAACAAATTCACCTTAAACCAGCAAATATTAGAGCCTGCATGACTAAAAAATACACTGGACCTCATCTTCACTAACAACGACGATCTGATACGCAATGTAACCGTGTCAAAGACAATACACTCAGATCAAACATAATAGAGGTACAGACATGTATGCACAGGGCTCCTGATCAGCAAAATGTGATCAGTCATGAGGGTGTCTTCACAAAATTCAGCTTCAATAACAAAAACATACAATGGGAACAAGTCAACCATGTCCTAAATGGAACAAGCTGGGAAGATATCCTAAACAACACGGATCCGAACATTTGCCTAGAAAAAAATAAATCTGTGGTTCTTGAGGTCTCTCCTTTCTGTTAGTTTGACTTTATAAATGGTCCAAGTTGGACCGAAACGTCGTCGTAAGCTCCTCTCTTCTATGTGCGGGTTATTTGTGTATTGTTCCAGTCAGAGTATTGTGCCTTTTTTGTTATATATATATATATATATATATATATATATATATATATATATTATTAACACAGATACAGAATCAAATACAAAGTGGGAGTTGTCACTGTTGCTTTTTGCTGATGACACTGTGCTTTTGGGAGATTCTGAAGAGAAGTTGCAGAGGTTGGTGGATGAATTTGGTAGGGTGTGTAAAAGAAGAAAATTGAAAGTGAATATAGGAAAGAGTAAGGTGATGAGGATAACAAAAAGATTAGGTGACGAAAGATTGGATATCAGATTGGAGGGAGAGAGTATGGTGAATGTATTCAGATATTTGGGAGAGGACATGTCAGCAGATGGGTCTATGAAAGATGAGGTGAATCATAGAATTGATGAGGGGAAAAGGGTGAGTGGAGCACTTCGGAGTCTGTGGAGACAAAGAACCTTGTCCATGGAAGTAAAGAGGGGAATGTATGAGAGGAAAACTGAAAACTCTGTGCAATTTTCCAAAATTCACTAATATATTATATACACTGATTAGTGAGATTAATCCCTGGAACAACGAATTGGAGACCGGCCTCAAGGAGGTAACCAGCCAGCCACTCAACCAGCCAGTAAGCCAACCAACCCGCCATCCAGCCACTCTTATATGGGTGTGAAGCATGGGTGATGAATGCTGCAATGAGGAGAAGGCTGGAGGCAATGGAGATGTCATGTCTGAGGTCAATGTGTGGTGTGAATATAATGCAGAGAATTCGGAGTTTGGAAATTAGGAGAGGTGCGGGATTACCAAAACTATTATCAGAGAGCTGAGGAGGGTTGTTGAGGTGGTTCGGACATGTAGAGACAATGGAACGAGACAGAATAACTTCGAGTGTATAAATATGTAGTGGAGGAAGGCGGGTAGG
>WNWK01002890.1:0-55000 GCA_009830355.1 Cherax destructor | reverse complement strand
ATATTGAGTTACAACTAGACAATCTATCAGGCTTGAAAAACCTGTTTCACAGGCAAAATAATATCCCTTTATAATCTACTTATCGGTATTATTTTACCATTTACTATTACTTCAACGAGACTAGCTAAAAACATTAACACCAATTAGTCATTATTCCCTCTCTTCATTATTATACATTTGTTATATTCTGAATAAAATAAACAGAAGACAAATATCTTCTAAGCACTGTTGTTTTTTGATGAGTGAGGAATAAGTGCAACAACTGGGTATCTTGGTTGTCGAAACGTTTCGCCAGCTGAGCAGGTTTCTCCAGTCGAGTATAAAAGTGACTTAAGTAAGGGATACAGCAGAAGTAGTGAAGTAAATATGAGTTGATCACTTCCTCAGTGTTGGTAAGTGCAGCTCCACAGCATCAGTCAAGATACTCAGTGTTGGTAAGTGCAGCTCCACAGCATCAATCAAGATACTCAGTGTTGGTAAGTGCAGCTCCACAGCATCAGTCAAGATACTCAGTGTTGGTAAGTGCAGCTCCACAGCATCAATCAAGATACTCAGTGTTGGTAAGTGCAGCTCCACAGCATCAGTCAAGATACTCAGTGTTGGTAAGTGCAGCTCCACAGCATCAATCAAGATACTCAGTGTTGGTAAGTGCAGCTCCACAGCATCAATCAAGATACTCAGTGTTGGTAAGTGCAGCTCCACAGCATCAATCAAGATACTCAGTGTTGGTAAGTGCAGCTCCACAGCATCAATCAAGATACTCAGTGTTGGTAAGTGCAGCTCCACAGCATCAATCAAGATACTCAGTGTTGGTAAGTGCAGCTCCACAGCATCAATCAAGATACTCAGTGTTGGTAAGTGCATCCACAGCACATAAAACTACATGTCATGGTATGTGCACTCCTCATTATCAACAAGTATATTCTGATAAGTGCAGCACAGCATCAATCAAGATACTCAGTGTTGGTAAGTGCAGCTCAAGCATCAATCAAGATACTCTGTTGTAAGTGCAGCTCCACAGCATCAGTCAAGATACAGTGATTAAGTAAGGGTGCAGCCCACAGCATCAAATCAAGGATCACTCTCAGTGTTGGTAAGTGCAGCTCCACAGCATCAAGTCAAGATACTCAGTGTTGGTAAGTGCAGCTCCACAGCATCAATCAAGATACTCAGTGTTGGTAAGTGCAGCTCCACAGCATCAATCAAGATACTCAGTGTTGGTAAGTGCAGCTCCACAGCATCAATCAAGATACTCAGTGTTGGTAAGTGTAGCTCCACAGCATCAATCAAGATACTCAGTGTTGGTAAGTGCAGCTCCACAGCATCAATCAAGATACTCAAGCCTTGTGCGTGTGTCTTGCTCATCAACTTTTCGATATTGTATAGCATTAATATTTTCATTCTATTGGTCTTGTGTCATACACAGCTCACTCGAAGCCAAGAGCAAATAACGAAAAATTAACTCATATACTCATTGATCTTTGAAGTTGAGTAACGTCTTGAGGTTTCAATTTCACTCTTTGCCAAGCAGCAAAGGGATTTGGAAGTTATCAGAGCCAATAAGGAGTATTGGAAAGGGTTCTACAACTTTGGTTATAGGGCATCTGCATGTACCAACAGTCCAGGAATCTTGCCTTAGCTATCGTAAGCCAATGTTGAATATTTTAAGTCGATCGAATGAGGCTTTCTTGTATTAAGAGTGACATGATAACGAAACTTTGAAAGAAGAAGTTAGTAAAAATATTCTAGCAACCAATTACAGGTACGCCTTTGGACTTTTCTAATTATTATATGTAATTCTTATTTGAGAGTTGCTGCCAATGAAGAATCATCCATGGCTGAGAACTTTCATAAGTGCACAAGATGCTCCCAGGAAGGTACTGCTGTCTGTGGAAAGGTAATCCTATCAGACAACCCAACTAGTGGAGAGACCAAACTTCGTGATGAGTATCACTTAGTCGCTTACACCTCCATCAATGGAAACACTCCCCAATCTACACCAAACATGACTCCCAAACCATAGGAGCCGCCATAACTGGAGACTTTGAATTAGCATTAGACAATGCTTCTTCCTCTTCATGTAAAATTCGTACTGAAAATCTAGCCTCCAGTGAAGAATCGTTACAGAATGGAACTTTAACAGTCTGCAAGAACTTCCCGAAGACTGACAGCAAAGTTTGCATTTATATTACTTCTCCCTGCTGTACAAGAATGTTTATGGAAATTCACAGAGCACGAAATGAAAGTTGAATGAGCATGTACATAGGAGCTTCCTACCAGTGGCTCCACTTCACCCGGCCAAACACATACACACAAAAGACCATGTGTCTAGCAAGAACACACACTAGAAAAAATAAAGTAAACAAGGAATGGAGCAGAAAAGCCAGAAACGAAATTGCTTGGGTAAGAAGAGAGGCTCAACAGTAAAGGGCCAGGTTTTAAGGCTGAAGAAGGAAAAAGAGCTCACTAGAAATAACTAGGAAGTCTATGATAGTCTTTGCAAGAAATTTAGGGAGGTTTGGTCAGGGAAGACAGGAAAGCTTTCAGTGAGCCAAAGCAGTAGAGTGCACCAGCAAAAAATGGACACAATACTTACAATGGGGAAATCAGTGATAAAGCTGTTGTGTGAACTAGATACCTCAAAGGCCTTGGGACCAGGTAATATCTCTCCATGAGTCCTGAAAGAGGGAGCAGAGGAACTGTGTGCCAATAGCAATCATCAAGTTAATCGACACTGGCAACTGCCGAAAGTGTGAAGAAAGCAAATGTTGTCCCAATTTTAAAGACAGGAAATTGACATGTAGCGTTAAAACAGGCCAGTGTCACTCACATGCATAGTATGTAACGTTCTTGAGAAGATTATCAGAAGAATGTGGAGCACCTAAGAAAAGAGTAGGTGCCCGAAAAGAGTGATTGCTCGAGAATAGAGGTCGGAATGGGTGAATGTAACGAGTAGGGATTAACAATGATCTGTACTAGGATCGGAAACATTTCTTGCATGCATGAATGACATGACGGATGGGATAAACTTATGGGTATCCTTGACTGCAGATAATGTGACGCTAATTAGGATAATAAAAACAATGAAGTCCAGGAAAGCTACCAGTGGATCTGGATAGGTTGCAAGTTTAGTCTGACGAAGTGACTACTGGAATTTTACCAGAGGAAGAACAAATATATGAAATCTGGGAAAGGGTAAAGAAATCGTAAATGTCTGCAAATCTCACTGGGGTCATTCAACCGAATAACTGCTGCAACACATGCACGTCTGTCAAATCTAAGACTTGTTCCAGAAATCTAAGTAAGTGATTTATTCACAACATTGTATGTGGTGTGCAACAGCAACACATTGGAGTACGCAACACCAGAATGGAACCCATACCAGGTCAAGCATGTGAAGAAATTGGAAAAAGGGTAGAGGTTTGCAACGAGACTAGTCCCGGAGGAAAGGAGTATGTCCTATGAGGAGAGGTTAAGGGAACTCAACTTGATGTCATTAGTAAAAAGAACTAGGGGTGATATAACGTACAAAATACTGAGAAGAATTATGAGAGAATGTTCGAGAGGATGGAAATAAGACATGAGGGAACAGGTGGAAGTTGAATACCCTGATGGGCCGAAGGGATGTTAAGAAGTATTTCGTCAGTCTTAGAGTGGAATTGACCTGAAAAATTAAATGGTAGAAGCAGGATCCATACATAGCTTTAAGAATAGGTATGACCAGGCTCTCTAATCCAGGAGGACGTGAACCTTATAGCTATCAAAAAAGTAGGTGAGATCAAGAGCTGATATGTTACCCCTGCAACTATATGTGTACATATGAGCGAGTACACACACACACAGGAGGCAGGAACCATACATAGCTTTAAGACGAGGTATGATAAAGCTCATGGAGCAGGGAGAGAAGGGACCCAGTAGCGGGCAGTGAAGAGGCGGGGCCAGGAGCTGAGTCTCGACCCCTGCAACCACAATTAGGTAAGTACAGGAGAAGTAATAACAGGTGAGGGGAGGTACGTAGAGGAGGAGAACAAACAAGACCCTTGATGAAGTACTCAAAGGCAACTGGGAGATAAGGGAAACAGGAAAGTTTCTTTTTTTCAAACAGATGCAGTAATCTAGAGGAAAATGAAGTGACAAGAGGAGAGAGAGAGAGAGAGAGAGAGAGAGAGAGAGAGAGAGAGAGAGAGAGAGAGAGAGAGAGAGAGAGAGAGATCCCTGATTATCCAGGGTCTTCAGGAGGCTTGACGAAATATAGAGCAGATAACTAGTAAATTTCAATTATCATTAAATTTAAAGGTGAGGAAGCCGAAGTAAACCAATCAATAAATTTTCAGAGACTTGGCAAGAATTCGAAGAGAAAATACATCTAGTAAAACTGATTCTTACAACAGAGACAAGATCATATAGCGGAAACTACTGTTAAGGCAGTCACAAAAAATAAGGTGCCTTGATGAGGACAGAACAAGAAACAAGCGAGAACAACTGAGAGAGTACAACGATGCAAGAGGCAGGAAGGAAAGACATGGAATGCATCGACAGGTGTGGAAGTTCATCCTCCAGAAGAACATCACGCACACTCACACAAGCCCTAAACCTCTTTTCCATTCCAACACAATAACCCAGATCAGTCCATATTTTAACCCGCTAACTGCACCCTCAACTGCCCATCACCCCACTATTGTAGAAGTTTTAACAAAGACTACGATAATTTGAGAGCAACATAGCATCGAAAGCCGAACAAAAGTTTTTATACAGCCACATCAGGAAGAAGACAATAGTAAAGGATCCAAGTAATAAAACTGAAGATAGAAGAAGACTCTTTACATGGAATAACCAGGAAGTCTGCGAGGAGCTTAGCAAGAAATTTATGGAATTATTCTCAGAGGAAACAGGAAGGCTACCAAAGATGTAGAGTGCACCATCGAGTGCTGGACACAGTGTGTAAAAGTGGAGGAGAGCCGAAGAAGTTACTGCGTGAGCTAGATACTTCGAAGGCAATGGGACCATATAATATTTCTCAGTGTGTGCCACAAGCAGTCTTCAACAAGTCAGTCGCAACAGAGCAACTGGCAGAGGTGTGGAAGAGAGCAAATGTAGTCCCAATGACAGTCGGAATGCGTTAAAAAAATAAAACTAGTGTCACTGACATGCATGAATATCATGTAAGTTTATAGAAAAGATCATCAGGAGAGGAGTGATGGAACTCGTGTTCACTTTATCACCTCTGATAAAGAAAAATATACTATGAAAGTCCCCTTGGTGTTAGCCACCATACAATACTTAGTTTCATATTACACGTGGACGTAAGCAAGGAAATAAATATAACAGGGGGTTTAGTGGAAAGATGAAACCAGATATCAGAAAAGGAAACTACACGTGAATAATAGATTTTTCAGCGGTATACTGTGGGAAAGCGAACTGAAAAGAAAAGCAAAGAATAAACTATAATAGTGATCAAGAGTAAAGTGATCGAAAGCAAAGGAAAAATAATGTATGTGGAAGTAGGAGAGGAAGTAGTAAGAACAAAGAGATCGAGGTTGAACAAGAGAGGTTGTGAACAAGAGAGGTGAGGAGCGAAAACTGAAGGTGAAAGAACATGGACAAATTTGAATGGCATTAGTACCATAAGACAAATGTAAACCAAAACTGCTACTTATTAACGCTAGAAAAAATAAGTAATAAAATGCCTGGAAATAAAACTAAGGAAACGAAAGAGGAGAGAATACATAGAATTTCAAGGAAGCGAACCAATATTTTAGAAAATAGGAACAAGAACAGCACCACAGAAAGGAGTACTGAGCTCTCTCTCAAACACACACACACTCGATACCTCAAAGGCGGTGGGCCAAGATAACATATCTCCTTGGATACTGAGAGAAGGAGCAGAGGAACTGTGTGTGGCGCTAGCAACAATCTTCAGTAAATCTATCGAAACTGAACAATTGTCTGAGGCGTGGAAGACAGCAAATGTAGTTCCAATTTTTAAGAAAGGGGACAGACAGGAAGCGTTAAACTATCGACCAGTGTCTCTGACTTTTATAGTATGCAAAGTAATGGAAAAGATCATCAGGAGATGAGTGGTGGAACATATTGAAAAGATTGGGCTTATACATGACAATCAGCTCGGCTTCAGAGATGGGAAATCCTGTGTCACAAATCTACTTTAGTTCTACGATAAGGTAACAGAAATAAGACAGGAGAGAGAGGGATGAGTAGATTGCATCTTTATGGACTGTAAGAAGGCTTTTGACACAGTACCACACAAGAGACTGGTGCAAAAATTAGAGGAGCAGGCAGGAATAATAGGGAAAGTACTGCAATGGATCAGGGAATACCTAACAGGAAGGAAACAACGAGTGTTGGTACGTGATGAAGTGTCAGAGTGGGCGCATGTGTCGAATGGGGTTTCACAAGGGTCAGTTCTAGGTCCGGTGCTGTTTCTTGTATATGTGAATGACATGAAGGAAGGAATAGATTCAGAAGTGTCACTGTTCACTGATGATGTGAAACTGATGAGGAGAATACAAGCGGACGAGGATCAGTTAAGATTAAAAGGGGATCTGGACAGACTACAAGTCTGGTCAAACAAATAGCTCCTGGAGTTTAACCCCAGTAAGTGTAAGATCATGAAGATTGGGGAAGGAAACAGAAGACCGCAGACGGCATACAGGTTAGGGAATCAAAGGCTGCAAACGTCACTTAAAGAAAAGGATCTTGGGGTAAGCATTATAACGAACATGTCTCCTGAGGCACACATCAAGCAAATAACTGCTGCAGCATATGGGCGATTGGCAAACCTGAGATTAGCGTTTAGACATCTGAGTAAGGAGTCATTCACGACATTATACACCGTGTATGTCAGGCCTACACTGAAGTATGCAGCACCAGTATGAAACTCTCACCTAGTCAAACACGTCACGAAATTGGAGAAAGTGCAAAAATTTGCAACACGTTTAGTCCCGGAACTGAGAGGAATGTCTTATGAGGAGAGGTTAAGGGAACTCAACCTGATGACACTAGAGGATAGGAGGGACAGGGAGGGGGGACATGATAACAACGTATAAAATACTGAGAGGAATTGACAAGGTGGACAGGGGTCGAATGTTTCAGAGATGGGATACAGGAACAAGGGGCCACAATTGGAAGCTGAAAACCCAGATGAGTCATAGGGATGTTAGGAAGTATTTCTTTAGCCTTAGAGTTGTCAGGAAGTGGAATAATCTGGAGAGTGAAGTAGTGGAAGCAAGTTCCATACATAGCTTTAAGAAGAGGTATGTATAATATGTAAAGTTATGGAGAAGATTATCACCTGGAAAGAAATGAGCTTATACACGATAACCAGCACGGTGTCAGGGCGGGAAAATCCTGTGTTCCAAACCCACTGGAGTTTTACGACAAAGGTAACAGAAGTAAGATAGCAGAGAAAGGGGTGGGTAGACTGCATTTTCTTGGACTGCAAAAAGGCTTTCGACACAGTTCTGCAAAAGCTAGAGGAGCAGGCAGGAATAATAGGAAAGGCACTGCAATGGATAAGGGAATACCTTACCGGAAGGAAACAACGAATGAAGATAAGCTACGAGGTGTCAGAGTGGGCGCATGAGACGAGTGGGGTTCGACAAGGATCAGTCCTAAGACTGGTGCTGTTTCTGTTATTAGTGAATAATATGATTGATGGGATAGATTCAGTAGTGTCCCTTTATACAGATGATGTGAAGCTAATAAGGGAAACTGAAGCGGACGAGCATCGGGTAGGACTTCAAAGGGATCTGGACAGACTGCAAACCTCGTCCACTAATGGCTCCTGAAGTTTAACCCCCCCACGTGCAAAGCAAAGTACATACTAGGGGGTCAAAGACTGCAAACATCACTCAAGGAAAAGGATTTTGGAGTGAATATCAAACCGAGCACATCTCCCGAGGCGCACATCAACGAAATAACTGCTACATCAACGGGCGTCTAGCAAAGCTAAGAACAGCGTTTCGACACCTGAGTAAGGAGACATTCAATATTTCCCTCTCCCTCACCTTTCCTCCTCTTTCTTCCTCTCAACCTTTTTTATGCTCCCTCCTTTCTTCCTATCCTATTATTTACCCTCTCTCCTTTCCTGCGATTTACTCTCCTCTCCTCCTGATCTCCCTCCTTTTCTTTTCTCTTTCACTTTTCTAATTCCCTTCCTTCCCTCCCTGCCTCACTCCCTCCCTACCTCCCTGGCTGCCTCCCTCCCTGCCTATCTCCCTCCCTGTCTCCCTGCCTCCGTTGCTTGTCACCAGGGTCGTGTCTGCAGCATACACAACTTTTATCTTCTTCTTTGCATATAAATTGGTTAATATTTCACAGTGTTTACTTTAATAAGCTGAAGACGATGAGGTCGGGTAATGTTCCGCTAAACATTGAGGATCAAATGTTTCTTACCATTATGTTTTTTTTTTTTAAAGTGACCTTTTCCTTCGAGAGTCTTCAAGGTGAATCTAGACTCATCAAGGTTAAACCTGCTCATCAAGGTGACTCTTCAGTATTCAAGGCGACACTTGGCTCAGGGGTAACATCCAATTCGTTAAGGTTATATATGATTACTCTTGTAGGTGACAACAGAATCATCAACCTGACATCTGGCTCTTTCAGGTGACACCTGACTCATCACGGTGGTACCTAACTCACCAAGAAGGCACCTCAATACTCAATAAGGTTACGCAGAATCTTCAAGTAAACATCTGACTCGTCGGACTGTCACCTGAATCATCAGGTTGACGATAGACTCATCACACTGATACCCGACTCATCAAGATGACACTAGACTCATCACAGTGATACCCGACTCATCCAGGCGACGCCTGATCCCATGAAGCTGACAGTGACTCCTCAAAGTGACGCATGGACCAATAAAGTGATACCTGATTAATCAAGGTGACACCAGTTTCATCAAGGTGACATCTTTTTTTTTTTATCAAGGTGACATCTTTTTTGTTTTATCAAGGTGACACCTGATTCATCAAAGTGACGTGTAATTCATCAAGGTGACACGTTATTCATCAAGGGATACTTGATTCATCAAGGTGAAACGTTATTCATCAAGCGATACCTCATTCATTAAGGTAACATCTGTTTCATGAAGGTGACCTCTGTTTCATGAAGGTGACCTCTGTTTCATGAAGGTGACCTCTGTTTCATGAAGGTGACCTCTGTTTCATGAAGGTGACCTCTGTTTCATGAAGGTGACCTCTGTTTCATGAAGGTGACCTCTGTTTCATGAAGGTGACCTCTGTTTCATGAAGGTGACATCTGTTTCATGAAGGTGACATCTGTTTCATGAAGGTGACATCTGTTTCATGAAGGTGACATCTGTTTCATGAAGGGGACATCTGTTTCATGAAGGTGACCTCTGTTTCATGAATGTTTCATGAAGGTGACATCTGTTTCATGAAGGTGACATCTGTTTCATGAAGGTGACATCTGTTTCATGAAGGTGACATCTGTTTCATGAAGGTGACATCTGTTTCATGAAGGTGACATCTGTTTCATGAAGGTGACATCTGTTTCATGAAGGTGACATCTGTTTCATGAAGGTGACATCTGTTTCATGAAGGTGACATCTGTTTCATGAAGGTGACATCTGTTTCATGAAGGTGACATCTGTTTCATGAAGGTGACATCTGTTTCATGAAGTTGACATCTGTTTCATGAAGTGACATCTGTTTCATGAAGGTGACATCTGTTTCATGAAGGTGACATCTGTTTCATGAAGGTGACATCTGTTTCATGAAGGTGACATCTGTTTCATGAAGGTGACATCTGTTTCATGAAGGTGACATCTGCTTCATGAAGGTGACATCTGAATAGTGCAAGAGTTGGTGAGGGTGAGGAAGAAGTCCTTGTTTTGATGTTGGGGAATGGGTGCATGTGTTAATGATGGTGGGGAGGGGTGCATGTGTAAATGATGGTAGGGGATGCATGTGTTAATGATGGTGGGGAGGGGTACATGTGTTAATGATGGTGGGGAGGGGTACATGTGTTAATGATGGTGGGGAAGCGGTGCATGTGTTAATGATGGTGGGGAGGGTACATGTGTTAATGATGGTGGGGAGGGTACATGTGTTAATGATGGTGGGGAAGGGTACATGTGTTAATGATGGTGGGGAGGGGTACATGTGTTAATGATGGTGGGGAGGGGTGCATGTGTTAATGATGGTGGAAAGGGGTGCATGTGTTAATGATGGTGGGGGCGCATGTGTTAGTGAAGATGGGGGAGGGGTACATGTGTTGAAGCAGATGGAGGCGGGGTGCATGCGTTGGTGAAAATGGGAAGGGATGCATTTGTATGAAGATGGGGAGGGGTACATGTGTTGGGAGCAGATGGGGAGGGTGCATGCGTTGGTGAAAATGGGAAGGGATGCATTTGTTGAAGATGGGGAGGGGTACATGTGTTGGTGAAGATGGGGAGGGGTGCATGTGTTGGTAATAATGGAGAGGGGTGCATTTGTTGGTGAAATGAGGGGTGAGTTGGGAGATGGGGAGGTGCATATGTTGGTGAAGATGGGAAGGGTGATAGTTGATGAGACTGGGGAGGGTCTGTTTGGTATGATGGGGAGGAGGTGTACATGTGTGGCTGAGGAAGGTATACATGTGGCTGAGGAAGGTAGTACATGTGGCTGAGGAAGGTAGTACATTGAGGTTGAGAAGGTAGTACATGTGTGGCTGAGGAAGGTAGTACATGTGTGGCTGAGGAAGGTAGTACATGTGTGGCTGAGGAAGGTAGTACATGTGTGGCTGAGGAAGGTAGTACATGTGTGGCTGAGGAAGGTAGTACATGTGAGGTTGAGGAAGGTAGTACATGTGTGGCTGAGGAAGGTAGTACATGTGTGGCTGAGGAAGGTAGTACATGTGTGGCTGAGGAAGGTAGTACATGTGAGGTTGAGGAAGGTAGTACATGTGAGGCTGAGGAAGGTAGTACATGTGTGGCTGAGGAAGGTAGTACATGTGAGGTTGAGGAAGGTAGTACATGTGTGGCTGAGGAAGGTAGTACATGTGTGGCTGAGGAAGGTAGTACATGTGTGGCTGAGGAAGGTAGTACATGTGAGGCTGAGGAAGGTAGTACATGTGTGGCTAGAAGAGAAGGGTTAGTACATGTGTGGCTGAGGAAGGTAGTACATGTGTGGCTGAGGAAGGTAGTACATGTGAGGCTGAGGAAGGTAGTACATGTGTGGCTGAGGAAGGTAGTACATGTGAGGCTGAGGAAGGTAGTACATGTGTGGCTGAGGAAGGTAGTACATGTGTGGCTGAGGAAGGTAGTACATGTGGGGCTGAGGAAGGTAGTACATGTGTGGCTGAGGAAGAGTAGACATGTGGGTGAGGAAGGTAGTACATGTGGCAGGAAGGTAGTACATGTGTGGCTGAGGAAGGTAGTACATGTGTGGCTGAGGAAGGTAGTACATGTGTGGCTGAGGAAGGTAGTACATGTGTGGCTGAGGAAGGTAGTACATGTGTGGTTGAGGAAGGTAGTACATGTGTGGCTGAGGAAGGTAGTACATGTGTGGCTGAGGAAGGTAGTACATGTGTGGTGAGGAAGGTAGTACATGTGAGGCTGAAGAAGGTAGTACATGTGTGAGCTGAGGAAGGTAGTACATGTGTAGGTGAGGAAGGTAGTAATGTGGCTGAGGAAGGTAGTCATGTAGGTTGAGGAAGGTAGTACATGTGTGGCTGAGGAAGGTAGTACATGTGAGGCTGAGGAAGGTAATACATGTGTGGCTGAGGAAGGTAGTACATGTGTGGCTGAGGAAGGTAGTACATGTGTGGCTGAGGAAGGTAGTACATGTGTGGCTGAGGAAGGTAGTACATGTGTGGCTGAGGAAGGTAGTACATGTGAGGCTGAGAGTAGTACATGGTGTGAGAAGGTAGACATGTGTGGCTGAGGTATAATGTGTGAGAGGGTACATGTGTAGCTGAGAAGGTAGTACATGTGTGGCTGAGGAAGGTAGTACATGTGAGGCTGAGGAAGTTAGTACATGTGTGGCTGAGGAAGTTAGTACATGCGAGGCTGAGGAAGGTAGTACAAGTGAAATGAAGTGTACTGAGGAAGGTAGCACATGTGAGGCTGAGGAAGGTAGTACATGTGTGGCTGAGGAAGGTAGTACATGTGTGGCTGAGGAAGGTAGTACATGTGAGGGTGAGGAAGGTAGTACATGTGAGGGTGAGGAAGGTAGCACATGTGAGGCTGAGGAAGGTAGTACATGTGAGGCTGAGGAAGGTAGTACATGTGAGGCTGAGGAAGGTAGTACATGTGAGGCTGAGGAAGGTAGTACATGTGAGGATGAGGAAGGTAGTACATGTGAGGGTGAGGAAGGTAGTACATGTGTGGCTGAGGAAGGTAGTACATGTGTGGCTGAGGAAGGTAGTACATGTGAGGCTGAGAAGGTAGACATGTGTGGTGAAGTAGCATGTGTGGCTGAGGAAGGTAGTACATGTGTGGCTGAGGAAGGTAGTACATGTGTGGCTGAGGAAGGTAGTACATGTGAGGCTGAGGAAGGTAGTACAGTGGGCTGAGGAAGGTAGTACATGTGGCTGAGGAAGGTAGTACATGTGGGTGAGGAAGGTAGTACATGTGTGGCTGAGGAAGGTAGTACATGTGGGCTGAGGAAGGTAGTAATGTGAGGCTGAGGAAGGTAGTACATGTGTGGCTGGAAGGTAGTACATGTGTGGCTGAGAAGGTAGTACATGTGAGGCTGAGGAAGGTGGTAATGTGGGCTGAGGAAGGTAGTACATGTGTGGCTGAGGAAGGTAGTACATGTGGGCTGAGGAAGGTAGTACATGTGTGGCTGAGGAAGGTAGTACATTGTGGCTGAGGAAGGTAGTACATGTGGCTGAGGAAGGTAGTACATGTGTAACTGAGGAAGGTAGTACATGTGAGGCTGAGAAGGTAGTACATGTGAGGCTGAGGAAGGTGTACATGTGTGAGCTGAGGAAGGTAGTAATGTGTGGCTGAGGAAGGTAGTACATGTGTGGCTGAGGAAGGTAGTACATGTGTGGCTGAGGAAGGTAGTACATGTGGGCTGAGGAAGGTAGTACATGGTGGTGAGGAAGGTGGTACATGTGTGGCTGAGGAAGGTAGTACATGTGTGGCTGAGGAAGGTGATACATATGTGGCTGAGGAAGGTAGTACATGTGAGGCTGAGGAAGGTAGTACATGTGAGGCTGAGGAAGGTGATACATGTGTGGCTGAGGAAGGTAGTATATGTGTGGCTGAGGAAGGTAGTACATGTGTGGCTGAGGAAGGTAGTACATGTGAGGCTGAGGAAGGTGGTACATGTGTGGCTGAGAAGGTAGTACATGCGAGGGTGAGGAAGGTAGCACATGCGAGGCTGAGGAAGGTAGTACATGTGAGGCTGAGGAAGGTAGCACATGCGAGGCTGAGGAAGGTAGCACATGCGAGGCTGAGGAAGGTAGCACATGCTAGGGTGAAAGTTAAGATATTTTAAGGACTAAGACATACTCTACATGATTGCTCTTTGAGTACCTCTGTACAATGAATTTGGAATGCCTAATACACAGTATTTAATATAGATTTGGAATGCCTAATACACAGTATTTAATATAGATTTGGAATGCCTAATACACAGTATTTAATATAGATTTGGAATGCCTAATAAACAGTATTTACAATAGATTTGGAATGCATTATAAACAGTATTTACAATAGATTTGGAATGCATAATAAACAGTATTTACAATAGATTTGGAATGCATAATAAACTAGCAGTTCGACAGCAAAATAAAAAAATAATGTATAATCTGCAACAATAAGTGAGTTGTGGAATACATACAATTTATTTAGCGTCTCAGCGAAGAAAGTTTACCTTTTTTTTTGCAAAGCCGGAAAAAAGAAACCCAGGATAAGGAAACTAAGTAACCTAACATAAATTTATATTTAAATACTACTATGTTGGGTTAAGTGTAGTGTTTGATTTTTTTGTTACCGTAAACAATGTTTTTCCTCATAGGCTCAATATATATATATATGTTGTCCCTTCTCAGCCTGTATAATATTGTTTAATTTGCATACTAAAAGAGCAGTTAGAGTAAATTTAAAAAAATATATATAAAATACTTTGATAACAATTCGTGAACAAAAGTATGATGTTTATTCCAGAACTCACTTATAATTATTGAAAGTAAACTGTAAAGTATCACCTAACTGCACACAGTACTTATAATAAATATTGTTTAGTCCTCAGTAGACAGTGATCAAGTTGACTATAAGACCTGGTTGCTGTTTTTCCAATATTCTCACATGACCGAAAATTACAATTTTTTTTTCAACAAACCTTCCATATCCCACCGAGGAAGGGTGACCTAAAAAGTAAAACGAAATTTTCTCTTTTAAAATTTAGTAATATATACAGGAGAAGGGGTTACTAGCCCCTTTCTCCCGGCATTTTAGTCGCCTCTTACGACACGCATGGCTTACGGAGGAAGAATTCTGTTCCACTTCCCCATGGAAGAACTAATAAGGAAAGAGAAGAAAACCCAGAGGGGTGTGTGGGTATATATATATGCTTGTACATGAATGTGTAGTGTGACCTAAGTGTAAGTAGAAGTAACAAGACATACCTGAAATCTTGCATGTTTATGAGACAGAAAAATGACACCAGCAATCCTACCATCATGTAAAACAATTACAGGTTTCCGTTTTACACTCACTTGGCAGGACGGTAGTACCTCACAAATTGACAATTATCCCATATAAAATTTTGGACCTTATTTACAGCAACATTTAAAGAAAATTTTCATTTTAATTATTTTTTTTATTGATGTTTTCAAATGGTTTGCACAATTTATTACTATCTTTCGGTGGACAATATGAACTTAGATCAACATTTTTCCCCACCTCCATTACCCACGACACACAACAACTTTGATTCATTCATTCATGATGAAAGAAAATGTAAATAAATGATGAAGGACTCATCGCCGTCAAGACGGCGCTCACTGCCGCCAGCGAGCGGCGGGCCCGTGATTGCTTCAGTCTGAGTCCCTGGAGTGAGCGCTCTGACAACACCTCGCCAGTTCTCCCTAATCAGCTAAGCTCCTCTTTCAGTGCTGTTTCAGGAGGGAAGCCTTTGTCTTCTTCTTCTACAGGAATTAGCTTCTTTTATGAAGTTTTGATAAGAGCTGATCTTAACGATCCATGGCCAATCAAACCTGAGCAGCGGAAGATAAGAAGAGGAAAATAATATTAGTAGAAAGATGGAGAAACAGATGGAAGAGATACATGAAGATTAGAATAAAGAAGGAACAAGAGGAAAGGAAAAAAAGGCTTAAAAGGAACAAGAATATTTAGTGGATAAAACTACTACTACTACTCCTACTATTGTTACGACAACAACAACTACTACTACTATTGTTACTACTACAACAACTACTACTACTATTGTTACTACTACAACAACTACCACTACTACTATTGTTGCTACTACAACAACTACCGCTACTACTACTATTGTTACTACTACAACAACAACTACTACTACTATTGTTACTACAACAACAACAACTACTACTACTATTGTTACTACAACAACAACTACTATTGTTACTACTACAACAACAACTACTACTATTGTTACTACTACAACAACAACTACTACTATTGTTACTACTACAACAACTACTACTATTGTTACTACTACAACAAAAACTACTACTACTACTATTGTTACTACTACAACAACAACTACTACTACTACTACTATTGTTACTACAACAACTACTACTCCTACTATTGTTACTACTACACCAACAACATCAGCAACAACAACTACCACTGCTACTCCTACTACTACTAATAATAACAATAATAATTATTATAATTATTATTATTATTATTATTATTATTATAACTATTGTATTTGTTGTTGCTGTCACGCCATAAATTATCATTATTATTAAAATTACCATATAATAAATATAATAAACTTCATTACTGTCAATATCGCTAATATTGTTAGAATATTATAAAATATAAAAGACGTAGGAATCACAGTGAAAATGGCCAGAAATAAGATTTGTGGTTAAGTGAGAGAAACCTGGGAAGAAACATAAGAGGCATTGATTGTCAAATATGAATAACAAAACTTCAGATTTCATGTACAAAGATTAATTCAGCCACGAGAAATGACCTTAAACAGGAAAGATGTTTCCGGATTTGCCCCAGAGAGATGGAAAACTGGGCATGTATAATGATAGTTTTGAAAATAAAAAACCTAGAAAATGTAAAAAATTGCTTGAGGAGCTTGCTATATATATATATATATATATATATATATATATATATATATATATATATATATAAGCAGTATATTGTGATCCTTTATTGACAACGTTTCGCCCACGCAGTGGGCTTTGAAAAAATGTAGGGAACAAGGAGGGGGAAGAAAATAAAGGTAAAGCTGAAATAAGGGTGAAGACAGTCACTCAGGACAGGAGAGAGGAGACGAAAAAAGGTACTAGACAATGAGAGAAAGGAAAGGGAAGATAAGACGTCTATAGCAGGAAAACAAGAAATGGATCAACCTGAAGAAATGTGGTCAAAGGAAAGAAAACAAGAAAATTCAGAACTAGAAAATTCAGATCACTGATAAGAAAGCGAAAATGTAGGCAGTCAGGACATCTCCATATATTATGCTAAAGGAGTGTGCTTTTACGGAAGAAATTGCTTGTATAAACACGCCAGAAAATGTGCAAACATGATAAGAAAGAGGAAGTGCCATTTTGAAAAGGAATGCAGGTACTTCCATCCAGTGATGTGCAAAACATCAATGCAGCTCAGAGAATGTTATGACCTTAGCTGTAAAGACCCCCACATGCAAGGAACGTGGAGATACAGAAAAAAATAAGAAAAATGAAACATGAACAGTTTTTAGATATAAAGAGAAAAGAATAAACCTAAAATGTACGACAGAAATATGCACAATCAATATTGGAGAAAACAGTGGTATGTCCATCAGGAGCTATACCAGCTGGTACATCACTAGTGGTATGTCCATCAGGAGCCATACCAGCTGGTACATCACCAGTGGTATGTCCATCAGGAGCCATACCAGCTGGTACATAACTAGTGGTATGTCCATCAGGAGCCATACCAGCTGGTACATCACTAGTGGTATGTCCATCAGGAGCCATACCAGCTGCTACATCACCAGTGGTATGTCCATCAGGAGCCATACCAGCCAGTTCATCACCAGTGGTATGTCCATCAGGAGCCATACCAGCCAGTACATCACCAGTGGTATGTCCATCAGGAGCCATACCAGCCAGTACATCACCAGTGGTATGTCCATCAGGAGCCATACCAGCCAGTACATCACCAGTGGTGTGTCCATCAGGAGCTATACCAGCTGGTACATCACTAGTGGTATGTCCATCAGGAGCTATACCAGCCAGTACATCACCAGTGGTGTGTCCATCAGGAGCCATACCAGCTGGTACATCACCAGTGGTATGTCCATCAGGAGCCATACCAGCCAGTTCATCACCAGTGGTATGTCCATCAGGAGCCATACTAGCCAGTACATCACCAGTGGTATGTCCATCAGGAGCCATACCAGCCAGTACATCACCAGTGGTATGTCCATCAGGAGCCATACCAGCCAGTACATCACCAGTGGTGTGTCCATCAGGAGCCATACCAGCCAGTTCATCACCAGTGGTATGTCCATCAGGAGCCATACCAGCTAGTACATCACCAGTGGTATGTCCATCAGGAGCCATACCAGCCAGTACATCACCAGTGGTATGTCCATCAGGAGCCATACCAGCCAGTACATCACCAGTGGTATGTCCATCAGGAGCCATACCAGCAGGTACATCACCAGTGGTATGTCCATCAGGAGCCATACCAGCAGGTACATCACCAGTGGTGTGTCCATCAGGAGCCATACCAGCTGGTACATCACCAGTGGAACAAACAAAACACACCAAACGAAAGCATCCCAAATGGTAAATCCAGCTTCCTTTTTTGCAAATATTCAGGATTTGAAATCAAATAAAAATGACAAAGTTAGTTAAATCAGTTATACAAAAACACATGCAAGGATGTTTTGTACGGTGAAATAACGATAAAAAAAACTATAACATGTATAGATGTGACTAAACTAATAGGCCACAGGGAGGAGTAGAACTCTATATGAAAGATATTTTTTGTTGTTTAGAATTGCCGTATTCATCGAATTATACAGTAGAAGTTCTAGGTATTAAACTTGAAAATAGGAATCTAGTTGCTATCCTAGCATACCCGAGAGTAGAGAGACTCTCGAAACTCATCAAAGGTATATCTTATCAAAGGTATATAAACCACCGTCAGCAATGGCTGAGGAATTCACTGATCAGATAAGGAAGGTATATAGCTGTCTTGAAAGGTTGGAAAATACAACACCAAATGTTATCTTCCTTGGAGATTTCAGTCTTCCACATATAAAATGGAAGTTGGCTTAATATAACGTTCTACCAGAAATAGTTCCTGGAAGCACCCTGGCTCAACGTTCTACCAGAAATAGTTCCTGGAAGCACCCTGGCTCAACGTTCTACCAGAAATAGTTCCTGGAAGCACCCTGGCTCAAAGGTACATACCAGGGAACTAATGAGGCTTTGTGAAAAGTTCACATTGAACCAACAGATAAGTGATCCTAGTAGAAATGAAAATACACTGTATTTGATGTTCACAAACAAGAAGGAACTAATCAGAGACATAGCAATCGCGAAAATATTATACTCTGACCACACCATCGTAGAAGTACAAACTAATATAAACTCAGGGTTGAGGAACTGAAGTACTAATGTAAGAGAAGGATTGATCAGTAAGTTTAACTTCAACAACCATAGAATTGACTGGGACAAAATTAACCAAGAACTATCAGACATATCCTGGAAAACACTCATGAACACTCTAAATCACCACTAGTTCTGGTGAAGCTGAACACGGAAGCATACAAAGAGAGCCTAGGAAATAGTACAAAAGAAAAAAACGGGTTTCCGAATTACTTAAAAACATAAATATATCACATGGAAGGAAAGAAAGTCTTAGCAGAGAGATCAGTGATTTACAGCAAAAACTTAGGATGTCATACCAAACACAAGTAAAAAGTGAGCAAATGTCCATCCAGGATATTGCAAGAATCCCCAAATATTTCTATCTATTCATATGCAAAATCCAACCTAAGAACTACCTGTAGAATTGGACTCTTATTGAGAGGATACTCATACTGACGATGAACAAGAAATGAGCGAAATTCTAAAAGAAAAATACGAGTCGGTGTTCAGGAGCCAACTAAATAACAACAGGGCAGAGAATGCAGAAAAAATTTCATTCCATCAGAAGGCCGCGCAGACCAACTATTTTTTTTTTATTAAAACATCGGACGTTTCCCACCAAGGCTGGGTGGCCTGACAAAGAAAAACTTTCATCATCATTCACTCCATCACTGTCTTGCCAGAGGCATGCTTACATTACAGCTACAAAACTGCAACATTAACACCCCTCCTTCAGAGTGCAGACACTGTACTTCCCATCTCCAGGAATCAAGTCCGGCCTGCCGGTTTCCCTGAAACCCTTAATAAATGTTACCTTGCTTACTCTCCAACAGCACGTCAAGTCCTAAAAACCATTTGTCTCCATTCGCTCCCATCTAAAACGCTCACGCACGCTTGCTGGAAGTTCAAGCCCCTCGCACACAAAACCTCCTTTACCTCCTCCCTCCAATCATTTCTAGGCCGACCCCTACTCCACCTTCCCTCCACTACAGTAAATAATAATAATAATATAATCAAGGGGGAAGCACTAAACCCATAGGATTATACAGTGCCTGTGGGGGATGTGAAAGGCATTTAGGTTTACACAAATAACCCGCAATTCTTTCTGTTAGTGTAACTTTGTAAATGGTCCAAGTCGGACCGAAACGTCGTCGTAAGCTCCGTTCTTCAATTGCGGTTTATTTGTGTATTGCTCCAGTCACGATATTGTGCCTTTTTTTTTGTTATTTATTCAGGTTTAATTCAGGGAACTGGAGCACATATCCAATTCCCTAGAACAAGAGCCCCTCACCAGCATCAAGGAAGTCATTCTATTTTGATTCAGCCTCTATACATGTCCAAACCATCTCAATAACCCCTCCTCAGCTCTCTGGATAATAGTTTTGGTAATCCCACACCTCCTAATCTCCAAACTACGGATTCTCTTCATGGGATGTCTATATATATAAAAAAAAATGCAAATTGCCACTATCACGAGCCCTCAGTATTCCTTGGAGAAAGAGCCTAGATCTAGGTTAAATACCAGAGACCTTAAAGAGTGCAGACCTTAACTTGAGGGAGGTAGCAGAGCACTAGCTAAAAATTACAGACCAGTATCACTAACTTCCCACATCATAAAAACATTCGAAAGACTGATGAGATTTCAGATTTACAAACTTCATGGAACAGCACAAACTGTATAACTCAGATCAACATGGTTTTAAAACTGGAAGATCACAGCTTCTGAACCACTATGACGGAATTGAGGATTAGTTGAAGGAAAACCTAAACCAAAACCCAAAGTTATATCATTACCATAAAATTTATTATCATAATCCTTATTATCAGAATCTTTATTATCATAATTATCTTTATTATCATAATTATCTTAATCCTTATATCATAATCATTATTATCATAATCCTTATTATCATAATTATCATAGTCCTTATTGTCATAATTATCATAATCCTTATTATCATAATCTTTATTATCATAATCCTTATCACCACCACCATCATTAATGGTCCTCGCCGTCATTAATGTTTTCTTAAAAAAACTTGACTGATCAGTGATAGGTTAAGCGAGGCGGCCCTGGCATGTGAGCAGCTGAGAAGTGTTCCCGGAGAGAGTGTGGGAGACAACTCCTCCCCGCCGCTCAGAAGTGTTCCCGGAGAGAGTGTGGGAGACAACTCCTCCCCGCCCACGGACATGCCTGATGTATGCCACAATTTCTCCGTCCGTAAGTTCATGAGATTAATTTAAGAAAACGTGAGTAACAGAGAATTTTTTTGTCGGTTAACTAGATTGGTTATGAATGTAAAGGAGGCCTTTCGTCACGACACCTTGTTGACTTTCATCGCTTGTGCGGGCAAGATAAGACCGGTGTTGCTCTTGTTGCTTCAGGTGCTGCTATCTCTGCTGCTGCTGTTGCACTTGCTGTTGCAATACCTGTTGCTGCCGCTGTCGCTTTTGCTGCTGCTCCTGCTGCTGATATTACTGCTAGTACTGTTGCTACAGCGGGTGCTACCAAGTTAGACTCAGCCACACATGCCTCTGACACACTTGTTTTTGCCTCTATTACACCTGCTTCTGCTTTACCTGCTGTCGTGTCTGCTGCTACTACTGCTACACATGCTGTTGCTTCTGCTGATAATGTTTCTATTACGCCTGATGTTGCCTCTGCATATATTGACACTGATCCTAGTAATATTGATGTTGCAAATACTGCTTCCAGTGTTCTGCCTACTACTGTATTTTCTTTGTAACATCTGCTGCTAGTGCAGAGTCTTCACGTACTGGCGCTGCACTAACGTCTTAGTTACCATGGTTAGTGATATTCCTGTGTTGGTGTTGATGTTGTTTTCATTGTCCTGCTTCTGGGGTCTTGGATACTGGCAAAAATAATTATTTTTCAGTTTATGTGGAAGATTCTAAACAGCTGCTGTCATTGAGATGTTTATGACATATCGTTGTTTTGGACGTTATTGCCTCCGTTATTGTAGGCGATCCATTGTTTTTATTGTGAATTCTGAGTTTGACGCTGCGCCTCTTGCCGTCGCTATCATTTCTACACTGGATGATTTTTTTTCAATCTGTATTACCGTTTCGTGCTTCTCCATAATTACTAAATGGTTCTCTGAACCATTTATCTACTTTCTTAAGACTGTTTTATTTGATTTTGTTATCGTGTTGTAGCAACAGTCGTCTTCCTGACACTAATCGACTCACTGACGATGTATCGCTGTAGAAACACACGTTATCCTGTCTGCTTTGACCATTCCTGCAGTAGCGTGTAGCCAGTGCTGCCAGCGCGATGGGTCTTATACTGTGGCCAAGCCTAGGCTCGGGAGCTGGATAGATCATACAATATAGCTCGATGATAGATCATACAATATAGCTCGATGATTGATCATACAATATAGCTCGATGATAGATCATACAATATAGCTCGATGATAGATCATACAATATAGCTCGATGATAGATCATACAATATAGCTCGATGATAGATCATACAATATAGCTCGATGATAGATCATACAATATAGCTCGATGATAGATCATACAATATAGCTCGATGATAGATCATACAATATAGCTCGATGATAGATCATACAATATAGCTCGATGATAGATCATACAATATAGCTCGATGATAGATTATACAATATAGCTCGATGATAGATTATACAATATAGCTCGATCATAGATCATACAATATAGCTCGATGATAGATCATACAATATAGCTCGATGATAGATCATACAATATAGCTCGATGATAGATCATACAATATAGCTCGATGATAGATCATACAATATAGCTCGATGATAGATCATACAGTATAGCTCGATGATAGATCATACAATATAGCTCGATGATAGATCATACAATATAGCTCGATGATAGATCATACAATATAGCTCGATGATAGATCATACAATATAGCTCGATGATAGATCATACAATATAGCTCGATGATAGATCATACAATATAGCTCGATGATAGATCATACAATATAGCTCGATGATAGATCATACAATATAGCTCGATGATAGATCATACAATATAGCTCGATGATAGATCATACAGTATAGCTCGATGATAGATCATACAGTATAGCTCGATGATAGATCATACAATATAGCTCGATGATAGATCATACAGTATAGCTCGATGATAGATCATACAATATAGCTCGATGATAGATCATACAATATAGCTCGATGATATATCATACAATACAGCTCGATGATACAATATTCAGTACAGGACGTACATCAGAATATTATCTCACAATCAGCAGTGAATGATCAAACAAGCAGCACCGAACTCTGGTTTGGTTACGTCTTTTACCAATCTTGAAACCAAAGAGCCCATCAACAATTAGCTTCCTCTCAAATTCAAACTCAATTTTTTTATTTCTCTGCAAAGTTTACAATGTGTGAGTTACATATTACAAAATATTGTAAAGTACAAAGAAAGCCACTAGTATGCCTGAGTATATCCATTTATCTAAAGCTGACATCCTAATTTTAAGTGACTCAAACATTCATAAATTTTGCTTAACTCCATGAAGCACAATTGTGGCGCTCTTGTGTCAGAAGCCTCACGTAGGTACTGAAGAACTGTACTGTCTAATAAGAGTGCACTTTTTGTGGATCCCCTCTCAAGTAAACCTCTGCGTCACAAAGTGATAAACTGTTAATGGCATATATCATGAAGGAGGGATTACACTGCAACGCTGGGCCAGCTACTAGCAGAATGAGAACAATAACACAGAAAGAACTATAATTGAACTTCTTTGAATTAAGAAAAAGGGATAATGACGCCAGTTAGTTTATTTATCATTATTCTCTCATAATGCACAATATTAAACATTCCAAACAAAGTATACTAATCACTTAAATGTAAAAACCTGATTAATCACTTAAATGTAAAAACCTGTTATGAATAATACACATTAAGCTAACTGTTTCTATAACATTTACATTATAATGACCACGTAAACTGTAACTGCATTGCAACTAATTGTTTTAAATTGTTATCTCACTCAATTAATTGCATTGATACAATCAATAAATTATTATGTTCAACTTATACTCAAATTTTACAACTTACATACACAATTATACTAATTTTATAAATTATCAACCATAACTTTTTACCATGTAGTCTAATATTAATTAATCTTAAGAATGCCCGCAATGCACGGCATATTAGGGGCTTTTGGCATGTACATCTATTTTATACCAAACTATGTATCATTGTATCATGTCTACCTTACTATGTATCATTGTACCATGTCTAAATAAAAATTATTATTATTATTATTATTATTATTATAATGGAAGAGCCACATGTCTATAAAGTATCCAGCAGAATCAACAGAGCCTTGCATGCTACTTCCGCCAGTTTTCGCTGGGCTACAGGTACCTGCAACACCTTGCAGCAACATATGATGCAATCCTAACTACTGTAACTGTTAAATCTCAGAGGAAGTAATGCTACAATTCACAAAAGTTTAAGAAAAGTCTAAGCATTTTATCTGCACTGACAATATCAGCCATTTTGAGAGAGTATCCTTTCTTTTGCCTATTGTAAATATCAACTTTTATGTTATAAATAACTATAGCCACAACAAGTTCGTAATTTTTAATCAATCAAAATTACGTAAAGATCTTAATTTTATTAAAAATATTTAATTAAGTGTGAAAGTTTAATATCATGGACCCGTTATATGTCTCTGTAATATTCTTTTTACTGCCGCCCACGGGATATATATTGCGTGTATAATAAAAGTACAAAAAAAGCTAATCCTTGTTTACCTGCTACACTTAACACGAATCCCTCGTCTGAAGACGATTTTTTTCCCTGAGATTGGTATAGTAAAATCCTTATTAATTTTTAATAGCATTCGTTTCTCCCGCTTATTAGTAGGGATATTTCTGCACCACCTAAACAACACCACCTTTCTTTCCATAAATGATACCGTCGTTCAAACAAGATATATTCATGTATCTTAAAGTTAATATAAATTCTATAAATTAATTTGGTTAGTTTAACATTAATTAACATAAATTCACGTAATTTACTTGCAAATAACCAATAAGATAAAAACTACTTATGCTCGGCGAATTTCATCCGGAGGTAAGGCAGGCCGGGTAAACAACAACAAAGGCCGGGTAAACAACAACAATAAGCACTGCTTGTGGAAAAGCTGCAAAAAGCACACACTGAGGACGAACCAAGCAGTTACTGCTGCTGCTGTTTTTGCTGTTGTGTCAAGCTGTCCGCTTCTCGCTCCGCCACAAACTCTGCTATCAACTCCGTCTTCCATTTAGGAGTGGCTCGCTTGCTCAACAATGTGGTGGTTCTTCACCGCCGCACTCCAGCGCTCCCGTAATGTAACATATTCTCTTTTTTTTCTTTATTTTTAAAGTAATTTTTTGACGCTTTACTCCATATACATTTTTTAAAGTTTCCTATTTTTCTCAAAATCGTATTTTCTATTAAGGTATTAAGGTACTTTAGTTTTTTGTTTGGTTACGTTACGTTAAATTAGGTAAGAATTCCTTAGTTTAGGTTGAATAAACGTATAATAATCTATATTTAACCACAAATAAGCAGATTAGAAAAATGGTCAGCAATGGAGCGAGGAATGAAGTGAGCGATGAAAAAACTGGAAACGTTTAAATCTGCGTAAATATCATTCTTGGTGAGAAATGGAGTTGCTTATTATGTGAAGTTCTTACTTTGTAAGTCCTACCCATAACGCAGTGATTGCCAAATTGATGTGTATAAATGGAAGGCAGGAACAAATAGAGCATCTAAAAAACGTGCTAAAAATATTTAATGAAAGCAGAACTCGCAGACACGTATATATATATTTAGAAAGTTTATGGGAGAACACTGGTAACAGAGTTGTGGACGAGAGGAAGAGATTTCAGTCATCGGTGAGAAAACCTTGTGGAGCCTTAAAAATAGGTTAGACAAGTAGTCGAAAAACGCTGTCATTTGAACTCTTAAGAATCTTGCCAGTGATTGAAAGGAGTGACATTAGTCTGTAATTGCTGATTTCCTCTCTGTTCTTCTTTTTGTGAACAGGAACTACATTTGCTTCTTTCCACTAGAAGGCCATTTACAATGAGCTAGGCAGGGCTGATAGATGCGAGTTAGAGGTGCTGCTAGCTGGTCTGCACATTTTCTCAGCAGTCTTAGCCTCACCTTATCTGGACCCACAGCCTTTTTCTTGGTCAAGAGATTTAAGAAGATACAGTTCGTCATTGTCACCACTGACAACTTTGACACAGTTCTTGCAGCAGTGTTGGGCAAAGAGGTCACCTTTCTTCTGTATGCTAGTAGAGACGGTCCAATCTCTCTCTCTCCCTCTCTCTCTCTCTCTCTCTCCCTCCTCCTCTCTCTCACCCTCTTTTTTTACACATGTTTGACAAGGTTAGGTTAAGGATTCCTAACTTTACTGACAAGCTTTTTATAAGTTAAGGATTCCTAACTTTATTGGCAAGCTAAGAGCTGTTACCTACATCAGCTCATTTGAAAGCATTTTTATTGTTATGAAACATACAAGTAGGGAACAGGATGAAGTTGGAGGAGCCATCTGTGGGCCAGCATTTTCATTTGATCAACTGACTATCTCGTTGACATCATAATGCTGTACGAATGTGTTCCAGACTCGAGTATTCTTGGGGATAAATGATATCAGATGAAGCGATGTTTTGAAGAAGGTTACAGCCAGAGTGAAGTTGCTGCTTTCTGCCCGTCTTGTGGTATAGAAGCTTGCTTCTCGCTGTCCTCGAAGTGGAGCCAAGTGTGGCACTTTGACAATGTTGGCCTTGTACATAACAGTAAGGCCACCCACATCCCTCCTGTGTTGAAGGCTCTGCTGAAATGACAGATCTTTCCAGGATGGGTAAACGCGAGAGATGAGACGTCTTGCTCTGTTCTTTACTCTGTCAAGCAGTCACAGATGAGAGGGGGCAGGCAAACCAAGAAAGTGGATCATACTCAAGGTGTGAGTATACTTGTTCCTCATACAGAATCTTGAAATCCCTACTGTCAAGCAGATGCGAGATACGTCGAAGTGCTGTAAGCTTCCTGGCTGCATTATTTGTAAGATTTACAACGTGGTTCTTCATGATCAGTTTGGAATCAAATTTCACCCCAAGGATATCAACTTCTTTTCCGGGTAGCAACACTCTACAATTCATACTACTGCTCCGGTATTACCATCATGGTGCCTAGAGACCATCATCATTTGTGTTTTCTCAGGTGCAAATGTTACCTGCCATCGGTTTCTCCAAGCTGATATAGCTCTTAGCTGGTGATTGATGTAGCTTAGAGCAGCTGGCATTTCTTCTCTTAGATAAGTAAATGTCAGAGTACAGTTGTCTGCATATGCATGGGAGTCTGGGATGAGATGAGGAAGGTCATTGAAGTAGACATGCCATAACAATGGTCCCAGCACACTTCCTTGTGGAACACTTGCCCCAATAGGATGTCTTGCCGATTCTCTCGCTGATTTCTCTCTCTCTTTCTCTCTTTCTCTCTCTCTCTCTCTCTCTCTCTCTCTCTCTCTCTCTCTCTCTCTCTCTCTCTCTCTCTCTTTCTCTCTCTCTCTTCCTCCCTCCCTCCCTCCCCTGCTTGGAGCCTGTCTGCTGCCACAGGCTCCACCCAGAGAGTTTTGACGAATTCTCACAAGGAAATCCATAATTCATGACCGCAGCTCTCAACCATTACAGGAATGAGAGTTTCCTTCCAAATTCTCCTAAGCTTTCTCTTCTTCCTCCTCATTTTCCTCCACATTCTCCCCGTCCTCCTCCTCTTCTATCTCCTATTCTTTCTTATCCTTCTGGTTTTCATTATTTTTTTTTAATTTCTTCTTCTTCCTCCTCCACCTTCTCCTCCTCATATTTCTCCTCTTTCTTCTCTTCGTAATCCTCCTCCTACTCTTCCTCCTTTTCCACTTCCTTCATTTCCTCCTTTTATACCTTGCCTCCTCCTCTCTTCCTTCTGGTCATTCTCCTCTTCCTTCTTCACTTCCTCTTTATCTTCTTCCTCCTCCTTCCTTTTCTCTTCCTTCTCATTCTCCTCTTACTTCTCCTTTTCCTCCTCCTCTACATCTTCTCTTCCATCTCTTCTTCATTTTACCCTTTCTCTTCTTCCTCTGCGCCTTCGCCTCCTCTATTTTCTCTTTCTCCTCATCCTCCTCCTCTATTTTCTCTTTCTCCTCCTCTTCCTCCTCTATTTTCTCTTTTCCCTAATCCCTTTTCTCCTCTACTCTTGTCTCACTACTTTCAAATGCTGATTATGGGGTATTATTGTTCGAAAAGACTAAGAACGCTTTCTAGCAAACAGGGAAACACGGTCAAACACTAGGGCAGAGTGATCTCAAACACGGTCATACATCAGGGCAGAGTGATCTCAAACACGGTCATACATCAGGGCAGAGTGATCTCAAACACGGTCATACATCAGGGCAGAGTGATCTCAAACACGGTCATACATCAGGGCAGAGTGATCTCAAACACGGTCATACATCAGGGCAGAGTGATCTCAAACACGGTCATACATCAGGGCAGAGTGATCTCAAACACGGTCATACATCAGGGCAGAGTGATCTCAAACACGGTCATACATCAGGGCAGAGTGATCTCAAACACGGTCATACATCAGGGCAGAGTGATCTCAAACACGGTCATACATCAGGGCAAAGTGATCTCGAACACGGTCATACATCAGGGCAGAGTGATCTCATACACGGTCATACATCAGGGCAGAGTGATCTCAAACACGGTCATACATCAGGGCAGAGTGATCTCAAACACGGTCATACACTAGGGCAGAGTGATCTCAAACACGGTCATACACTAGGGCAGAGTGATCTCAAACACGGTCATACACTAGGGCAGAGTGATCTCAAACACGGTCATACACTAGGGCAGAGATTAAAGTGAGCTCAAACATACACATCTCCATCTCGAATTAACGAACGAGAACATTTGTTTATCAGTATGAATAAAAGATAGATAAATTTAGAGGTGGATAAACTTAAAATATAATAAACAATATATATATATATATATATATATATATATATATATATATATATATATATATATATATATATATATATATATATATATATATATATATATATATGTCGTGCCGATTAGGTAAAACTTGCAATTTTGGCTTAAATAGCAATGCTCACCTTGCCATACAAGACAAGTGAAAATTTGTATATGCAATAATTTCGCCAAAATCATTCTGAACATAACGAAAAAAATATATTGGATTGTGTTTGTTTATTATTAAATTAATGTTAACGTTTCTAAAATATATTTAGTTGGGTTAGGCTAAATTAAATTGCGCTTGTTGTAATAAGGTTAGGTAGGTTTTCAAAGTTTCTCTTGGTACAAAATTATAAATTCTTACATTAACATAAATTAAAAAAAAATATATCTCTAAACGCATAAGAGAAAATTTTAGAAAAGACTTAATTTTAGATGAGTTCTTGCTAATTGACCAGTTTTACCTAATCGGCACGACATATATATATATATATATATATATATATATACATATACCATGGTGCCTGGTCTGTGACCATGCCTCATGGTGGATCAGGGACTGATCAACCAGGCTGTTACTCTTGGCCGCACGAGAACCGACGTTTGAACCACAGCACGGCTGTTCAGGTACTGACTTCAGGTGCCTGTCCAGTGCGTTCTTGAAGACAGCCAGGGGTCTATTGGTAATCCCTCTTTTGAATGCTGGGAGGCAGCGGAACAGTCTTGGGCCCCTGCCACTTATTGTGTTGTCTCTCATCGTGCTAGAGGCGCCCCTGCTTTTCATTGGGGGGATATTGCATCGTCTGCCGAGTCTTTTGCTTTCATAGGGAGTGATTTTCGTGTGCAAGTTTGGTACTAATCCCTCTAGGATTTTCCAAATGTATTTATTTATGTATCTCTCCCGCCAACGTTACAGGGAGTACAGGTTATCCCTATTACAGAATTCATCGTCTAAAATACACTGAAGCCAGTCACAAGAAGCATTCTTTGTTTACAATTGGCAAATTCTGACTTAGCGCCGCTCAATAGCAATATGAGTCTTGTGCTCAGGACACCTCACCACTTGTAAAAATTTGAAGCCGATCAGATGAGTCATTCTCCAGTTAAGCCAAAAATTCCTGTGATTCCAAGAAGTTTTACCATTATTCCGCATCAACAAATTTGCTTCGACGCAAGTTTTTATTCACTACCCCTACCCTGTAACCCCTCCCCCAACCCTGTAAAACCTTTCCCCTACCCTGTAACCCCTCCCCTACCCTGTAACACCTTCCCCTACCCTGTACCACCTTCCCCCTGCTCTGTAACACCTTCCCCCCTGCGCTGTAACACCTTCCCCCTACCCTGTAACATCTTCCCCTACCCTGTAACTCCTTTTCGCTACCCTGTAACACCTTCCCCCATCCTGTAAACCATCCCCTACCCTGTACCACCTTCCCCTACCCTGAAACTCCTTCCCCATACCCTGTAACATCTTTCCATACCCTGCAACACCTTCCTCTACCCTGTAACCCCTTCCCCTACCCTATAACACCTTCCCAACTCTGTAACACCTTCCCCTACCCTGTAACGCCATCACCCTACCATGTAACCCCTCCCCTACCCTTTAACATCTTTCCCCTACCCTGCAACAGTTTCCCCCCTACCCTGTAGCACCTTCCCCTACCCTATAACATATTCCTCCTACCCTGTAACATCTTCCCCTTACACTGTAACACCTTCCCATACCCTTGAACCCTATCCTCCTACCTTGTAACACCTTTTCCTACCCTATAACCCCTCCCCTACCCTGTAACACCTTCCCTCTACTAAATAACCCCTCCCCCTACCTTGTAACTCCTTCCTCTTACACTGTAGCACCTTCCCCTACTCTGTAACGCCTTCCCCTACCCTGTAATCCGACCCCCTACCCTGTAACCCGTCCCCCCTACCCTGTACCACCTTCCCCTACCTTCTAACAACTTCCTCTAAACTGTAACACCTCGCTACTACCCTGTAACTCCTCCCCTCTACCCTGTAACACTTTCCCCTACACTATAACACCTCCCCTACCTTGTACCACCTTCCCCTACCCGGAAACCACTCCTACTACACTAACACCTTCCCCTAAGCTATAACCCCTTCCCTACCCTATAACACCTCTCCCTACCCTATAACCACACCCCATACCCTGTGACACCTTTCCCCTTCCCTGTAACACATTCCCCTACCCTGTAACACCATTCCTCTACGCTGTAACACCTTCCCCCTACCCTGTAACACCTTCCCCTACCCTGAAACACATTCCTCATACCATGTGACGCCATCCCCCACCATGTAACCACTTCCCCTACCCTGCAACCCTTCCCAACCCTGTAACCCTTCCCCTACCCTTTAACACCTTCCCCTATCATGTAACTTCGTAGAGGGAGAGGTTATTGGGTAGAGGGAGTGGTTACTGGGTAGGGGTTGTGGTTACTGGGTAGGGGGTGTGGTTACTGGGTAGGGGGTGTGGTTACTGGGTAGAGGGAGTATTTACTGGGTAGAGGGAGTATTTACTGGGTAGGGGGAGTGGTTACTGTGTAGGGGGAGTAGTTAATGGATAAGGGAAGTGGTTACTGTGTAGAGGGAGTGGTTACTGTGATGGGGAGTGGTTACTGTGATGGGGAGTGGTTACTGTGATGGGGAGTGGTTACTGTGATGGGGAGTGGTTATGTGTATGGGAATGGTTACTGTGTAGGGGGTGTGGTTAATGGGTGGGGGTGGGGTTATCGGGTTGAGGGTGTGGTTACTGTGCAGAGAGTGTGGATACTGGTTAGAGGGTGTGGTTACTGGGTAGAGGGTGTGGTTACTGTGCAGAGAGTGTGGATACTGGTTAGAGGGTGTGGTTACTGGGTAGAGGGTGTGGATACTGGTTAGAGGGTGTGGTTACTGGGTAGAGGGTGTGGTTACTGTGTAGAGGGTGTGGTTACTGGGTAGAGGGTGTGGTTACTGGGTAGAGGGTGTGGTTACTGTGTAGAGGGTGTGGTTACTGGGTAGAGGGTGTGGTTACTGGGTAGAGGGTGTGGTTACTGTGTAGAGGGTGTGGTTACTGGGTAGATGGTGTGGTTACTGGGTAGAGGGTGTGGTTACTGGGTAGAAGGTGTGGTTACTGGGTAGAGGGTGTGGTTACTGGGTAGAGGGTGTGGTTACTGGGTAGAAGGTGTGGTTACTGGGTAGAGGGTGTGGTTACTGGGTAGAAGGTGTGGTTACTGGGTAGAGGGTGTGGTTACTGGGTAGATTGAGTGGTTACTGGTTAGAGGGAGTGGTTACTGGGTAGGGAGTGTAGTTACTGGGCAGAGGGTGTGCTTACTGGTTAAAGGGTATTGGTACTGTTTAGTGTGTATGGTTACTGGGTAGAGAGTGTGGTTACTGGGTAGAGAGTGTGGTTACTGGGTAGGGGGAGTATTTCCTTGGTAGGGGGGAGTAGTTACTGGGTAGGGGGAGTTGATACTGGTTATGTGGATTGGTTACTGGGTAGGGGAGTGGTTACTGGGTAGGGGATGTCGTTACTGGGTAGAGAGTGTGGCTACTGAGTAGGGGGTGTGGTTACCTGGCATAATGTCTTACTGGGTTGAGGGAACGGTTACTGGGTTGAGGGAGTGGTTACTGGGTTGAGGGAGAGGTTACTGGGTTGAGGGATTGGTTACTGTGCTGAGGGAGAGGTTACTGTGTTGAGGGATTGGTTACTGTGTTGAGGGAGTGGTTACCGGGTTGAGGTAGTGGTTACTGGGTAGAGTGAGTGGTTACTGGGTAGAGAGTGTGGGGTTACTGGGTAGAGAGTGTGGGGTTACTGGGTAGAGTGTGGGGTTACTGGGTTCTCCGCAGGCGCGTACACACCCACAAAAGCCACTCTCTCACCACCCCACCATCCATCTACTAGTAACACCCTACCCTCAGCCTCCCCTCACTCCTGAGCAATACGAACGGCTTGACTCCCGGATCAAGATAGCCCCCCCTCCCTTTTAAGAGCTCTGAATGCGCTACAAATCTCTTGTAACCCTCCAGCTCAAATACCTTCCCAACCTTCCAGTTGTGCTCCTGAAGGTATGCCACATCCACACGGTGTCTATGCAAAAACATACATAACCAATCACACTTCATTCGTACACACATTCCATTAACGTTTAGTGTCATGCACCTAAGGCCCACTAAGGATGTTGCCTCCTCTGGCCCACATCTCCCTTCACACGCCCACCAGGGCCAATTGCACAACCCTTGCCTTGCTCACTTCGTTTGACACCAGGGCTACCCTGCACCGCCTGTTGCTGGAGAGTCTGTTGCTGGTGCTTTCTCCCTCGGACACTACTATCCTCCTCCACCCACACCTTCTTTCCAGGGCGTTGGGCCGGCCGGTGTTAAGACGGCGTCAGAGTCTGACGTCACCGCCACCCTTTTCCTGGTGCCACTACCTTCCTCCACCTACTGAACTGGGTCCTCCTCTTGGTGCACCTCCACCACGATCGTCTGTTCAATGTCCGCTCCAGACGTCAACCCCTCTGCTTCACACACAGCATTGCCCACAGCCACCTCATGCCCATTATCCTCCACTGATGCAGGCTCCTGACCTCCCAAAGGCCCAGCCACTGAGTCCTCCTCAGAGAATTGCAACAATGACTGCAGCATCGTCTTAACCTTCACCGTGAAGCCCTCCTTTCCCTCAGACTCCCGCTGTTCCATCAGCAGTACCTGCTGCTCTGGAAGCGGTGCTTCCATCTCAGGCCCCACCACTGAAGCCTCAACCACTTCGCTCCAGAGGTGACCTTGCCCTCTATCGTCGACCCGGTCTGCCGCAGAAATCACCTGCTCCATGCCGGCCGGCGCCACACCTGCCGGTCGCCTGGCCTGCCCCCGCCATCCACACTTAGCTGCAACGTGATTGTAGTCCCTGCAGAACCTACAGGTTCGACGATGCCCAGCATATGTCACCAAGATCTGGGTTCGAAAATCCTCCAGAAACACATATGAAGGAATAGGCTGATGGAGTGACATTTTGAGGGTGAAACTTCCCTCAGGGAGGCCTTCATACACTCCAGATGCCTATCTTCCCTGCTGGGCAACATGAATGACACCATACCCGCTGAAGGCCCGACGAATCTCTGCCTCATCAGCCGCAAAGGGTACATACCTGACCCTCACCCATGTATACTGCCGGGAAATGTCCACTAACTTTACACTCACTTCAGAGGTCACGTCCACTCAGAGATCTTGAAAATGGTCAACAAGACCCTCATACACTTGCCCATGGAGTAGTTTCACAAAAATTCTGAAGGAACCATTCAATGCCACCCCATACAGGTCGTTGTCGTCTATGCCATACATATCCCTGATGATCAAGGGCAGTAAATCCTGGGCTGACATAGGCATGATGGCTCTATGCAAAAGTTCTATGCCCAATGTATTCACCCGTCGACTCACGGCAAACACCATGACAACACTGGGTTGTTTGTGGAATTTGTCAGCAGAGGGGTGCAAGGTGCGTCCACTCTCCCTGGCAGCTAGGCGAGGAATGTAAAAAAAGTGGAACACTTCAATATTTTGCGTGTTATCCTTGCGCAGGGGCCATTCTAATCTTCTCTGTATCATTCCAATTTTAGTATATGTATTGCCAAAGCAAGTACTTTCCTTAATTCATGGTGTTGTGTCCCTGGCCTGAGACCAAATGAGTATTTGTTATTGTATTTAAATAAATTAATTTTCACTTAATATTATATTTCCAATATCTCCATTAATAGCTAAAATGAAGATATTTTGCTTTATATTATCTGCCCCTAGCTATGTTTATAGGTAGGATGTTTATTTTTAATAGGCGGTTCACTGTGAGAAACTGCCTTGCTAACTGTCGTTAGCTTGTTAGTGTCTCACGGTCCCTCGCACTGCCAATGATGTATGGGTGTCACGTGATGCAATGTTTTGTAAGGCTTGAAGGCGTGGCCTCAAGTCAGTCCTGGTCTTCATAGAGCCTAGGAAACATCTCTCCCTTCTCTTGTGTTCTATTCCGACTCAGGTTTCGTTGGTGAGCCGAAACCGTCTATTGGTGCTACTGTGGTTCAGTGGAAAATAGTTATTCTCTGGCTTAGGGATTTGAAGTCTAAAGAGGTTGCGCGTCTTTGACACGTTATATCCAAGTCTTAAAATATGTCTTTGGATCCATTTGTGGTGCATTACCTTGGCACCGCTTCAGTTAGGAATCGTATTGTGCTGAACTCTTGTTTTAGCATTGAGGGAAGTTATTCAACCCATATAGAAGATCTGTTGATGAATCGTGGCAAGGTCGCCAAGTGTTTGTGTTTCAGCTATAATTCTATGGATAATCTCAGCAATATGTTAAGGTTTGGATACTTACGTCTGTTATGTTCCATAAGCTGGTCAATTTATTGTTTGTTGACTTATCACACTAGAAACCAGTGGTAATCCAAGGACAGTTGTATTTATTCTTGTGTGTATAGGGACGACCTATAATAATACTTTTGAAATAAGAATTGTGGTGCCAAGAGAGATGTAAATATGTTTAATTATATATCAAGACTATGGAAAGTCACTTGAACTAAAAGTAACGAGCCAGTCTGCATTTTATGTAAGAATGTATGTTATGTCTTATAAGAAAAATTTAAATTATTTAATTTTCATATTGTAGGGTTATTGCTTTCTAAATAAGACTTAGAAGAAGTCTATTAAGGTACTCTTATAAACTAAAGATAGAACATTAAGTAACTCGGTACATTGTTACAAAAAGAGGAAAATATCACAGGCAACAACAGATAGAGATTTATCCCTTCTCGTAATTATAATATGCTCAGTGGGGCTCTTTTTGTGACATTGGTATGACTTAACAAATCTTTGAGGACACTTGTTTTGCAACACAATTGTCCTCAAAGATTTGTTAAGTTGTTCCATGAATTAAGGAAAGATCATGGACTTCACCTTACGAAAGCAGACAAAGCAAATAAATCCCATCAAGGGAGGTTCCTTGACGCTGGTGAGGGGCTCTTGATCTAAAGAATTGGATCTGTACTCGGGTTCCCTGAATTGAGCCTGAATACCTTCCATTTCCTCCCCCTCCCCCCCCCCAACATGCGATGTATAATCCTACGGGTTTAGCGCCCCCCCTTGAATATAATTATAATATGAACATGAGTATAAGATCATTTATTTATATAATTGAAGAGTAGCCTCCACCGCAATACCTTGTACAGTGGTATCTCTTCTTACGAGCAAAATTCGTTCCAGTCGGCTATTCAAGTGCCGATACGGAAGGAATTTTTTCCCATAAGAAATAATGAAAATTAGGTTAATCCATTTCAGACCCCCAAAAATACATTTACAAAAGTACCTACAAAAATACACTTACATAATTGTTCAAGTTGGGAGCTGCTCGTAAGTAGAGGTACCACTGTATTAGAAGTCATCCCTCCATCCCTAGGAACATTTAAAAAAAATAAATGATTAGAAGACAAAAAAAAAATGTAAGGATATAGAACGACTGGTACAAAGAGTATGCATAGGATATTTATTTAGCTGGGAGTTTGGGCCTCATATAAAGAATTAGTTCAGTATGAAGCCTTGACCCTCAGGAAACAGTCACCAAAAATTACGCAAAGAGTTTTTTCACAGATTGTATTTGACAATGCCAATTTTGACAGTTGACGTATATAACATTTCATTGCATGGTAGGCATACAGTGAATGATCCTTACAAAATCTATGCCTTCTATGCTCCGGTAATCGAATTTTAATGAAGGTTTTCCGTAAGAGTGGCACTGTTTCATGGCTGTGACATGCAAAGAGTACGTTACAATTTATTTGGCGTATGTACACACTCTCATACAGGCTGCCTCCCAACCAGCGAACCAGGTGCTAAGGGTACGGTAAGGGTACCCATCGTTAAATCAGTACCTTGGTCCATTGTCCAATCATAGGCGAGCCTGCCAAATGCTGATGTGATGTGGTTCACTTGGCAGACTTTCCTCTAGCTGCATGAACCACAGTGCTCTCTCTCAGGCTTCTGTCTTTATCACCGTGTGGTACACTTATATTCAACTCCTGTACATAGTGTACATAATTATACATACATATTAATATCTGGTGAAGGAAATACAAATAAAATATTACTGCTGAGTTTGTTTTCCTCCAACCAATTACGACCAGGTCACAGGCCATTCTTACCTGTCTTCCTAATAATGGCATTACTATTTTTTTTAACATTTGTTAAATTTCAAGCCTCTATTTATGACTCAATATTATACACAGTATTACATTTTAATTCTTAAAACTGTTGTGATATTCAGAGCTACTGCCTTGTTACTTTAGTTAGACCAACCTTTACATGCAAATGCTGAGGAGCTTGTATATTCTAGTAACTTATCTAATGTAAGAGTGTTACTTGGATGTTTTAACATGATGCCATCAATGGGATGCACAGGTTATTTGAAAAATATATGGAATACATGCTATACACTAAAATCTACTGACAAGTTTCTGATAAGTCATAACTTTGCCAGGTAGTACAGGAACACATGCTGATGCTCTTAGTCCTTCCAGAGATATTATTGGAAGAGATAGAAATTTGTTTCAGATAAAAGAGAAATAACAGAACTACTTCAAGCATCTGAAAGCAATTTCATTCCACTTACAGTGGATATTGGTAGTCAGAAATTATGGAAGTAGCTGGAAGAAAAATACACGAGTCTTTTGGACTTACAAGAAAGTGGAGCCAATATTCGACGATCGGTGCAACCTTCTATCTTGTTTACTTCAAAAATATCCAAAAATATCCAGACAGAGTGAATGGGAGACTGGCAACTACAACTTGCATATATTAGAAAATGTATACCTTTTTTTCATTCAGTCGGTCACTTGGAATGTGCCAAATACATATTAATAGGTCTTGCTTATATTTCCAAATTCAGATGGACAGAAAAGCATTGGCTCGTTTATGAAATGACCTAACATTTAAACTTGCTTTAATTTGTTCTGTTAAGATTTCACGTAAGGTCTCCCATGAATGGGTAATAACTTAATGCAAATTAGAGAGAATGAAGCAAGGAGTTGAAGCTGCCTGTGGCATGTGTAAACAATGTGGGAAAAATCTTCCACACTGTTTACACTGTTACAGGCAGTTTCAACTCCTTGTGACACGCAGTATACATCTTGACTGAAAACAGTTTAAGATACGCAGAGATGATGCACATATAAAATAATTTGTTTAATAGTTTCATCATTTCCAAATCAAAATAAGGTAATGTCCTTTGCAATTGGTGTAACCGATAATGACAACATATACTGTCACAACAGTTATGCAGTCAGTATGAAATAAATGGAGACAGTTATTATCAACAGCTTTGAGGAGGTAAGATTAATAAGCAAGGACAAAGTAACTGTACTTGTCACGTTTCTTTCAGTATTAAAAACTCATGACATTCATTCTTGTCAACACCACTCTCCTCACCACAAGATTATCTCTTTAAAAATTGATGCAGATCTTCACACTTTCTCCCAGTATGCGATGTTTCAAGGTAGGTAAGGTTCGTCAGGAAACAGCACAAGTGGTTCCTGACGCGGGGCCGTTGGAGCTTTTGGTCATCTGATCGAGGCCTTCCGCTGGCTTACCGGTCCACCCCTTTAAAAATTATGGTCTATTAAAACCATTTTGATGTTTCAAGTGCCGACGTTTCTCTTTGATGAAATGGGAATGCGAGAAAACAATGTACTTTCAGTACTACTAATAAAACAATCTGAAATTTGAACACTATTTTTGGTTGTTGATGGGAGTTTCTATGTCCAAACAGGGAACTTGTAATAATATTTACAAACTCTACATGACATGGGTAGGACGAAAATATAATAAATAAAAGAAATGCTGAAATGCAACGACGTACGGGGAAGAGGATGTCTTTCCATTTTATTTTTGATGCAGCAATGATTGTCACTAATGTGAATCAGGAATAAGTCACCATATACTTCACTCTCAGCTATAATGAGAAGACATTGGTTAAGATTCTGCTGCTGCTGATTATATAGTCATCACAGACATTGCAGTGCAGTTATCTACGTCTGTATCTTGTGTTGCTGTTGTAAGCGAAGAAGTAGATTTCCTAGTTATGCGCACTTCAATATCTCAAGGTATTACGAACAGATAACAGGCTAACCATTAAGAGATATCTATTTATCAAAAGGGCAAAACTAAGTTCCTGGAAGTGTTGTCAGAGCGTGAAGACTTACGTTATGTACTCTTTGGATGACATTGTTAGACCTGAATCTTTCTTTCTCGTAGTGTTTAGGTTATCTATGTGTAATGACTCTTGAAATCAGTTTTCCAACAAGAGCTTGAACGAAGTAATTAGACATAATAATTGTTAAGTAAAACTCTCTAAAACTTTCCTCAACAAGAGCAGCCGAGAGCATGCACCTCTTCTGAGGGTACCAATAAGTTCCGCAGTGTCGAAATATTCCTTTACCACTCGTATTCTGGATATTGAAAAATTCTGTCTTTCCCTTTCTGTAGAGGCAGCAGCCAGAGTCTTCATGCATCATACAGATGTATAAACACTGCCGACAGATGATTCAGCTGCAAAAACAAAACAAAATGACTTATGATTCTAAAATCTTTGCCGTGTTCTCAAATAATATTTATGACTCAAGAAATCGTAATGACACGATTGCAAACAAACCATACCACGGGTGGGGTTAGAACTCGCGATCAGAGAGTCTCAAAACTCCAGACCGTCGCGTAAGCCACTAGGCCAGCTAGCTAAAATAAGATTCATGCAACTAGGTATATTTCTACACCATACGAAGGTTACCATAGGCAAAACTGTGTCCACAAATGCAATTTTTTACAGATGAATCTCCCGTGTCATTACGATTTCGTGAGTCATGTTGACGGCTTTGAGGGGACTTGAGCTAGAGTTCGTCACGGCCATGCTAGCGGGAGATTCGTCTGTAAAAACTTGCATTTGTGGACACAGTGGTGCCTATACTAACCTTCGTATGGTGTAGAAATATACCTAGTTTGATGAATCTTATTGAAACTAGCTGGCCCAGTGGCTTACGCGACGGTCTGGAGTTTTGAGACTCTGACCGCGGGTTCTATCCCCACCCGTAAATAATATATATCAAAGTTGTGTCCAGCAATACTACTTATTAAAGGTGATTTTCATAATCATTAAAAATTCAACGATCTCTCTATCTTATTGATAGTGGAGACACTAATGTTAATGTAGCTCACAGGTTATACTGAGGACAATAATACAAATGATGCATCTAAGAATGAATGCTTTTATGGTACCAAATATCACCACTAAATTTTCATATATATCCACCAAGTTGGAAAGAGATGGAAATTTTCATAAAACCGCTAAATTTCAATTAGGCCTAGAGAGGATACCACATTAATAAAGAAAAAAATGCAATGTTCTCTTCCTCGTGAGAGGTGAGAAAAAGGGTACTGGAATTCGTGAAAAGCTGAAGGAAAATAAAAAGTTTTTAATCGGAAAGTTAGTCATAACAAATATTCAAATATATTAGCACATGTTTATGATGTTATGTTGTCTCTAACATCAGACGTTGACCAGTAAAACACCAAATATTGAGAACATCTGCATTCTTCTGAAGATGGCGGCCATAACGTTAACTCCTTCATTCATTCCCTCACGGCTATATCCTCGATCTTCACTCCTTTTTTCACTTACTTCCTCCCCTCGCTCTTTTTTTTCTTTACTCCCTTCTTTATGACTTTTTCGGTCTTTCTCTTTTTTTCTCGTTCATCCTTGCACTCTCCATCCTTCCCTCTTTTCCCAATCTTACTTTTTTTTCTCTACCTTCCTTTCAATTTACCTTCTTTGCTCTTTCCCCTCACCCACTCTCTCTCCCTTATTCTTTACTAACCTTAGCTCCCCCTTACTGTTCAGCCTACTCTTCTCCCTTGCTTCCTTACTCATTCTTTCTTCCTGCCTCCCTCTCAACCTGCCTTCCATCTTTCCCTCACAGGCTACGTCCTTTCCACCTTTATATCTCTCTGTTTATATTTACACAAGTGTTTTCCAGTGTTTGGGTAAGAGTTGATCTCTCAATATATTTTTTAACCTGTTCTTCATTCTTTCTCGATATTTTTCACTACCTTTTCTCTCCCTCTACCTTCCTATCTCCTTTCACTTCCCTTGCCTTCCTCTCAACCAGCTAGCCCTCCTTATCTACCTCATTTCTCTCAACATACTTTCCTTCCTCCCTATATCCCTCCCTCCATTCTTCTCAACTTACCCTCCTATGTCTTTTCCAATCTTTCTCTCAGCTTTCCTCTTTACCTTTCTATCCCTCCCTTTCGTCAATATCCCCCTCACTTTCAGAATGCTTTCCTCCATCTCCCTCCTTCCCTCCCTCCCTCCTTCCCTCTCGCCCTCCTTCCCTCCCTCCCTCCTTCCCTCCCTCTCAACATACCCTCCTCCTCGTAAAGCTTAATTGATGTTGGTGCCGAAGTTTGGAGTTATTTTTGATGGCCTGTGTTTTAGGTTACTTTCGGCCCACTGCCTTCTGCACTGAGGTCTCTCTCTCTCTCTCTCTCTCTCTCTCTCTCTCTCTCTCTCTCTCTCTCTCTCTCTCTCTCTCCTTTTAATTACGAGCTAATAGCTGCTACCTACCTAAACTTACTATAGTTAAGAAACATACAAAGAGGGAACAAGATAAAATTGGAGCCATCTGTGGGCCAACGATTTCATTTAGTCAACTGACTGTATGTCATCGACGTCGATAAGCTGTTCGACAATGTTCCTGACTGGAGATGGAATGAATGATCTCAGATGAAGTGTTCTTGAGGAACGCACAGCCAGATTGTAGTTACTGTTTGCTTCCTGTCTTGTTGTGTAGAAAATGTCTTCTCTCAATATAAGTAGAGCCATGTGTGGTACCTCAACAATATTGCCTTTGTGCTTATCAGTAGATTACACAGGTAACTCCAGTGTTGAAGACTCTATTGGAGTTACAGATCTATCCAGGCTGGGTACAGGTAAGAGTTAAGTCGTCTTGCTTGGTCTTTTTTCTGTCCAGAAGTTGTTGATGAGTCGGGTGGCAGGCAGTCCAGGACAGTGGAGCAGTTGTTGTAGTTGAAAGAGCAGTGTTTTCAGTGATATAGAAGAGACAGGAGAGGCTTTGATGACAAGAGTCGTTATAATGATATGAACAGTTTTTACAGATAGATAGATAGATAGATATATAGATAGATAGATAGAGACAGAATGTTAATCTCTGAAGAAACCAACAGTATCTCACACGTCACTTATTTACTCATATCTCAGCTTAGCTGGTGATTACTTGCCCTTCATAAAACCAGTGTCCTTCCTGCCTCAAATACAAACGCCTTAGACACCTATCGAGCCAAGCTGAACACAAACATGAGGAGCCAGTCTATTAACATGCTGCCTGTCCACTTTGTAAATAGTCCGACTTGGACCATTTACAAAGTGGCTTTGTAAATGATCTAAGTCGGACCGAAACGTCGTGGTAACCTGCTCTCTAATACGTGTGGGTTATTTGTGTATTGTTCCAGTCACGGTATTGTGCCTTCTTCATGGGCTTCATTACAAATGTTGGTGAGTTCACGCACAGTTTCGTGAACACTCGTCGTTCTGATATGATCGCTTTTGTTAAGAAATTATTGTTTTAAACATCAGGACTTAGGAAAATTTTGCTATTATTACTGGCCATACATTGTAGATGAAACAAGATAAGAAAGGTTAGGGAAGAGGCGTTGCTGTGTGCTTTTCGAAAAGTGTAAACGTCCAGCTCATTGATATTGCCATTTAATCACCTGGGAATAATGTTCTACAGGCAATGAATAAATACTAGTTCCACCAAACTAGCATCTGAAATATGCAGACCTCGATGGCAGCAAGCAGATTCTTTCAACTTCCTGATGGAAAATGGAATTCTTTCTATTTCAACATAAATGTCAACATGCTATATTTGTTGGTGACCAAAACCAACATTTTGCGGTGTTTGACATGAAAATCTTTGTCAATTTCCTTACTCATATCTCTGGCTCTTTTCTTCACCTAGTAATTGGAGATCCTTCTAAAGCGCAGTTACTTGCAAATCTCTTGGTTATGTTGGCTCATTTGATCACGAGGCTGTCTTGGAGGCTGCCGGCTCCGATTGGAACATTACTCCCCAAAGTGATGTTAATCAAGTGAACGCCTTCACTAAACATATCCTTAATTGTCAACAAAAATTCATCCCTCACCGGCAGTATGTAAAGAATCATTTAGATCAGCCTAAGCCACTGATGAGACTTGGAACATAAGAGGCATCCCACTATCTACAACAGGAACTTCTTCAGGCAAGCCTGTCGAAAAGTCCAAAACTAGGCCAGCTCTAGATATGGGTCTAATACAAAAAAAAAAAAAAAAAAAAAAAATGGGATCATTAAGAATTTTCTCTAAATTCTGGTAGTCTTCGGTCAAGGACAGATAAGGATTTTCACCTGGTCGAGTTCTTCCGTCTCTAAATCAAGAGGATGGGACTGTCTCTACTAGCAATAAAGAAAATGCTGACGTGTTTGCTGAGGACTTTGCTGCCAAGACGTAAGATTTTCATCCAGTATGGAAACCTTTGCTAGCCATAAAACCTGCATCAAATTTGGCAGAGGTGATAATGAAGCAGGACGAAGTAGTATATCACCTAATATCCCTGGACCAAAAAAAGACTGTGGGCCCGGATAAGGTGAGATCAAGATTGCTAAATGGAAGTGCAAACCAGTTAGCATCACCTCTAACTCGCATCTATCATAACTGCCTAACACAGTGTAACTGGCCTTCTCTGTGGAAAGAAGAGGTGAGCGGAAATCAACAACTACAGACCAATGTCGCTCCTGTCAGTCACCGGTAAATTTTCTGAGACAATGATCTCACGGAAAACGACAGATATTTTTTTTTTTACAGTTAACTCACTTTATTGTGACAGTCAATATGGGTTTAGAAAAGATCGCTCTGCAGCTGATATCCTGTTAATCCCTTTCCTCTTTGAGACACCTGTCACTGGATGAATCCAAAATCAGCTATGTAGTTGTTGTGAACATTGCTGGTGCTTTCGACCAAGTATAGCACATGGTACACTTAGGAAATCTATAAACACTGGGAGTTTTTGGACTTGAAATACACATCCTTAGTGATTGCCCTCAAGGTAATCAGTGACCTTCAACTTATCTCAGAATGACTGTACTTTAATATTTTCTTATACAAAACAAGAAATGCCAGCTGCTCTCAGTTACATCAATTAACAACTTTAAAGCTATATTAACTTGGAGAAAACAAAGATTTCATTTGCTTCTGAAAAGTGACAAATTATAATGGTTTCTAGGCTGCATATTGTTAATACTGTAGCTGGTAACAATGAATGGAAGAGTGTTAGAACCCGGGACGAGGTGGCGAATATCCTAGCCATGAAATTTGACTCTTAAATGTTTATGAAGAAACACATGGTAAATCTTGCAAAGAAGACAGTCAGAAAAGCCAACAGCACTAAGGCTGTACTAAGACCTCTGTAAGAGGCACACGTACCCTCACACTTTGAGTATTCACCACTTTCTTAGACCGCCTCCTACCCCCAAGCCCCATCTCATTTACGACATTTTTGATATCCGTCTAAGACAACTTATCCGCCTATCTCTCGCATGGACCCGGCCAAGTCTTCCACACCGGAGAGATGTCGGTGGCCTTACTGTTAAGTACAAGATCAACACTGTCAAGGTATCATATTTGGCTAAACTTTACGGACAGCGAGAAGACAGCTTCTGTACTACAAGTCGGGTAACAAACAGCAGCGGCACTTCGGCCTAACAGAAGTGGCACTTCGGCCTTACCTTTCTCTAGAAAACCACTTCATCTGAGATCATTCCTTCTTAGAATGACTCGAGTCTGGAACATGTTCATACATCTTAGCTACATCAACGAAGAAACAAAGTTAACTGATCAGAAGAAATCTCTGGCCAACAGCTGGCTCCATCTTCATGCTCTTTCCTACTTGCATGTTTTCTTGCTTCAAAAATCAGTAAATGTAATGAGCTAAGGTAGGTAACAGCTCTTAGCTTATAAATAAAGTTAGAAACTCTTAACCAAGCCCTGTAAGAACCATTGTGTGGGTGTGTGGGTGTACTCGCCTAGTTGTGGTTGCAGGGGTCGAGTCACAGCTCCTGGCCCCGCCTCTTCACTGGCAGCTACTCGGCCACTCTACCCGTTTCCTGAGCTTTATCATACTTCTCCTTAAAGCTATGTATGGATCCTGCCTCCACTACATCACTTCCCAGACTATTCCACTTCCTGACAACTCTGTGACTGAAGAAATACTTCCTAACATCCCTGTGATTCATCTGAGTCTTCAACTTCCAACTGTGACCCCTTGTTGTTGTGTCCCATCTCTGGAACATTCTGTCTCTGTCCACTTTGTCGATTCCTATCAGTATTTTATATGTCGTTATCATATCCCCTCTATCTCTCCTGTCTTCCAGTGTCGTCAGGTCGATTTCCCGTAACCCCTCCTCGTAGGACATACCCCTTAGCTCCGGGACTAGTCTTGTTGCAAACCTTTGCACTTTCTCTAGTTTCCTTACAAGCTTGGCTAGGTGAGGGTTCCAAACTTTCGCTGCATACTCCAGTATGGGCCTAACGTACACAGTGTACAGGGTCCTGAATGACTGATTATTAAGATGTCGGAATGCTGTTCTTAGGTTTGCCAGGCGCCCGTATGCTGCAGCAGTTATTTGGTTGATGTGCGCCTCAGGAGATGTGCCCGGTGTTATACTCACCCCAAGATCATTTTCCTTGAGTGAGGTTTGTAAGCTCTGGCCTCCTAGACTCTACTCCGCCTGTGGTTTTCTTTGCCCTTCCCCAATCTTCATGACTTTGCACTTGGAGGGGTTGAATTCCAGGAGCCAGTTGCTGGACCAGGCCTGCAGCCTGTCCAGATCCCTCTGTAGTTCTGCCTGGTCCTCTTCTGATTGAATTCTTCTCATGAACTTCACATCATCTGCAAACAGGGACACTTCGGAGTCTATTCCTTCCGTCATGTCGTTCACAAATACCAGAAACAGCACCGGTCCTAGGACTGATCCCTATGGCACCCCGCTCGTTACAGGCGCCCACTCTGACACCTCGCCACGTACCATGACTCGCTGTTGTCTTCCTGACAGGTATTCCCTGATCCATTGCAGTGCCTTCCCTGTTATTCTGCCTGGTCCTCCAGCTTTTGCACTAATATCTTGTGTGGAACTGTGTCAAACGCCTTCTTACAGTCCAAGAAAATGCAATCTACCCACCCCTCTCTCTCTTGTCTTACTGCCGTCACCCTGTCATAGAACTCCAGTAGGTTTGTGACACAGGATTTCCCATCCCTGAAACCATGCTAGCTGTCGTTGATAAGCTCGTTCCTTTCAAGTTACTCCACCACTCTTCTCCTGATAATCTTCTCCATGACTTTGCATACTATATATGCCAGTGACACTGGTCTGTAGTTTAATGCTTCGTGACTATTTCCTTTTTTAAAAATTGGGACTACATTTGCTGTCTTCCATACCTCAGGTAGTCGCCCTGTTTCGATAGATGTGTTGAAGATAGTTTTTAGTGGTACATATAGAGCCTCTGCTCCCTCAGGATCCATGTTTTCCGGCCCTATCGCCTTTGAGGTATCTAGCTCGCTTAGCAGACTCTTCACTTCCTCCAGCACCTGATGGTGTACCCCACCTCTCCGCCTTTCTGGAGGCCCTTCTGTCTCCTCTGTGAACACCTCTTTGAATCTCATGTTGAGCTCCTCACACACTTCGCGGTCATTTCTTGTGACCTTCCCTCCTTCCTTCCTCAGCCTGATCACCTGGTCCTTGACTGTTGTTCTCCTCCTGATGTGGCTGTACAACAGCTTTGGGTCAGATTTGGCTTTCGCTGTTATGTCATTCTCGTATTACCGTTGGGCCTCCCTTCTCACCTGTGCATATTCATTCCTGGCTCTACGATTGCTCTCCTTACTTTCCAGGGTTCTTTGCCTTCTATACTTCTTCCATTCCCTGGCACACTTGGTTTTGGCTTCCCTGCACCTTTGGGTGAACCACGGGCTCATCCTGGCTTTTTCGTTATTCCTGTTACCCTTGTGTACAAACCTCTCCTCAGCTTCCTTGTGTGTGTGTGTGTGTGTGTGTGTGTGTGTGTGTGTGTGTGTGTGTGTGTGTGTGTGTGTGTGTGTAACAGAGAGAGAGAGAGAGAGAGTGGGGGAGGGGTGACGAGGTTTTGTCTGAGAGATTAAGTGTCCTGAAAGACGAATGTTCTCTGAGAGAGGTTTTGTGAATGAGAGAAAAATGTGTTTGTGATGTCGTTACCTTCATTTTCATAATTATGAAATCTGATGAAATTCTTTGACTTCCTTTGCAATTTTTCTTGATAAATTAATTTATTATTTAGGTCGCCGAATGTTATCATAATTTTTTTCATAACTTATTCCGAAGTAATGTGCCCTTACAAAGTGGCTTCTAAATACTATAATATTCCTGTTCTCATACACTTAGTTTTAAGAGAAAGTGTAATAGGTTCACTATGCTCAGAGAACTTACTATTCTTGCGCATTTAAATAAATAGTTGTCCACATTTTTCTTCGACCACCTCGTTCTTTGACATACAGTCTCCTGTTGTTTTTCTGATTTGTTTACTTGTTAAATATACGTATTTTAAGCTTAGGTAACCAAATTTAACCTAGCCTAACCTAAATTAATTGAAGAAAAGAATTAAAACCTTGACCATAAAAACTACAAAACGATGAAAAATTGTGAATAGTAATATGTCAAAATTGGACGTTATAAAATAAGAATGGGTTGAGATGGGATTGAACACGTTAATTACCACTTAAGAGTACAAATATATGAGTACAAATGGATAAATAGAAACTTGACGACAGTTGTGATAGGTCGCACTCAGGACACCTAGGGCCAGTTTCATTTTTTCTCGGGTGAAAATTGCAATTTCAAAATTTTACAACGCAGAACTGAGAAACAAGTGATTTAAATTGAAAAAGAGATGAAAAATAATGTTCCCTGCGCCAAATTTGTAATTTACATTGATTGTCATCGACCACGAAATATTTTTCCTATTGATCAGAGCTGACAGCGATGTAAGGCTAGACATGTCGCCCTTTTGGGCTGTCAGTCACCAGAGGACGTTATGGCCTTTTATTGTCCAGATGAGCTGACCGGTTGGATTATTTTTGTGTGTGTCTTCTGGCGCCCACACTCGTCGTCAGTCACCAACCCGACGCTCTCCACTGTCACCTAGTTCTTTGGTGTGGCTGTTTACTAATTGAATTCTGGCTTATAGCGTAACCCTCGCGTGTTGTATACATTCTACATACTGACTTGACGTAGCTTGAATATGTCACTACAAGAATTATCGTGCATGACTTTGCCTTCCGTTTAGTGATCTGTTGTTACCGTTACTCACTGTTGGCAACAATGGGCAACCTAGTACTGCAGGCATGGAACAATATGTACTGGTGGTCGTAAATGAGAGGCTGTCCTTGTTGTGAGTCCTGTGGCTCATCAGGTGAGTATTCATCATATTTTCTTGGCAGGATGGAATGTCTCTCGTGAGACTAGTGTGTTGGTAGGACGTTTTGGAATTTAAAGAGCCTTTTGACCGTGTAGATCATCTTGCGATATTATTAATAAAAAAAAAATATATATATATATATATATATATATATATATATATATATATATATATATATATATATATATATATATATATATATATATATATATAGCAGATGAACAAGGGGGCTTTAGGAAAGGTAGGGGTGTGTAGACCAAGTGTTTACAGTGAAACATATAGGTGAACAGTATTTGGATAAGGGTAAAGATGTTTTTGTGGCATTTATGGATTTGGAAAAGGCGTATGATAGGGTAGATAGGGGGCAATGTGGCAGATGTTGCAGGTGTATGGAATAGGAGGAAGGTTACTGAAAGCAGTGAAGAGTTTTTATGAGGATAGTGAGGCTCAGGTTAGAGTGTGTAGGAGGGAAGGGACTATTTCCCAGTAAAAGTGGGCCTTAGACAAGGATGTGTGATGTCACCGTGGTTGTTCAATATATTTATAGATGGGGTTGTAAGAGAAGTGAATGCGAGGGTCTTGGCAAGAGGTGTTGGGCTAAAAGATAAAGAAGCAAATACAAAGTGGGAGTTGTCACAGTTGCTTTTTGCTGATGACACTGTGCTTTTGGGAGATTCTGAAGAGAAGCTGCAGAGGTTGGTGGATGAATTTGGTAGGGTGTGTAAAAGAAGAAAATTGAAAGTGAATATAGGAAAGAGTAAGGTGATGAGGATAAAAAAAAGAATAGGTGACGAAAGATTGGATATCAGATTGGAGGGAGAGAGTATGGAGGAGGTGAATGTATTCAGATATTTGGGAGTGGACATGTCGGCGGATGGGTCTATGAAGGATGAGGTGAATCATAGAATTGATGAGGGGAAAAGGGTGAGTGGAGCACTTCGGAGTCTGTGGAGACAAAGAACCTTGTCCATGGAAGTAAAGAGGGAATGTATGAGAGTATAGTTATACCAACGCTCTTATATGGGTGTGAAGCATGGGTGATGAATGTTGCAACGAGGAGAAGGCTGGAGGCAGTGGAGATGTCATGTCTGAGGTCAATGTGTGGTGTGAATATAATGCAGAGAATTCGGAGTTTGGAAATTAGGAGGAGGTGCGGGATCACCAAAACGATTGTCCAGAGAGCTGAGGAGGGGTTGTTGAGGTGGTTTGGACATGTAGAGAGAATGGAACGAGACAGAGTGACTTCGAGAGTGTATAAATCTGTAGTGGAGGGAAGGCGGGGTAGGGGTCGGCCTAGGAAAGGTTGGAGGGAGGGGGTAAAGGAAGTTTTGTGTGCGAGGGGCTTGGACTTCCAGCAAGCATGTGTGAGCGTATTTGATAGGAGTGAATGGAGGCATATGGTTTTTAATACTTGACGTGCTGTTGGAGTGTGAGCAAAGTAACATTTATGAAGGGATTCAGGGAAACCGGCAGGCCGGACTTGAGTTCTGGAGATGGGAAGTACAGTGCCGGCACTCTGAAGGAGGGGTGTTAATGTTGCAGTTTTATAACTGTAGTGTAAAGCACCCTTCTGGCAAGACAGTGATGGAGTGAATGATGATGAAAGTTTTTCTTTTTCGGGCCACCCTGCCTTGGTGGGAATCGGCCGATGTGTTAAAAAAAAACAAAAAAAAATATATATATATAGTATATACAACATAAAAATATAAAAATATTGATGAACCTAACAACCAGGAAAAACTACTGCAATGAAACAATGAAAATATATACTATCATAATAAGTTTAAATAACAGTATCAGTTAAAAAGCCGAATAAATTAATAATGTTAAGGTCTGTCCTAAATGGTCCCTGAGATAACATCAGTCTCTTCCAAATTATGAAACTAGGGAAAAATTATTAAAGCCTATAATGTTGGTAAGGAATTAGAATGTGTTTCACATTTAGCGTCATGCCATAATCTACACAAAGACGGGAAGGTGCCAGGAACACCTGCAAACAGGTGACTGTGGGGGAGATATTGCGCTCATTTCTTAATGAACAGAGGTTCATCTCAGAGATGATTACTGTTGAAGGAGGGCCAAACTCATGCATCCTGGCTAACTCTGTATTACTTCTCGTCTGCAGGGCCCACCGCGCCTCACCGTTTACCGAGGACACATTAGCTTATGTGGCTCATTAAGTCACTATAGTGTTCAAAATAGTTGTTGATAAGCTCATTCTTTTCTAGGTGCTCCACCACTCTTCTCCTGATAATCTTCTCCATGACTTTGCATACTATACATGTCAGTGACACTGATCTGTAGTTTAGTGCTTCGTGACTATTTCCTTTTTTAAAAATTGGGACTACATTTGCTGTCTTCCATACCTCAGGTAGTCGCCCTGTTTCGATAGATGTGTTGAAGATAGTTGTTAGTGGTACACATAGAGCCTCTGCTCCCTCTCTCAGGATCCATGGATAAATATTATCCGGCTCCATCGCCTTTGAGGTATCTAGCTCGCTTAGCAGCCTCTTCACTTCCTCCTCAGTTGTATGTATTGTGTCTAACACTTGATGGTGTACCCCACCTCTCCGCCTTTCTGGAGTCCCTTCTGTCTCCTCTTTGAACACCTCTTTGAATCTCATGTTGAGCTCCTCACACACTTCGCGGTCATTTCTTGTGACCTCTCCTCCTTCCTTCCTCAGCCTGATCACCTGGTCCTTGACTGTTGTTCTCCTCCTGATGTGGCTGTACAACAGCTTCGGGTCAGATTTGGGTTTCGCTGCTGTTACGCCCTGTCATAGCTTAATGTTAAACCGAGGTTTTTCTCTTAATATTATATGACTTAATATTAGTTATGTATGTTATATTAGTTATGTTTGTGTTTAGGTAGGTGACTTAAAGAGTGAAGGTGTAAAGTACTGAGCGACTCGTTTGTCCCCTCCCCCTTCCATACCGAGTAGAGGCAAACCTAGGCGTTCTACTCAGGTCAGTTCTCTCTCACCACTGGTACGGTAAGCATACCATAGAAGGCTCTGAGTTCTCTCTCATCCCTGGTGTGGTGAGCATACCCTCAGAGGCTCTCCGAGACTCTTCAGTCCTCTCACCCTTGGTATGGTGAGCTTACCCTCTAAGTCTCTCGTTTCTCTCATCCTTGGACATTTGGACGCTATCTTTAGAGATTAGGCCATATTGTAACAAATGGGGGCCTGTCCAGGATATAGATCTCGTGATCCAAGGAAAAGAAGATATGATTTGGAAATGTGTAAAGAGAAATCACTAGAACAGGAAGTTGCGGACTTGAGTATTTGACTCCCAGCAATGATGGCTACTGATGTTTGGCTCTCACATACCACTCACCCAGAAGATAAGCAACCACGGGGTATAAGTAACTATGTTTCTTTCCCTTTTGCTTTTGGTATTGGCGACACCATTATTGGGCAGAGTGAAAAAAGTGATTTTGGGCTTGTTCTTGGTAAGTGCCTCCCTATATGTTCGGAGCTCTGATATTTGGCTTAATTGTCTCCTTGGGGTCGGAGCTGCCAAGAGCATCCACACGACGGGAGTTAGCATGGTTGGTGTTGTTTTTTTTGCCCCTATTGAGACCAAGAACCTTTTAGTCATTTTGGTGAGACTAAAAAATTCGGGAGTAATGAGCTCACTAAGTAATTTGGGAAACGAGAGTCTTAGAGACTTAGAGGGTATGCTCACCACACCAGGGGTGTGGTGAGCATACCCATATTGTCGTTGGCCCTCCCTCCTTACTTGAACATATTCGTTTCTGGCTTTACGACTTTCTCCTTATTCTCCTGGGTCCTTTGCCTTCTATACTTCTTCCATTCTCTAGCACACTTGGTTGTGGCCTCTCTATACTTTTGTGTGAACCAAGAACTCATCCTGGCCTTCCCGTTATTTCTTTTACCCTTGGGTACAAACCTCTCCTCTGCTTCCTCGCATATTGTCACATATTCCATCATCTCATTTACTGATCTCCCTGCCAGTTCTCTGTCTCACTGAACCTCGTGCAGGAAATTCCTCATGTCTGTGTAGTCCCCCCTCTTGTAGTTTGGCTTCATTTGTCCTGCCCTTCCTACATCCCTCTCCACTTGTAACTATGTATTCGAAGCTCAGAACCACGTGGTCACTGGCCCCAAGGGGTCTTTCATATGCGATGTACTCAATAACTGCACTACTCAAGGTGAATACTAGGTCCCGTTTTGCTGGTTCGTCCTCTCCTCTCTCTCTCTCTGGTAGTGTTCCTTACTTGTTGGTACAAGAGGTTTTTCTGGGCCCCATGTGGCTTTAGGTTTTCCCAGTCAGTTTCTTTGTGATTGAAGTCACCCACAATCAGTAGCTTTTGCCCTGCTTGCTTGAGCCCTTCTGGCCACTTCAGCCAGTGTGTCGACCATCGCTCTGTTACTCTCATCATATTCTTGCCTTGGCCTCCTGCTATTCTGTGATGGGTTATACACTGCAATTACCACCTTGTGGGAGCGCGTGCGTGTGTGCACGTGTGTGCGTTTGTGCGTGTGCGTGCGTGCGTGAATGCGCATGCATCTGTGTGTATTGTTTGAGAGAAAGAGTGAGAATTTGTGTGTAATTTTATGAGTGCGAATGTGTGTGTGTGTGTGTATGTGTGTATGTGTGTGTGTGTGTGTGTGTGTGTGTGTTTATGAGTGCGAATGTGTGTGTGTGTATTGTGTGTGTATGTGTGTGTGTGTGTGTGTGTTTATGAGTGCGAATGTGTGTGTGTGTATGTGTGTGTGTACGATAAATCAAACACAAAGTTAAAGATGAAAAGGAGTTTGAGGTAATCAATCCTTCTGCCTGGAGTCGATGTAATCAATTCTTCTGCCTGGAGTCGATGTAATCAATCCTTCTGCCTGGAGTCGATGTAATCAATCCTTCTGCCTGGAGTCGGTAATCAATCTTCTGCCTGAGTCGATGTAATCAATCCTTCTGCCTGGAGTCGATGTAATCAATCCTTCTGCCTGGAGTCGAGGTAATCAATTCTTCTGCCTGGAGTCGAGGTAATCAATTCTTCTGCCTGGAGTCGAGGTAATCAATTCTTCTGCCTGGAGTCGATGTAATCAATCCTTCTGCCTGGAGTCGATGTAATCAATCCTTCTGCCTGGAGTCGATGTAATCAATCCTTCTGCCTGGAGTCGATGTAATCAATCCTTCTGCCTGGAGTCGATGTAATCAATCCTTCTGCCTGGAGTCGAGGTAATCAATTCTTCTGCCTGGAGTCGAGGTAATCAATTCTTCTGCCTGGAGTCGAGTAATCAATCTTCTGCCTGGAGTCGATGTAATCAATCCTTCTGCCTGGAGTCGATGTAATCAATCCTTCTGCCTGGAGTCGATGTAATCAATCCTTCTGCCTGGAGTCGTTGTAATCAATCCTTCTGCCTGGAGTCGTTGTAATCAATCCTTCTGCCTGGAGTCGATTGTAATCAATCCTTCTGCCTGGAGTCGATGTAATCAATCCTTCTGCCTGGAGTCGATGTAATCAATCCTTCTGCCTGAGTCGATGTAATCAATCCTTCTGCCTGGAGTCGATGTAATCAATTCTTCTGCCTGGAGTCGAGGTAATCAATTCTTCTGCCTGGAGTCGATGTAATCAATCCTTCTGCCTGGAGTCGATGTAATCAATCCTTCTGCCTGGAGTCGATGTAATCAATCCTTCTGCCTGGAGTCGATGTAATCAATCCTTCTGCCTGGAGTCGATGTAATCAATCCTTCTGCCTGGAGTCGAGTAATCAATCCTTCTGCCTGGAGTCGAGGTAATCAATTCTTCTGCCTGGAGTCGAGGTAATCAATTCTTCTGCCTGGAGTCGATGTAATCAATTCCTTCTGCCTGGAGTCGATGTAATCAATCCTTCTGCCTGGAGTCGATGTAATCAATCCTTCTGCCTGGAGTCGATGTAATCAATCCTTCTGCCTGGAGTCGATGTAATCAATCCTTCTGCCTGGAGTCGTTGTAATCAATCCTTCTGCCTGGAGTCGATGTAATCAATCCTTCTGCCTGGAGTCGATGTAATCAATCCTTCTGCCTGGAGTCGATGTAATCAATCCTTCTGCCTGGAGTCGATGTAATCAATCCTTCTGCCTGGAGTCGATGTAATCAATCCTTCTGCCTGGAGTCGTGTAATCAATCCTTCTGCCTGGAGTCGATGTAATCAATCCTTCTGCCTGGAGTCGATGTAATCAATCCTTCTGCCTGGAGTCGATGTAATCAATCCTTCTGCCTGGAGTCGATGTAATCAATCCTTCTGCCTGGAGTCGATGTAATCAATCCTTCTGCCTGGAGTCGAGGTAATCAATTCTTCTGCCTGGAGTCGATGTAATCAATCCTTCTGCCTGGAGTCGATGTAATCAATCCTTCTGCCTGGAGTCGATGTAATCAATCCTTCTGCCTGGAGTCGATGTAATCAATCCTTCTGCCTGGAGTCGATGTAATCAATCCTTCTGCCTGGAGTCGATGTAATCAATCCTTCTGCCTGGAGTCGTTGTAATCAATCCTTCTGCCTGGAGTCGATGTAATCAATCCTTCTGCCTGAGTCGA
>WNWK01002889.1:0-189670 GCA_009830355.1 Cherax destructor | reverse complement strand
AAAAAAAGGGGGAGGTGGGATTACCAAAACGATTTTTCCAGAGAGCTGAGGAGGGGTTGTTGAGGTGGTTTGGACATGTAGAGAGAATGGAACGAGACAGAGTGACTTCTGAGAGGTATAAATCTGTAGGAGGGAAGGCGGGTAGGGTCGGCCAGGAAAGGTTGGAGGAGGGGGTAAAGGAAGTTTGTGTGCGAGGGGCTTGGACTTCCAGCAAGCATGTGTGAGCGTATTTGATAGGAGTGAATGGAGGCATATGGTTTTTAATACTTGACGTGCTGTTGGAGTGGAGCAAAGTAACATTTATGAAGGGATTCAGGAAACCGGCAGGCCGGACTTGAGTTCGGGAGATGGGAAGTACAGTGCTGGCACCTGAAGGAGGGGTGTTAATGTTGCAGTTTTATAACTGTAGTGTAAAGCACCCTTTCTGGCAAGACAGTGATGGAGTGAATGATGATGAAAGTTTTTCTTTGGCCACCCTGCCTTGGTGGGAATCGGCCGATGTGTTAATAATAATAATAATTAATTAATAATATGAAGAACACAATTTACTTAATTAATCTCAGCATTTACGAGTATGTTTGCATATGACAAATTTATGACTTTCAATAAAACATTCGGTAGTTAAAAATATGATATGTTAGTGATTAGAAAGGCTGATAAGAATCTCACTACAAAGTTTTGGAAAGCCATGAGGAGTAAATTCTAGCATGATAGAGCTGGCTATCAAAGAAAGCAGAGATTTCGCATTAATATATTGAATATTGTCACTTGCTATAAAAAGATTTGCTTGGGTCATTTTTCATAATTTATTAATGACCTTGATGAGAATTCAAATGAGAAAGTATATACAAAAATAGCTTATCACTAATAACTAACTCAAGTGATTTTAAAACTTGTCTGAAATCAGACTGATAGTCATTGACAAGTGTAAGGCTTGGTGGTAAAAATTCCAATTTATAAATAGAATTATGATCATACTGTGAGTTATCTTAAGCAAAATTTTAGAATGATAAGTTCACAGCTAAATTAATAGATTTATTTCAATATAAAACTATAAATCCATATTTTACAGTTATAATATAACTATTGGATTATATAGTTTTTTTATAAGGTGTATAATTGATTTAAAATAAAATAAGAATACTAAATTTTTACATATGAATTCCTATAGTAATTTATTAACTCCATCAAGATAGAGTTAGTGTCGGTTATTTTCTTCAATGTTTATGAGAGCTTTACAATTTGTATCCAAGTTCAAAAATGAGAAATCTCTAAAATTTATAAATAGCTATGATTTAAAATACCTAAGAAACATAATTGTAAATCTTTAAAATAGCTAGAAATACTTTTTTTACAATCCAAAAAGGGACAACCAACCTTATTCAACCAAAAATATGTTGGTCCCCTTACCATGAAAACTTGGTTGATATGCCTTCCTTTCTTAAGAATTTTAATATCAAAGTTGTATTTAAAAATCTTGATACAGTAAAAAGACTTTTGATAAAAAAATCCCCCAAAATGCTGACGGATGTGTCTATAAGATTCCCTGTAAAATATGCGATAAAGTTTATTATGGTCAAACTGGTAAAAGTCTTGAACTAAGATTAAAACAACATAAATATAGCATTAGAACTGGACAAGATTCCTAATGCTCTATTTATTCATGTGAGAGATTTTAACCATCCAATTGATTTTCAAAATGCTGAGAAGGTTGTATCAAGCAAGTCCATGGTTGAGAGAAAGCAATTGAATCATGTTTCATTAAAGCAGTTTTGAAAATAATATGAATATTTCTTTGGTTTATATAAAATTGATTCATTTATAATTACTAAAATTTGGGAAGAATTTAATGATAAATTGGACTAATCTAATTCTCAGAAGAGTTTCAGGTCCTTTCTTATTTTCCCCTCTCTCGGAGCTTCCGTGATGTTACGCTACTGTGAGGTAGTTCCTTGTTAGGTGTGATGACTGTGAGGTGTAGTCTCGCCCTTATATAAGCCCTCTTCCTTTTGTCATGTTTCCTGTTATAGTCTCTTTGATAATGGAGTAGTCAGCTGAAAGCAGTTTGGAATTCTTCATTTTTCAGTGGTTTTACATATATATATATATATATATATATATATATATATATATATATATATATATATATATATATATATATATATATATATATATATATATATATATATAGGTAGTAGGTTGGTAGACAGCAACCACTCAGGGAGGTAATTACCATCCTGCTCAGGTGACTGTGAAACAGAACCTGAAACTGTTTTACATGATGGTAGTGGATTGCTGGTGTCTTTTCTGTCTCATAAACACAAGACTTCAGGCACAGTCTTGTCACTTACTCTTACACTTAGGTCACACTACGCAAACATGTACACGTTTATGTATACACACTCATCTGAGTTTTCTTTGATTTTATCTTAATAGTCTTGTTCTTATTGCTTTTCCTTTCATATCCATGGGGAAGTGGAATAAGAATCTTCCTCCGTAAGCCATGCGTGCTGTGGTGTCAACTAAATGCCAGGAACAATGGGTTAGTAACCTCTTCCTGTATAGCTTGCCAAAAGAAAAGAAGAAAACCGTCAAAGTGGGATGTCGGAATGTGCGTGGATGTTGTGCGTGAATGATAAGAAAGAGATGATTGTAGATGTTATGAATGAAAAGAAGCTGATGTCCTGGTCTATGAGACAAAGCTGAAGGGTAGGAGAGTTTCAGTGGGGAGAAAATAAATGGGATTAGGTCAGGGTTTCAAATAGATAGAGCTAAAGAAGGAGTGGCAACACGTTGGAATAATCAGTTATGACAGGTAAAGAAGGAATATAAATGTATAAATTCATGATTATGTGGAGTAAAATAAAGGTTGATGTGAAAAGTGTGGGTTATAGTAAGTGTTTATGCACCTGGAGAAGAGAGAAGTGTAGAGGAGAGAGAGAGATTTTGGGAAATGTTGAGTGAGTGTGTGGGAGTTTTGAACCAAGTGAGAGAGTAATTGTGGTTGGGGATCTTAATGCTAAAGTGGGTAAAAATGTTGTGGAGGGAGTAGTAGGTAAATTGGGTGCCAGGGTAAATGTAAATGGGAACCATTAATTGAGTTATGTGTGGAAAGAGGTTTGGAAATGTACATATTTTATAAAAAAGAGGATAAATAAATATACAAGGTATGATATAGCACGTAAGGAAAGTAGTTTGTTGGATTATGTATTGCTGATAAAAGGTTGATGGGTAGGCTTCAGGATGTACATGTTTATAGAGGGGCAATAGATATATCAGATCATTATTTGGTTGTAGCTACAGTTAGAGTAAAAGGTAGATGGGACAAAAGAAAATGGCAACAGCAAGTAAGAGAGAGGTAAAAGTGTATAAACTAAGGGAGGAGGAAGTTAGGGTGAGATATAAGCAACTATTGGCAGAAAGGTGGGCTAGTGCAAGTAGGAGTAGTGGGGGTTGAAGAGAGTTGGATAGTTTTAAAATGCAGTATTAGAATGTAGGCAGAAGTTTGTGGCTATAGGAGGGTGGGTGCAGGAGGAAAGAGGAGTGAGGGTGGAATGAAGAAGTAAAGGGTGTGATAAAAGAGAAAGGTAGCTTATGAGAGGTTTTTACAAAACAGAAGTGTTAATAGAAGAGCAGAGTATATGGAGAGTAAAAGAAAGGTGAAGAGAGTGGTGAGAGAGTGCAAAAGAAGAGCGGATGAAAGAATGGGAGAGGCTCTGTCAAGAAATTTTGCTGAAAACAAGAAATTTTTTTTGAGTGAGATAAACAAGGTAAGAAAGCCTAGGGAACAAATGGATTTGTCAGTTAAAAACAGAGTAGGGGAGTTAGTAGATGGGGAGCTGGAGGTATTGGGTAGATGGCGGGAATATTTTGAGGAACTTTTAAATGTTGACGAAAAAAGGGAGCGGTAATTTCATGTACTGGCCAGGGAGGTAAAACATCGTTTAGGAGTGAAGAAGAGCAGGATGTGAGTGTGGGGGAGGTGCGTGAGGCATTACATAGAATGTTTAATAAATGTATGAAAGAGGGGAAGGTACCTATGGATTGGCAGAGAGCATGTATAGTTCCTTATATAAAGGAAGGGGATAAAGAGAGTGTAAAATTATAGGGAATAAGTTTACTGAGTATACCAGGTAAAGTGTATGGCAGGGTTATTATTGAAAGAGTTAGAGGTAAGACAGAGAGTAGGTTTGCAGATGAGCAAGGAGGCTTTAGAGTGGGTAGGGGATGTGTAGATCAAGTGTTTACAGTGAAGCATATATGTGAACAGTATTTAGATAAAGGTAGAGAAGTTTTTATTGCATTTATGGATTTAGAAAAGGCATATGAATGAGTGGATAGGGAGCAATGTGGCAAATGTTGCAAGTGTATGGAATAGGTAGTAAGTTACTGAAGGCTGTAAAGAGTTTTTATGAGGATAGTGAGGCTCAGGTTAGGTGTGTAGGAGAGAGGAGATTACTTCCGGTAAAAGTAGGTCTTAGACAGGGATGTGTAATGTCACCATGGTTGTTTAATATATTTATAGATGGTGTTGTAAAAGAAGTAAATGCTAGGGTGTTGGGGAGAGGGGTGGGATTAAATTATGGAGAATTAAATGCAAAATGGGAGTTGAATCAGTTACTTTTTGCTGATGATACTGTGCTTATGGGAGATTCTAAAGAAAAGTTGCAAAGGTTAGTGGACGAGTTTGGGAGAGTGTGTAAAGGTAGAAAGTTAAAAGTGAACATAGATAAGAGTAAGGTGATGAGGGTATCAAACGATTTAAATAAAGAAAAATTGGATATCACATTGGAGAGAGGGATTATGGAAGAGGTAAATGTTTTCAGATATTTGGGAGTTGACATGTCAGCGGATGGGTTTATGAAGGATGAGGTTAACCATAGAATTGATGAAGGAAAAAAGGTGAGTGGTGCATTGAGGTATCTGTGGAGACAAAAAACTTTATCCGTGGAGGCAAAGAAGGTAATGTACGAAAGTATAGTGGTACCAACACTCTTATATGGGTGTGAAGCATAGGTTGCAAATGCTGCAGCGAGGAGGAGGCTGGAGGCAGTGGAGATGTCCTGTCTAAGGGCAAGTGTGGTGTAAATATTATGCAGAAAATTCGGAATGTGGAAATTAGGAGAAGGTGTGGAGTTACTAAAAGTATTTGTCAGAGGGCTGAAGAGGGGTTGTTGAGGTGGTTTGGTCATTTAGAGAGAATGGATCAATGTAGAATGATTTGGAGAGCGTAAAATCTGTAGGGAAAGGAAGGCGGGTAGGGGTCGTCCTAGAAAAGGTTGGAGGGAAGGGGTAAAGGAGGTTTTGTGGGCGAGGGCTTGGACTCCAGCAACATGTGTGAGCGTGTTTGATAGAGGAATGGAGACGAATGGTTTTGGGACATGATCTGTTGGAGTGTGAGCAGGGTAACATTTTGTGAAGGGATTCAGGGAAACCAGTTAATTGATTTAGTTGGACTTGAGTCCTGGAAATGGAAGTACAATGCCTGCACTTTAAAGGAGGCCTGAGATAGTGACAGCTGGGAGGGACTATTCTCAGCTGTCGTATCTGAGCGCCCTGCAAAGACAGTGATTATGTATGAGTGTGGTGAAAGTGTTGAATGATGATGAAAGTATTTTCTTTGGGATTTTCTTCTTTGGGTCACCCTGTTTCGGTGGGTGACGGCCGACTTGTTGAAAATATATATATATGTCGTGCCGAATAGGTAAAACTTATGATTGGTTGGGTACTGGAAATTAAAGTTAATCGTCTACCCAAAGATCATTAAGGATCTATGTATCATGTTCTCCACCAGTGAACAATATTTAAATCTCTCAAGGATTTAAATAATGTCTCCGAATATATACATTTGGAGACATACACCTGGCGCTGTATGCAAGGTTTGACGCCTATCAACTGCACCAGGATCATTAAGGCTGCACTAGACAATAATATACTTTAATCCCTAAAATAAGGATTAGAATAAACCTTCAGGTATACATACGCTGAGAGACATACACCTCGCTGGGTATACATACGCTGAGAGACATACACCTCGCTGGGTATACATACGCTGAGAGACATACACCTCGCTGGGTATACATACGCTGAGAGACATGCACCTCGCTGGGTATACATACGCTGAGAGACATACACCTCGCTGGGTACACTTTATATCCTCTAATAATTTCCCATTAAAATTCAACTCATGTATGATATTTTGAGCTGAGCGAGTAAGTTATATTGATATTATATACCGAGAAATCTTTTACACAGAAAATATTTATATAAACGTGGATTACCGAGCAGGTAACTACTAAGCTTGGTAAACAAGTCTATGTACTATTAATAATGTCTAGTCATGAATATTTAAATAGAATAGCCAAATTAAGCATAATTTTTTTCTCTCTTGTTTTTGGCTGCAGTTTGTCTATACCTTTTTTTTTTATTAATTATGGTGTTAATTCTCGCTAAAAAATTACGTAACATTATACATTTTTAAATAGGTGGTGGGAGGAGTGAGCCAGGGAAACGCCTCTGTCAGATGACCAAAAGCTTCAGTGGTGAGTCATCATATGGAAAAATGGACACAAATGCAATATAATGCGATCTTTTATTGACTACGTTTCGACCATACAGTGGGCTTTATCAAGTCACTTGAAAGAAATCAAGTCACTTGATAAAGCCCACTGTGACTTGATAAAGCCCACTGTGACTTGATAAAGCCCACTGTGACTGATAAAGCTAGAGCCCACTGTGACTGATAAAGCTAGAGCCCACTGTGACTGATAAAGCTAGAGCCCACTGTGACTGATAAAGCTAGAGCCCACTGTGACTTGATTAAGTCAACTGTATGGGCGAAACATCAACAAAAAATCGAATTATACTACATTTGTCTATTTTTCCATTGTGTCGGTATTTTATACCAAATATCTCACGGGATCATCATATGACTAAGACCCATATCAAGAAACACTCGTGCTTCCTGACGAACGTTACCTAACCTATCCTAACTTAATTAACCTAACCTAACCTAACCTAACTTAACCTAACTTAACAAAACCCAACCTAACCTAACCTAACTTAACTTCCGAGTTATCAGATCAAAACGAAGAAAATCAACATATAGGCTAAACTTTAATAAATGTACTTGACAGCAGAAACAGTCATGCACAGCACTGTGTGACAGCACTCACAGTCATGCACAGCACTGTGTGACAGCACTCACAGTCATCCACAGCACTGACTGTGTGACAGCAGTAACAGTCATGCACAGCACTGTGTGACAGCAGTCACAGTCATCCACAGCACTGACTGTGTGACAGCACTCACAGTCATGCACAGCACTGACTGTGTGACAGCAGTAACAGTCATGCACAGCACTGACTATGTGAGAGCAGTCACAGTCATTCACAGCACTTACTGTGTGACAGCACTCACAGTCATGCACAGCACTGACTGTGTGACAGCAGTAACAGTCATGCACAGCACTGACTGTGTGACAGCAGTAACAGTCATGCACAGCACTGACTATGTGAGAGCAGTCACAGTCATTCACAGCACTGACTGTGTGACAGCAGTCACAGTTATCCACAGCACTGACTGTGTGACAGCACTCACAGTCATGCACAGCACTGACTGTGTGACAGCAGTAACAGTCATGCACAGCACTGACTATGTGAGAGCAGTCACAGTCATTCACAGCACTGACTGTGTGACAGCAGTCACAGTCATCCACAGCACTGACTGTGTGACAGCAGTCACAGTCATGCACAGCACTGACTGTGTGACAGCAGTCACAATCATGCACAGCACTGAGTGTGACAACAGTCACAGTCATCCACAGCACTGTGTGACAGCAGTCACAGTCATCCACAACACTGACTGTGTGACAGCAGTCACAGTCATGCACAGCACTGACTGTGTGACAGCAGTCACAGTCATGCACAGCACTGACTGTGTGACAGCAGTCACAGTCATCCACAGCACTGTGTGACAGCAGTCACAGTCATGCACAGCACTGACTGTGTGACAGCAGTCACAGTCATCCACAGCACTGTGTGACAGCAGTCACAGTCATGCACAGCACTGAGTGGGGACAGCAGTCACAGTCATCCACAAGCACTACGTGTGACAGCAGTCACAGTCATCCACAGCACTGACTGTGTGACAGCAGTCACAGTCATCAAGACTGTGTACAGCGTCACAGTCTGACAGCACTGGTGTGACAGCAGTCACAGTCATCCACAGCACTGTGTGTGACAGCAGTCACAGTCATCCACAACACTGTGGTGACAGCAGTCACAGTCATGCACAGCACTGACTGTGTGACAGCAGTCACAGTCATGCACAGCACTGACTGTGTGACAGCAGTCACAGTCATGCACAGCACTGACTGTGTGACAGAAGTCAGTCATGCACAGCACTGACTGTGTGACAGCAGTCACAGTCATGCACAGCACTGACTGTGTGACAGCAGTCACAGTCATCCACAGCACTGACTGTGTGACAGCAGTCACAGTCATGCACAGCACTGTGTGACAGCAGTCACAGTCATGTACAACACTGACTGTGTGACAGCAGTCACAGTCATCCACAGCACTGACTGTGTGACAGCAGTCACAGTCATGTACAGCACTGACTGTGTGACAGCAGTCACAGTCATCCACAGCACTGACTGTGTGACAGCAGTCACAGTCATGCACAGCACTGACTGTGTGACAGCAGTCACAGTCATCCACAGCACTTGTGACAGCAGTCACAGTCATGTACAGCACTGACTGTGTGACAGCAGTCACAGTCATCCACAGCACTGACTGTGTGACAGCAGTCACAGTCATCCACAGCACTGACTGTGTGACAGCAGTCACAGTCATCCACAGCACTGACTGTGTGACAGCAGTCACAGTCATCCACAGCACTGTGTGACAGCAGTCACAGTCATGTACATCACTGACTGTGTGACAGCAGTCACAGTCATGCACAGCACTGACTGTGTGACAGCAGTCACAGTCATCCACAGCACTGTGTGACAGCAGTCACAGTCATCCACAGCACTGACTGTGTGACAGCAGTCACAGTCATCCACAGCACTGACTATGTGACAGCAGTCACAGTCATCCACAGCACTGACTGTGTGACAGCAGTCACAGTCATCCACAGCACTGACTATGTGACAGCAGTCACAGTCATCCACAGCACTGACTGTGTGACAGCAGTCACAGTCATCCACAGCACTGACTGTGTGACAGCAGTCACAGTCATCCACAGCACTGACTGTGTGACAGCAGTCACAGTCATCCACAGCACTGACTGTGTGAATCCCACGTCTCAGTACAAATATCTACGACAGTCTGACTTTCAGAGTTGTGTGACTCAGTAGAAGTCTTGGGTCCCACAACACCTCACGAAATTTCTTTTGTTTTTTACTGTTACGAAATACTCGATTCACACATTAGAATTAAAGACAGTGCAACAGTGTCATGTAGCTCGATCGTTAGAGCACTCAGCTAACACACTGAGGTCCGCTGTTCGAGTCCCAGGTACGGCTGGGAAACATTAGACGTGTTTCCATAAGACACCTGCTGTCTATGTTTCCCCATCTGTATAAAATGGGTACCTGGGTGTTAGTCGACTGGTGTGGGTCGCATCCTGGTTCCAAATTGACCTAATTTGCTGGAAATGCTCAGCATAACAAGCGGCTTTCTATATAGTAGTATGTCATTGATGTCAGCTATGGCCTGTATACCTTGTACATGTACTGGTAGAAATAAAGATATTATTATTATTATAAAAATACCTGACGAGCAGCGACAGTCACCTGGAACCTGAGGCTGTTATCAACCCAGTTGCATTTAGGCAATGATCATTCTAGGAACGATCTATCATCCCGGCTGCTCTAATGCAATGATCATTCTCGGAATGATCACAATCACTCCAGCTGCTCTCAGGCAGTGATCATTCTTGGAACGATCAGCGTAAATCAAAATATATTTGAAGCCCTGCTTCACAACCCTGAAATTCACTCATGATTTCTACCAAGAGTGGCGAGTGATAACTACACCTTGCACTCTCATGATCTACAAACACACACACACACACACACACACACAAAAAAAAAAAAAAAAAAAAAAAAAGAGGGGAAGAGGAGGGCCAAGTGTCTATCGACAAGTGTCTTTGACATCTAGCTAGTGATCATGTGGTTCTGTGCTTTGACTACATTGAGCTACAAGTGGAGAGGGTAGCAGGAGTGGGACCGGAGAGGCCAAACTACATAAGGGGGGAACTACACAGGCATGAGGAACTTCCTGCAAAACCTTCAGTGGGAAAGAGAATTGGTAGTAAAATCAGTAAACGAAATGATGGACTACGTGACAAAATGCAAGGAGAAAGAGGAGATGTTTGTTCCCAAGGGCAACAGAAATAATGAAAAGACCAGAACGAGTCCCTGGTTCACCCAGAGGTGTAGGGAGGCAAAAACTAAGTGTACTTGAGAATGGAAAAAGTTCAGAAGACAAAGGACCCAGGAAAATAAAGACATTAGTCGAAGAGCCAGAAACGAATATGCACAGATAAGAAGGGAGGCTCAGCAACAATACAAAAATGACATAGCATCGAAAGTCAAGTCTGACCCGAAGCTGTTGTATAGCCACATCAGGAGGAAGACAACAGTCAAGGACCAGGTAATCAGTCTGAGGAAGGAAGGTGGGGAGCTCACAAGAAACGACCAAGAGGTATGTGAGGAGCTCAACATGAGATTTAAAGAAGTATTTACAGTGGAGACAGGAAGAACTCCAGGAAGTCAGAATAGGGAGGTACACCAATAAGGGATACACTAACAAGTGCTGGATAAAATACACACAACCGAGGAGGAGGTGAAGAAGCTGCTATGTGAACTTGATACCTCAAAAGAGGTGGGACTGGACATCTCTTCGTAAATCCTTAGAGAGGGAGCAGAGAAGCTGTGTGTGCCACTAACAAAAATCTTCAATACGTCCATTGAAACTGGGCAACTACATGAGGTATGGAAGATGGCATATGTAGTCCCAATTTTTATGAAAGAAGACAGACACAAGGCATAAACTACAGACCTGTGTCACTGACATGTATAGTATGCAAAGTCATGGAGAAGATTATCAGGAGGAGAGTGGTGGAGCACCTAGAAAGACACAAGCTTATAAACGACAACCAGCACGGTTTCAGGGAAGGAAAATCCTGTGTCACAAACATATTGGATTTTTATGTCAAGGTAACGAAAGTAAGACAAGAGAGAGAGGGGTGGTTAGATTGCATTTTCTTAGACTGCAAGGCCTACACAGTTCCTCACAAGAGGTTAATGGAAAAGCTAGATTATCAGGCATGCATAACAGGAAAAGCACTGCACAGAGAATATCTGACAGGGAGGCAACAAAGAGTCATGGTACGTGACGAGGTGTCAGAGTGGGCGCCTGTGACGAGCGGGGTTCCACAGGGGTCAGTCCAAGGACCTGTGCTGTTCTTGGTATATGTGAATGACATGACGGAAGGGATAGACTCAGAAGTGTCCCTGTTTGCAGATGATGTGAAGTTAATGAGGAGAATTTAATCGGATGAAGATCAGGCAGGACTACAAAGAGACCTAGACAGGCTAAAAGCTTGGTCAGCAACTGGCTCCTTGAATGTAACCCCGCTAAATGCAAAGTCATGAAGATCTACGAGTGCAAAGAAAACCGCAGACAGAGTATAGTCTAGGTGAGTATAATACCGAGCACATCTCCTGAGGAGCACATCAACTAGATAACTGCTGCAGCATATGGACACCTGGCAAATCTAAGAATAGCTTTCCGATACCTCAGTAAGGAATCGTTCAAGGCTCTGTACACCATGTACGTCAGGCCCATATTGGAGTATGCCGCAACAGTTTAGAATCCACACCTGGTAAGTACGTCAGGAAACTAGAGAGCGTGCAAAGGTTTGCAACAAGACTAGTCCCAGACCTAAGGGAACGACACTAGAGGACAGGAGATGGGACACAGAAACAAGGGGTCACGATTGGAAGATGAAGACTCAGATGAGTTGTCAGGAAGTGGAATAGCCTAGAAAGTGACGTAGGAGAGGCAGGATTGATACATAGTTTTAAGACGAGGTTTGATAATGGCCATGGAGCAGGGAGAGAGAGAACCTAGTATCGATCAGTAAAGAGGCTTGGCCAGGAGCCGTGACTCGACCCTTGCAACCACAAATAGGTGTGTACAAATAGATGAGTACATATATATACACACACATGCACAAACACATTCACTCACATACATGCACATACACATTCACTCACACATACATGCACACATACATACACCCCCTTTTCCAACCGGTGGAGAACGGGGTGGGGAGGTAAAGGTAAATGCTCCCACACCCCTTTCAGAACAGTCATACTACCAGTCATACTGCCAGTCATATTACCAGTAATACTACCAGTCATACTACCAGTCATACTACCAGTCATACTGCCAGTCATATTACCAGTCATACTGCCAGTCATACTACCAGTCATACTACCAGTTATACTGCCAGTCATACTGCCAGTCATACTACCAGTCATACCTCCAGTCATACTACCAGTCATACTCCAGTCATCCCTCCAGTCATACTACCAGTCATCCCTCCAGTCATACTACCAGTCATACTCCAGTCATACTACCAGTCATACTCCAGTCATACTACCAGTCATACTACCAGTCATACTTACCAGTCATACTACCAGTCATACTACCAGTCATACTCCAGTCATATACCAGTCATACTGCCAGTCATACACCAGTCATACTCCAGTCATACTACCAGTCATACTACCAGTCATACTACCAGTCATACTACCAGTCATACCTCCAGTCATACTACCAGTCATACCTCCAGTCATACTACCAGTCATACCTCCAGTCATACTACCAGTCATACCTCCAGTCATACTACCAGTCATACCTCCAGTCATACTACCAGTCATACTGCCAGTCATACTACCAGTCATACTACCAGTCATACTACCAGTCATACTACCAGTCATACTACCAGTCATACCTCCAGTCATACTGCATATACCAGTCATACTACCAGTCATACTACCAGTCATACTACCAGTCATACTACCAGTCATACTGCCAGTCATACTGCCAGTCATACTGCCAGTCATACTACCAGTCTTACTACTCATACTACCAGTCATACCTCCAGTCATACTACCAGTCATACTACCAGTCATACCTTCAGTCATACTACCAGTCATATTACCAGTCATACTACCAGTCATACTACTGCCACTTATACTACCTCCACTACTCATTCAGTCTTCCACTCTTATTTTAATTAACTTTTCCCCTCACATACATACACAAACACACACACACTGCAGGAAGGCCTTCGACACAGTTCCTCACATGAGATTAGTAAAGAAGTTGGAAGAACAAGCATGTATAACAGGAAGGGCACTGGAATGGATCAAGGAATACCTCACAGGGAGGCAACAACGGGTCATGGTGCGTGATGAGGTATCACAGTGGGCGCCTGTGACGAGCGGTGTACCGCAGGGGTCAGTCCTAGGACCAGTGTTATTCTTGGTATATGTAAATGACATGACGGACGGGATAGACTCAGAAGTGTCTCTGTTCGCAGATGATGTGAAATTAATGAGGAGAATCACATCGGAAGAGGACCAAGCAGGACTTCAAACAGACCTGGACAAGCTTGACATCTGGTCTAGCAACTGGATTCTCGAATTCAATCCCACCAAATGCAAAGTCATGAAGATCGGAGAAGGGCAAAGAAGACCGCTGACAGAGTACAGGCTAGGCGGACAAAGGCTACAAACCTCCGCAAAGGAGAAAGACCTTGGAGTGAGTATAATGCCAAGCACGTCTCCGGAGGCACACATCAACCAGATAACTGCGGCAGCATATGAGCGACTGGCAAACCTAAGATTAGCGTTCCGTTACCTTAACAAGGAATCGTTCAAGACACTGTACACCGTGTACGTCAGGCCCATACTAGAATATGCAGCACCAGTCTGGAACCCACACCTGGTCAAGCACGTAAAGAAACTAGAGAAAGTGCAAAGGTTTGCGACAAGGTTAGTTCCACAACTCAGGGGTCTGTCCTATGAAGAAAGGTTGAGGGAAATAGGACTAACAACACTAGAGGAAAGAAGGGTCAGAGGAGACATGATAACGACATACAAAATACTGCGGGGAATTGACAAGGTAGACAGTGACAGGATGTTCCAGAGAGGGAACACAGAAACAAGGGGACACAACTGGAAGCTGAAGACTCAGATGAGTCAAAGGGATGTTAGGAAGCATTTCTTCAGCCACAGAGTAGTCAGGAAGTGGAATAGTCTAGAGAAAGATATAGTGGAGGCAGGAACCATACATAGTTTTAAGACGAGGTATGATAAAGCTCATGGAGCAGGGAGAGCAGAGACCCAGTAGCGGACAGCGAAGAGGCGGGGCCAGGAGCTGAGTCTCGACCCCTGCAACCACAATTAGATGAGTACAATTAGGTGAGTGCACACACACTCATACACACACACACTCACACACACACACACACACACACACACATACACAACACACTACTGATGCTGAGGAAATAGGACTAACTAACACTGGAGGAAAGAAGGGTCAGCAGGACATGATAACGACATACAAAATACTGCGGGAATTGACAAGGTAGATAGTGACAGGTTGTTTCAGAGAGGGAACACAGAAACAAGGGGACACAACTGGAAGCTGAAGACTCAGATGAGTCAAAGGGATGTCAGGAAACATTTCTTCAGCCACAGAGTAGTCAGGAAGTGGAATGGACTAGAGAATGATATAGTGGAGGCAGGAACCATACATAGTTTTAAGACAAGGTATGATAAAGCTCATGGAGCAGGGAGAGCAGAGACCCAGTAGCAGACAGCGAAGAGGCGGGGCCAGGAGCTGAGTCTCGACCCCTGCAACCACAATTAGGTGAGTACAATTAGGTGAGTACACACACACACACACACACACAGAGTCATGAAGGGAAGACAATAGGAGGACAGTTACAGGTTACTGATGCCACTCGTTTAGCTGGTGTTTGGATTAGCTTTAAGCTTTGTTGAGAAAATTTTGCCAGGTCAGCCAATCATGATCGTGCTCGCAACACTGCCGTCTTGTTTGAGGTTTGTAGTTCTCAACAAAGCTAAGCTGAAATTAATCTCAACTAAAATCCCTCAGTTTTAGACGGTCTTCCTTAGTAGCTTGACATGTTCTTATCCCAACATCCTTTCATCTCGGCCTTAGCTGCGTTCATGACATCTTCAGTCAGTGCTGCAAAGTGGGACTTCTCAAATTCTTGAGTATAATCCGGAGGCTTCTTGTTATATCAATGAATCCATCCCTAGAAATAGAAGCCCAGACGATGGCACTGCCTCTGCCAGTCGATGTGCACCAGAGGCATCGTTCAGAGAGGATACGGCACTGCTGGGGATAATGTCATCTCCAGAATATCCTGCCTCATCCACTTCTCATCTGCGTGTCCACCGCCATCTTGACGAATATCCTGCTTACACCAGACTATAACAACATATCTCTGTTTGCCATCATATGTTTCATCCTCTTGCCATGGAGTTGACATGTTTGCTCTTGCAGTCTCGCATCTACCTCTGCTGGTCCAGCTACTACTCCGCTGCATCGAGGTCAAATGACTTCTGATCCACAAATTAGGTAATACATTTTCCTAATTAATTTGTCAGTCGATATTTTGCTATTATCATGGCAACAATCATCAGTTGACGGGAATAATTGCATACAATTATTCAAGTCAGTTATGGTTACCGTCTATCCTCGCTGTGTGCCACTGAACTATCTTGCCACATCTAACACAGTTTGTTAACAATCTCAACTTTAAGCTTGGGGTGTTTGCTTTTGCGTAAGAGATGGCTTGCTCTAGTAAACTCAGTCACAAAAACAACAGTTTTATTAGGTGACTTAGAGAGGTCACTGTACATTGTTGAGATATATCAGTGATAACTAATCGCATAGTACCAGTACCACTGGTACTATGCGATCAGTTATCACTGTTTCACAGTCGCTCTTCTGGCACTGTATCACTAGTCATCAAAATATTACTATCTCAGTTCTTCAGGACACTACACTGCATTAGTTACCTAGGCATCAGTATCATTGTCTCCCAATACTATGTGACTTACCACTGTTGTGAGAAAATTGTCTTGAAATGATTGAAGAGAAGCAGAGGAATTTTAATAACCTAATCAAGTTATGCCTCAGGATCCACACGACTTACTCGAGGGTCAAACTGACCAACATTCAAGTAATGTTTTAAAACGTAAACAAAAAAAGTTTAGAGTTATGATATAAAATATTTTTTAAGTATTAACTGTAACCAACTTCAGAAAGTGACACTATTAACGATGCAATTAGTCGTTGATTAGTAGGAAGGTAACATGCTGACACTCATTGCAAGTAAATATTGCAGAGTGCAATTCCTCGCTACTGGGTGGAGGAGGGTCATTAGAGCCACATCAACAAAGGTGCTCATTTAAGACAGTACCTCATAAAATCGTTTATAGAACGTCGAGTAGAAGTGTGCTTAGAAATGGCCCTGTTAATTTGAGTACTGTCTCACTAGCAGGAGAAAGCTTTCGGAAGATAATGTCTAAGAGAGCGTATAAATGTCCCCAGGATGAAACCAAACGATGGACAATGTTGGTGACAGCCAGGTGAAGATGCGTCGGTGACAGTGTTCTGACAGTCGGATGACCCCTCGGGTGTATTACAGTGTTCTGACAGTCGGATGACCCCTCGGGTGTAGTACAGTGTTCTGACAGGATGATCCTCGAGTGTAGTAGTGTTCTGACAGTCGGATGATCCTCGAGTGTTGAAGTGTTCCTGAGAGTCGGATGATCCTCGAGTGTAGTAAGTCAAGTGTTCTGACAGTTCGATGATCCTGAGTGTAGTACAGTGTTCTGACAGTCGGATGATCCCTGGAGTGTGACAGATGTTGACAGTCTGACGTTGAGATCCTCGGTGTAGTACAGTGTTCTGACAGGGGATGATCCTCGAGTGTAGTACAGTGTTCTGACAGTGGATGATCCTCGAGTGTAGTACAGTGTTCTGACAGTCGGATGATCCTCGAGTGTAGTACAGTGTTCTGACAGTGGGATGATCCTCGAGTGTAGTACAGTGTTCTGACAGTGGGATGATCCTCGAGTGTAGTACAGTGTTCTGACAGTGGGATGATCATCGAGTGTAGTACAGTGTTCTGACAGTGGGATGATCCTCGAGTGTAGTACAGTGTTCTGACAGTGGGATGATCCTCGAGTGTAGTACAGTGTTCTGACAGTGGGATGATCCTCGAGTGTAGTACAGTGTGATGATCCTCGAGTGTAGTACAGTGTTCTGACAGTGGGATGATCCTCGAGTGTAGTACAGTGTTCTGACAGTGGGATGATCCTCGAGTGTAGTACAGTGTGATGATCCTCGAGTGTAGTACAGTGTTCTGACAGTGGGATGATCCTTGAGTGTAGTACAGTGGGATGATCCTCGAGTGTAGTACAGTGTTCTGACAGTGGGATGATCCTCGAGTGTAGTACAGTGTTCTGAAAGTGGGATGATCCTCGAGTGTAGTACAGTGTTCTGACAGTGGATGATCCTCGAGTGTATACAGTGTCTGACAGTGGGATGATCCTCGAGTGTAGTACAGTGTTCTGACAGTGGGATGATCCTCGAGTGTAGTACAGTGTTCTGACAGTGGATGATCCTCGAGTGTAGTACAGTGTTCTGACAGTGGGATGATCCTCGAGTGTAGTAGACAAGTGTTCTGACAGTGGGATGATCCTCGAGTGTAATTTTGACAGTGATATCTAACAGTGGGATGATCCTCGAGTGTAGTACAGTTCCAGTGTTCCTGACAGTGGGATGATCCTCGAGTGTAGTGCTACAGTGATGTCTCAGACAGTTTTGGGATGATCCTCGAGTGTAGTACAGTGTTCTGACAGTCGGATGATCCTCGAGTGTAGTACAGTGTTCTGACAGTGGGATGATCCTGAGTGTAGTACAGTGTTCTGACAGTGGATGATCCTCGAGTGTAGTACAGTGTTCTAACAGTGGATGATCCTCGAGTGTAGTACAGTGTTCTGACAGTGGATGATCCTCGAGTGTAGTACAGTGTTCTGACAGTGGATGATCCTTGAGTGTAGTACAGTGTTCTGACAGTGGGATGATCCTCGAGTGTAGTACAGTGTTCTGACAGTGGATGATCCTCGAGTGTAGTACAGTGTTCTGACAGTGGGATGATCCTCGAGTGTAGTACAGTGTTCTGACAGTGTGATGATCCTCGAGTGTAGTACAGTGTTCTGACAGTGGGATGATCCTCGAGTGTAGTACAGTGTTCTGACAGTGGGATGATCCGATGATCCTCGAGTGTTGTACAGTGTTCTGACAGTATGATGATCCTCGAGTGTAGTACAGTGGATGATCCTCGAGTGTAGTACAGTGTTCTGACAGTGGATGATCATCGAGTGTTGTACAGTGTTCTGAGATACCGAGATTGAAGAACAAAAGGCACAATGCCATGACTGGAACAATAACACAAATAACCCGCACACAGGACTCTGAAACTTACTATTGTTGATCAATTCCTTATACATAACTTTTCTCATATGAATCTTAGTTCTGGTTTTGTCTCTGTAGATGCCTTCCTTTCTCATTACATTGTCAAATGCTCCAAACTTTAGAACACTCGTAACTTAACCTAATTGCTATCTCCTCTCCCTTTCCTATATTTTCTTTGCCTTTCCTTTCTTCTGTCTAGGTGAGTTTTGTCATGTGTACATAAGTTGGCACCTTTGCAAGACACCTTGGTGTCACCACACATTTAATACCCTAGGTGCCGGAGTGCCCAGGAGAGGCCAGTTACTGAACGGAGTGTACAGAGAGGTCAAGAGCAACGTGAGACGTTAATTTACGTAAAGCGAACCAGTCTGTGGTTCTAGTTAACGACAGGTAACAACCTAACTGCTTGTGACCAGCCAAACTATCAAATAAGAGTTAGTGGCAACGCCACGTTGAGACACAAAGAATAAAAACCAATGCAGTGACTGGATCAATACACAATGCGCATATAGGAGACCGAAACTCGTGATGATGTTTCGGTCCGACTTGGACGAAACGTCGTCATAGGTTTCCTTCTCTTATGTACGGGTTATTTTTGTACTGGAACACAAGTTCCGTCGCCCTGGGACTGCGAATGTATTACCAGTAAATAAACTCTATCTTGGTACACCAACGAAGACGGACCTTATTAAACAAATGCTTGCGAGTGAATATTTGTGAATGAGTGATGGTGAAACTAATAATTTGAGCAGTTGACACTCTAATAGCATGTGCAGCTATTTACGAGGAGAGACAATACGTTTGTTTACTTGACAGAACTGTTGAACTTCAATGCATCTCCAAGGACAGTATTTAAACATGTCTCAAGACTTACAGAAGTGTGATGTCCGTGAGTCATGGTAGAACAGAGGACGCGTCTTCCATGAAGTCGTCAATACTGGGTCATAAACGATAGTGTCAAACACTTCAACGTCACACGAGCCAAGAAAGTCTGAATTTCTATCGCCCATCCCACCACTGTAATCAGTTCAAGGCGGGTCACACAGTCTCAGATGAGCGCCTATTAAGCGCCTGATAAATGGGCAATTAAGCCAAAACAGGTACGTCAGGGTGACCAATTACCATGAGATTACCTGCAACGGTGACACATCATCTTGCCTAACACAGCCCAGGGACAACCCACCGTATAAGTCGGAAGAGATTTCTGGGGTACTGTGGCTGACTGCCACTCTGACGGTACACATAGATAAGTGACCACGAATATAAGTTACTTAATATTGTCTACTTATTACTTATAATATATATATATATATATATATATATAATATATATATATATATATATATATATATATATATATATATATATATAATATATATATATATATATATATATATTGTGTGTGTGTGTGTGTGTCATGCTGTAAACATTGGTGTTTGCATGTAATCAGAATACTAATACCTCTTGCAACTCATTCATGATTGATACTTTAATTAAATGCAATAATTTATTGAATGGCAAGAAAGGACATGTTGCTAAGGTGATTAATATCTGTGAAAGGTTAATTAGAGACTGCAACAGGTTACTAGAGGTTCATAGCCAGTTGTAACAGGCTCGTCCATGTTCACCTTTGAACAGTACGAACATACCCTCTGAACGTCTTAACCTGAGCTAGACATAATTTAGATTACTTTTGAATATTATTTTAAAAAAAGACATTGTGTTGGATTTATGTTGTATATTTTATGAAGGTTTTGTGACTGTTGACTAAGACTACAAATTCCAAGGAAGCAGAGGCTCTCACACCAACAAAGCCTCGCACTTCATTCCACTTCGCACTCTTTTATTGGAACTGATTTAGAAGAAGTTTACAATAATTACAAAGTGCACAGCAGTTCAGACGTAGATACTGAAGCTAAGCTGAACTATTTGAAGAGATTAGTCAAAGGAGAACCGTGTGATCTAATAAGAGAACTTGATATGACAAGTGACAGTTGTATAAAAGTAAAGCAAACTTCTAACTGGAGGTAAATTATCAGTTTTACGAATTTTGTCGAAACCATCTACTTGTGTTCAAAATCCACAAATATTCAGCATAAATGTAGACAATAGCCTAAGAACCCGGTGAGTTAGCTGTACATTAGTGGAATCATTCCAGACAAATCATTACCCAAAATGATGAAACTCAGGAACATTAATTTCATTGAAGTGACGATCATCTGCCAAGAAATTAGTAAAGACTTACCACTTGTGGTATTCTGCTTGTAGGTCAACAGACGTGTGGATACACAAGTCCTCAACAAAGAAACTTCTCTCTGAATCAATGCTAATATCGTTACATACAAAATTTTCATCTCCTAATAGAGTATTACCTGAAGATAATATAAAATTACCACCAATCTGCAGCCTCGTAACACAGTGAGCGCAGAACTGTGTACGTATTGATCAGTCCAGCCACACACACACACACACACACACACACACACAATGTACACGAAGAGTTTAAGTGGAAAACACGTGAGCAAACACTAAGACATATTAGAAAAACCTTTCGATCCTGGGACCTTGATCACTTCTAATACACACAGGTTAAAAGGACAGTATATATAGGAGAGGCGGATGTGAGTGAGGCACAACTCTTCCTCACCGAGCAAGATCTTAGACGTCGACGATGTCTGGAAGCCTCGCTAATCACCGACACCATAGAACATAATACTGAAAGCTACAAATTAGAAAAAACCATCATCATATATAGTACCGAAGACCACCTACCACCTACCTAACAACACAGGAATCACGTGACCTCATTGCCTCCCTGACCTCATATCAAATATGGCATTTTTCAGATCACTATTTGTCACTCTCACTCCGCTCTCCGCTTGTATATACTGTCATTGTAATCTAGTGTTTGTTCACTTCTCTTAAACCAATTTGTTGGTATCAATTACCAAGTGTTTAGGTAATTGAGATAAAAAGTAACTACCTAGCGGAACTCAGATTTTTTTTCGAGTGCCTTTAGGTTAGGTAAGGTTCGTCAGGAAACAGGGCAAGTGTTTCCTGACGCGGGTCTTAGCTAGATGATGACCCGCCGTTGGAGCTATTGGTTATCTGACCGAGGCCTTCCTCTGGCTTACAGGTCCACCCCTTTAAAAGTTATGGTCATAGTTATAACCATTTTTTTTTAAGTGCAGGAATGAACATCACAATGCGGTGTCTGTCCTGGTGAACAAGTGACAATAGAGGAAAAATATCAACCATGTTTTGCATTAAGGCAAAGTAAAATTAAACATCACACTTTGACAGCAAGTTAAGACTAACAGGACTTTTGATTGCTCAAGGGAAGCTTTCTAATAAACTTCACAAGACGGCTGTCACCACTCGTTGATCAAGACTCGTATAATACTTGGGTAAGTTAGAAGAACAGTCTTACAACTGTTGTACAAGAAACGTAACACAAAGATAATGCTTAACACTGCTGGGTCTACCTGGAGTCTACCTGGAGGGTATTCCGGGGATCAGCGCCCCACCGGCCCGGTCCACGACAAGGCCTCCCGGTGGATCAGGGCCTCATCAACTAGGCTGTTACTGCTGTCCGCATGTAGTACAACGTACGAACCACAGCCCGGCTGATCCGGCACTGGCTTTAGGTATCTGTCCAGCTCCCTCTTGAAGACAACCAGGGGTCTATTGGTAATTTCCCTTATGGCTGGTGGGAGGGTGTTGAACAGTCTTGGGCCCCGGACACTTATTGTGTTTTCTCTTAGTGTACTAATGGTGCCTCTACTTTCTGTGTGCAGATTAGGGACCAATCCCTCTAGGATTTTCCAGGTGTAGATTATGATGTATCTCTCTCGCCTGTTCTCCAGTGAGTACAAGTCAAGTGCTTCCAAGCGTTTCCAGTAGTTAATGGAATTGATATGTGCAGTGAAGGTTCTCTGTACATTCTCTAGATCTGCGATTTCACCTGCCTTGACTGGAGATGTTAATGTACAGCAGTATTCCAGCCTAGAAAGAACAAGTGATTTAAAAAGAATCATCATTGGCTTGGCATCTCTTGTCTTGAATGTTCTCATTGTCTATCCTATCATTTTCCTCACAGTTATGATCCTTGAAGGTTACATCCTCAGACATTACCACTCCCAGGTCCTTCACATTACTTTTCCGCTCTATTGTGTGATTAGAGTTTGTAGTATACTCAGTCCTTGCTATTATTTCCTCCAGTTTTCCATAACGGAGTAGTTGGAATTTGTTTTCATTGAACATCATATTGTTCTCTGTTGCCCATTGGAAAACTTGGTTTATATCTTCTTGGAGATTTGCCGTGTCCTCAATGGATGACACTCTCATGCAGATCCTAGTATCATCTGCAAAGAATGATACAGTGCTATGGTTTACGTATCTGTCTATGTCTGATATGGGGGATGTGGAACAGAGCTCTTCACTATAGCAGCTTTTGATTTAACTCTTTTTTTTTCACTACTCTTTGTGTTCGATTGGTTAAAAAGTTGAAGATCTATCTGCCTACTTTGCCAGTTATCCCTTTAGAACGCATTTTGTGCGCTATTACTCCATGATCGCACTTATCAGAGGCTTTTGCAAAATCGGTGTATACTACATCTGCATTCTGTTTGTTTTCCAGTGCATCAAAGACCATATCATAATGATCCAGTAATTGCAAGAGGCAGGAACGACCTGCTCTCAACCCATGTTGCCGTGGATTGTGCAAATGTTGGGAATCCAAGTGGTTTGCATTCCTACTTCTTAGAACTCTTTCAAAGATTTTTATGATGCGGAACGTTAGAGCTATTAGTCCTTAGTTCTTAGCTAATGCTTTGCTGCCACCTTTATGAAGTGGGGCTATATCCGTTGTTTTTAGTGACTATGGAATCTCACCTGTGTCTATGATCCTTCTCCATATCATACTTAGAGCCCGTGAGAGAGGTTTCTTGCAGTTCTTAATGAACACAGAGTTCCACGAGTCTGGACCTGGGACTGAGTGCATGGGCATGTTGTCAATGCCTTTCTCAAAGTCTAGTGGAGTTAGGGTTATGTCAGAAATTTAGCATACATTGACAGGGTTTTGAAGCTCATTCGTCAAAAAATTATTTGGATTGTCTTTCTTTAGAGTGATTAGTGGCTCGCTAAACACAGAGTCGTATTGAGATTTCAGTATCTCACTCATTTCTTTATTGTCTTCTGTGTAAGATCCATCTTGTCTGAGCAGGGGCCCTATACTAGATGTGGTTTTTTCCTTTTTTATGGCATATGAAAATAAATATTTCGAATTTCTTTCAATTTCTCTAGTAATCTTTTAGCTCCTCTTGTCTCTCATGGATCCTGTATGAGTTCTTTAACCTAAGCTCAATATTTTCCAATCCCTTGTTAGTGCTTCCTTCCGTGTTTCAGATAATCCAGCATTCTTGAGGAGCTCAGTGATTCTTCGCCTTCTTCTGTAGAGAGAACGTTTTCTCCAGTTTAATTCTCTTTTTTTTCTTAGGGAATATGCCTTAAACATACTTCAGTTACCAGGAAGTTGATCTTTTCAAGGCACTGGTTACGGTCCATGGCATTTAAGATATCTTGCCAAAACACGTTTTATTTAGGACATAATTTACCTGGTCCCAGTTGATGTTCTTGTTGTTGAAGTTGAATTTAGTGAAGGTACCTCATAGCTGTATGCATTTTGCTGATCAGGACCCCTGTGCATGTAAGTCTGAATTTCGATTAGATTATGATCAGAATTAGTTGTTTTTTAATATTGTTGTTTTTAACAGGTCCTCATTATTTGTGTAAATAAGGTCAAGTGTTTTCTCTAGTCTTGTTGGTTCCACTATCTGCTGGCTTAGGGTGTCCAGATGTGCGACCTAACTAATTTACTGTCTTCTTGGGAATGTAAGAAAGACAGTATGAGTTGTGTTGATGGATAACTTGTCAACTAGAATAAATACACGAGGGTTCAGAACCACAAGAGTTACCTTGAAGAAAGCCAAAGTCTGAAGAATGAAACACATGGGCAGCATTTGGGAATCTCCACACAGTGGCTTCATCAGTCAAATACAAAGAAGAACGGTAGAAAAAGAGGAGGAGCCTGAGGTAATCAGTCCCTCAGCCTGGCTGAGGAGCTGATTACCTCATCCTTCCTACTCATTGCTACAGATTCGGAGAACATGAAGGAAGTCTATGATAACACCAAGTTCAGTTTTGTATCAACCAACAAGATCTTCTCCATTTCTGCTCTCACAACAACACCAAAATTAAACGTAGTGTATTCTGTAGTAGTGAATTCCTTGAGGAAGAATGCTCTTTCAACGAACAAATACTTTCTAATGTTCACTATCTTTGTTGAACACATTTTTCTGTTGGTTTAACACAAGCTGTTTAGTTAAGTGTCTTTCATAGTTAATTCCGGGTCTACCATTGGCTGAACAAGCTCTGCTTACTCATCCAATCATAACCAGGCAATCACCAGCCAGTAGTTGCCGTGTTCGTAGCAATACTTTTTATTTTTTCAAGAGTCATGCAAAAATAGTGGCAAAATCATCAACGTAAATTCCCAGTCAATTGCCTCTGAATGCTTGTCAATTATCTTCGACTCCCTTGTTCCTCTACACTCATCATTGAATACCCAATCGTTCTATACTCTTTCACATAATCCCTTAACTCTCGTTTCATTTTATAATATAATCCCAGTCTTTTGCTCCTACACGTAACGTAATCCCCCAATCGATCACCAATCCATGATACCTAATACCTCATTGATATATGTCAGATAATCCTCAATCCCTCGTAAGTCTCCACTTCAATCCTATATTCCATGGTTAAACAAAACTATCCCCACATCCAGGAAAAAATTCTCTGGCCGTCAGGAGCAGCAGTGTTCCACGTCAGGTGAGATCAAAAGACAATAATAATTTGTGGTTGGGTTTAATGGTATGAGCGTTGTGGGGGATGGCTGGGAGGGGTAGTTAAACAATGGAATGCAAAGGTATGACAGTCTACCTGTGAGAATGGAAAGTGGAATGTGTTAGAATTCGGAAAGAGACGATACCAAACTTTTTGACCAATACCGTACTTACATTTTTTTTTTTAAATTATAGTTACTGTACAGAGCAATCACTGTGAAAAAATGGTAAAGTTTCAAGCACTTTCGTGATTTCTCACATTATCAAGGAACTGTAATAAAAAGAGAACAGCAGAAAGCTATATAAGGCTGAGATGTCACCTCACAGTTACGTCCGACATGACACCCGTCCCGTCATGATGCGGTGGGATGGTCAAGGTCATGTCAAACATAACTAAAATTCTTCCCAAATTTTATGATTCTAATTTGTCACATAGATAAAATTCTTCCCAAACTTTTATTAAAATCAAAACTGTTTACTGTGATCTTATTGCATTATAATGACTGTGTTCAATATATAAGGGAATGTTTATTGCACATTGAGTATTAAATAACAGAGGAGGTTAAATATTAAATAACTTAATAACTCTGTGATGATAATGTTATTACTCATTACTTGATCTGTTGTCTTAGTGGTTGTCAAATGCACTTGTCGATAGTGAGTGTTGGTGTGTGCTTGTACTCACCTGGCCCCGCCTCTACACTGGCCGCTACTCGGTCACTCTACCCGCTCCATGAGCTTTATCATACCTCTCCTTAAAGCTATGTATGGGTCCTGCCTCCACTACATCACTTCCCAGACTATTCCACTTCCTGACAACTCTGTGACTGAAGAAATACTTCAATACTTCAACTTCCAACTGTGACCCCTTGTTGCTGTGTCCCACCTCTGGAACATTCTGTCTCTGTCTACCTTGTCAATTCCTCTCAGTATTTTATATGTCGTTATCATATTCCCTCTATCTCTCCTATCTTCCAGTGTCGTCAGGTCTTGTTGCAAACCTTTGCTCTTGTGTGTGTGTGTGTGTGTGTGTGTGTGCATTCTCACCTAATTGTACTCAGCTAATTATGGCTGCAGGTGTTGAGTCATAGCTCCTGGTCCGGCCTCTTCTCTGGTCGCTACTAGGTCCACCCTCTCCATGCTCCATGAGTTTTATCATACATCTTCTTAAAGCTATGTATGGATCCTGCCTCCACTACACTTTCCAGACTACTCCACTTCCTAACAACTCTATACAAGAAATACTTCTTAACATTCCTGTGACTCATCTGAGTCTTCAGCTTCCAATTGTGACCTCTTGTTACTGTGTCTCATCTCTGAAACATCCTGTCTTCGTCCACCCTGTCAATTCCTCTCTGTTTTATATATTTTATATATCATGTCTTCCCTATCCCTCCTGTTCCCTAGTGTCGTCAAGTGGATTTTCCTTAACCTCTCCTAGTAGGAGAGACACTAGTCTTGTTGCAAACCTTTGCATTTTCTCTAATTTCTTGACGTGCTTGACCAGATGTGGGTACCAAACTGGTGCTGCATACTCTAATATAGGTCTGACGTACACGGCGTACAGAGTCTTGAACTATTCCTTACTTGAGGTGTTAGAACGCTGTTCTTAGCGTTGCCAGGCGCCAATATGCTGCAGGAGTTATTTGGTTGATGTGTGCCTCAGGAGATGTACTCAGTGTTATACTCACCCGAAGGTCCTTTTTTCTTGAGGGAGGTTTGGAGTCTTTGGCCCCCTAACCTGCACTCTCTCTGCGGTCTTCTTTGCTGCCTCCCTTGATCTTCATGACTTTGCACTTGGTAGGGTTAGATTCCAGGAGCCAGTTGCTGGACCAGGCTTGCAGCCTGTCCAGATCCTCCATAAAGTCCTGCCTGATCCTCATCCGATTGAATTCTTCTCATTGGCTTCATATCGTCTGCAAACAGGGACACTTCTGAATCTATTCCTTCCGTCATATCATTCACATATTCCAGAAACAGTACCTTTCCTAGGACTGACCCCTGTGGAATTCCGCTCGTCACAGATGCCCACTCTGACACCTCGTCACGTACCATGACTCGTTGTTGCCTCCCTGTCAGATATTCTCTGATCCACTGCGGTGCCCTTCCTGTTATGTGTGCCTGATCCTCAAGGTTTTGCATTACTCTCTTGTGTGGAACTGTCGAAAGCCTTATTGCAGTCCAAGAAAATGCAATCTAACCACCCCTCTCTCTCTTGTCAAACTTCCATCACCTTGTCATAAAACTCCAAAAGGTTGGTGACACAGGATTTCACTTCCCTGAAACCGTGCTGGTTGTCGTTGATAAGCTTATTCCTTTCTAGGTGCTCCACCACCCTTCTCAAGATAATTTTCTCCATGACTTTGCATACTATACATGTCAGTGACACTGGTGTGTAGTTTAATGATGCGTGTCTGTCTCCTTTCTTAAAAATTGGGAGTACATTTGCTGTCTTCCTTATCTCAGGTAGTCGTCCTGTTTCTATAGATTGTTGAAGATTGTTGTTAGTGGCACACATAACGCCTCTGCTCCCTCTCTCAGGACGCATGGAGAGATGTTAATCGGTCACACCTCCTTTGAAGTTTCTAGTTCACTTAGCAGCCTCTTCATCTGCTCATCAGTTGTGTATATTGTGTCCAGCACTTGTTGGTGTACCACAATATTCTAGCTTTGTGGAGTCCTTTCTTCTCCACTGAAAATACTTTCTTAAATCTCTTGTTGAGCTCTTCACATACTTCTCGGTCGTTTCTTGTGAGCTCATTTGCTGTGTGTGTGAGTGTGTGAGAGAGAGAGAAAGAGAGAGAGAGGGGGGGGGAGTATGAGTAACTCTCATAATAGTGAGGTAGAGTTACTGTTGACATTTTTAAGCATACATGCAATATTAATATTTTAAAAAGGACCGGTTGGTATCGGCTGGTTTTTGACCAATTCCGATATCGTAAAGATGAACGGTACCCGCCGATACTGATACCGATACTTTGGAACATCCCTAGTTAGAATCATTCTCTTGTAGGCATGAGTGTCATGAGAAGCGATTAAACAGGAAGCTGTAAAGCATTAAATAGCGTTTCTCGGGGTGAGCATAGACGAGCTTTGCTGTAAAATTAAATAAACAATAATGGAAAGAAAGTGACAGTTATGAATGGTAAAAGTATAGAAATATATGATCAACAATATAATTTTATGAGACGTTCTTAATATAATCAGTATTTTACGTCCTGGAAAGCAAGACGCACGAGAACAATGCTGAATATATTATGAGGAGGAAGCTCACTTGTACGTTTATATTCCTGAGTGAATGTGTGAATGACTGTGGTGTAGGTGGTGTGCTTGTGGTTGTGGTTATTGCAGAGGCCTGGTGCTTCCTGCAAGCATTATCCAAGTGGCTGGTAGGTGACGCGGAAGTCAAGGTGTCTGGGTCGAGCACTTGACTCTTGGAAGAAGATGATGATCTACCACAACACCAATGTGGTAGATGATGATCTACCACAACACCAGTGTGGAAATGATGATCTACCACAACACCAGTGTGGAAGATGATGATCTGCCACAACACCAGTGTGGAAGATGATGATCTACCACAACACCAGTGTGGAAGATGATCTACCACAACACCAGTGTAAAAAATGATTTACCACAACACCAGTGTAGAAGATGATGTACCACAACACCAGTGTAGAAGATGATGATCTACCACAACACCAGTGTGGAAGATGATCTACCACAACACCAGTGAGGAAGATGATGATCTATCACAACACCAGTGTGGTCGTAGGTGCTTCCTGTTCTTCAGTTCGTGCCCTTGTCTTAGTGTGTGAACCAGTGTTCTGCACCGCGAGTCGTCTGCCGGAAGCTGTACAGGTCGCTGCATCACGTCTCAGCTTCACTGATATACTCCCTATCGTAAGCGGCATTACTCTTGGGTGAGTATAAATCAACATTATCTTCGACATTCACAGCTCGCTCCCGAATAAGGTTAAAATGTATCCGAGAAGACTGGTTAAGTCGTCTGACGCCTCCTACGCTGATTCTCCATGTAATAATATTATTGCTTTCATCTTCTGCTCCACTTAAGCTGCCTTTTATACTCGGCTGGAGGTTCACCTGTGAACGGCAGCACTACCACTTGAGCTGGCTGCTAACACTACCACTTGAGCTGGCTGCTAACACTACCACTTGAGCTGGCTGCTAACTCTTGGTACCAGATTACCAGGAGATCCACACTTTGTGCCGGGGATCAAGACTCCATGTTCACCGCGTCTCTTACTTTTATATTCCGCAAAACATTTTGTCGATTTTAGGTTTATTTCTCAAATCATGTATTGTTTCTTTAAGTTAGGATTATCTTTAATGTTTAGGTTATTATTCTTAAGATATTATAATTGGTATGGTATTTTTTTCTGCGTCTTTACTTTATTTAATTGATCTTCGATCTTCCCTGAACGTTGGAGGTTTCATTCCTAACATACATATATAATTAATTTTTGAGCCTACAGAGCCTACACATTATTGCACAAATGAGAGAGACTGTTCCATAAAGTTCATTAGGAACGTCTGGAATGCTTAATGTACTTTGAGTTTTGTTTACTAAGAAGTTAGGTCATGGCACACGACACTGAATTCTTTTGAGGAGGCAGACACAAGCTTGGCCTAATTTTACTGTGCGACAAAGCAATGCCCGAAATAAGAAACAGTAGTTTTAAAAGATATATAGGTTAACATCATCATTGGTATCCCAGTCTGACTCGTCACTATAAACACTAACGAAAGATTTAAATAAAGTTTTCGTCATGCTCTCTATAGATTTTTTTATCATATACTTTCCATTGAAAACGAAAGCAGAAAATAGTCCCTCTGCTACTAGCCACCCAATTAAACATGACAAACACTTTAAACCAACCTGTGCCATTGTTGTGGAAGGTGCCGTACCGCTGAGCGTGATGAGGCCGGAACTGATGCCACCATGACTGAGAACTCGAGAAATACAAGTGTTAATTCATTTAATCCATTCTGAAACATAGTGAAGACGACTTTTGACACGGCTTTATCGGTTAGCTGGAAGGGATTGCTCAGCAAGTTATAAGTGTACAGCTCTCTACTTACACTACCGCTCACTATTGCTGTTTGGGTTAGGAAAGATTTGTCAGGAAACAGGACAAGTGTTTCCTGACGCGGGTCTTTGTCTTACGCCTTTAGACCTTTCGGTCATTTAAATAAAAACTAACATGTATAATGTAAAAATAAAGTTTTTCTTTCTCAGAATTGGTATCTATTATTTTTTTTTTTAGTTTCTCCTGAATCCCAGAGTCTGTGGTTATTTGTCCGAAAATCTGCCTCTCTTTCCCCTCGCTGTATAACCCCTGTGGTTTAGCGCTTCTATTTGATCATAATAATAATAATTCCCCTCCCCCCATCGTCAGCCGTCCTGGCCCTTATTCGTACGGGTCTGGTAATAATAAAAAAGTCCTGTTTATACATGAAAATGATGAATAAGTATACATGGTGTGATGACGTGTGACGAGATTAGACAGCAGCCTAAAATGTAGTTGTTTTTTGAGGAACGGCTGACATGTCTGATGACGAGATATCGAAATGTAGACCAAGAGAAAGATGAAGATGAAAAAAACAAGAGGATGGTGCAGTTGGTAAGAGAGGTGGGAAAATGAAAGAAATAAAGGAAATGATGGGTAATGGCGCCGGGTCCCCACCTGGAAAAGACCTGGGCCGGGACAAGACCAGTGAACCTAATACATATATGGATGGGTAACGAGAGATGAGTAGCGGCCCAAGAGCTTCGTGGTTACAGGAGGGTAGATGCTAGAAAGATGAGATGAGATTGATGGAATGACGAGGAGGAAATGAGGCATTGTCTACTAATTTAATTGGGAATTAGAAAGCTCTTTAAAAGAAGGTTAGATATGAGAAAATAAGGAAAAAAAATATTTGATACGAAAGTGGCAAGATGCTTGATAAGGAGACAATGGTATTCTTAAGATGGAGAGAAAATTCTTGAAAGTAGAAGACGAGAAGGAGAAAGTGAGGTTGAGGTAAGTAAAGAAGTAAGTAACTTATGTGTATATTAAAGGCAGTAAGAATTAAACCTAAAATACTCCAAGTAGGATGATATATTGGAATGGGACGCATTTGTTCAGTGTGTGAATGAAAGATGAAAAACTACTCATAGATTTTCAGAAAGAATTTGTGGAATTTTATATTAAAATCAACAGCACAACTGAATTATCCATTTGTGATTGATTAGTGAAGCATAATAAAAATAGAACAAAGAAGTAGAAGACTGTGTATGGTGCTTGAGTAAGGACTGTGTAGTGCTTGACTAGACTTGTATGAGTATGTAGACGTAGGTAGCTGCTGTGTATGTAGATGACTTGATGATACTTAGGTACTCGTGTGGTAGCACTAGGTGCTTGAGACTTACTTGATAGCTGACTCGTGTATGTTGCTTGAGTACTTTACCTAAGTAACGGAGATGAGCAGTTTGTTGCATTTATGTAATTTGTTAAACATTAAATAAGAGTCAATTAGCTAAAATCTGTTAAGAGGAGAATGAGGCACAGATTAGACTGTACATGGATTTCTAAATGACTCTTGACCTCAGTGATTGTTCACAGTCTTCATAACCATGCTTTTAAGATGCGTGAATTAGTAGAATGGGAAGAGAATAATTTTGAAAGATGGATTATAATACAAATTGGCAGCCATCGTAGTTGATGTTTGTTGGTAATAATGTTTTATTGAGAGATATATAAGAGAAGTTGCCGGGGGGGTTCAAGAGTTTCGAGTAAATATACGAATATTTGTTTACAAATGCAAGTTTTCTACACTATGTTATAATATCGCGAATCGAAGATTTAATATTAGAGTCAGACTGAAGATCAAATTAGAAAAGCTGATACAGATCAATGAAACAAAATTGAAGTTTGTCAGTGAAAAAAAAATAGATAATGAAGGTACAGTACCTCTGTTATGACGTGTGAGTGGAGGTTGTGGAGTGTCTCGTGTGAGTGGAGGTTGTGGAGTGTCTCGTGAGAGTGGAGGTTGTGGAGTGTCTCGTGTGAGTGGAGGTTGTGGAGTGTCTCGTGTGAGTGGAGGTTGTGGAGTGTCTCGTGTGAGTGGAGGTTGTGGAGTGTCTCGTGAGAGTGGAGGTTGTGGAGTGTCTCGTGTGAGTGGAGGTTGTGGAGTGTCTCGTGTGAGTGGAGGTTGTGGAGTGTCTCGTGTGAGTGGAGGTTGTGGAGTGTCTCTGTGAGTGGAGGTTGTGGAGTGTCTCGTGTGAGTGGAGGTTGTGGAGTGTCTCGTGTGAGTGGAGGTTGTGGAGTGTCTCGTGTGAGTGGAGGTTGTGGAGTGTCTCGTGTGAGTGGAGGTTGTGGAGTGTCTCGTGAGAGTGGAGGTTGTGGAGTGTCTCGTGTGAGTGGAGGTTGTGGAGTGTCTCGTGTGAGTGGAGGTTGTGGAGTGTCTCGTGTGAGTGGAGGTTGTGGAGTGTCTCGTGAGTGGAGGTTGTGGAGTGTCTCATGTGAGTGGAGGTTGTGGAGTGTCTCGTGTGAGTGGAGGTTGTGGAGTGTCTCGTGTGAGTGGAGGTTGTGGAGTGTCTCGTGTGAGTGGAGGTTTTGGAGTGTCTGTGTGAGTGGAGGTTGTGGAGTGTCTCGTCTGAGTGGAGGTTGTGGAGTGTCTCGTGAGAGTGGAGGTTGTGGAGTGTCTCGTGTGAGTGGAGGTTGTGGAGTGTCTCGTGTGAGTGGATGTTGTGGAGTGTCTCGTGTGAGTGGAGGTTGTGGAGTGTCTCGTGTGAGTGGAGGTTGTGGAGTGTCTCGTGTGAGTGGAGGTTGTGGAGTGTCTCGTGGGAGTGGAGGTTGTGGAGTGTCTCGTGTGAGTGGAGGTTGTGGAGTGTCTCGTGTGAGTGGAGGTTGTGGAGTGTCTCGTGGGAGTGGAGGTTGTGGAGTGTCTCGTGTGAGTGGAGGTTGTGGAGTGTCTCGTGTGAGTGGAGGTTGTGGAGTGTCTCGTGTGAGTGGAGGTTGTGGAGTGTCTCGTGTGAGTGGAGGTTGTGGAGTGTCTCGTGTGAGTGGAGGTTGTGGAGTGTCTCGTGTGAGTGGAGGTTGTGGAGTGTCTCGTGTGAGTGGAGGTTGTGGAGTGTCTCGTGTGAGTGGAGGTTGTGGAGATTTAGACTATAATGGAGCTTAGTACATAGGGTGGCACGATTGCAAGCAAATCAGGGAACGGGTGAGGTTTGAGCCCATGGCCAGTGAGTTTCAGGACTCACTGGCCATGGGTTCTAACATCACCTGTTCCGTAATTTACATAGGCTATCTTCAGCCCATTAACCCCGAAGGGTTACTAACTCGGATGATTATTAACCCTGGATGATTATTAACCCAGGATGAATATAAACCCAGGGTAATTATTAACCTAGGATAATAAAAGAAACCTAGCAGTGTGTTCCGTCGGGGTTTATTTATCATGCAGGCAATAGTAGTTGACTAATTTTTAGATACTTATTTATTTCTAGATGAAGAGGGGACGCCCGGGAGTCGAAATCTTTTTTTTTTTTTTTTTAGTTGTGAGATGATAGGTCTTCCAGTGAGCTGTGTGTCATCCAGTCTCTGATGTGATTAATGTTGGTCCAGTATCACTTGGCACTGGTGGCACTACATCCAGTGCCACCTGGCAATGATATTGCTGATACTGGTGACACTGGCACTGATGTTACAAAATGTGAAATCTAGTAGGTGAAGATATCTCCAGAGAATACTAGAAGGTTAGCTTATTGACCCCCTAGCTTATTGACCCCCTCAAGCTTATTGACCCCCTCTAGCTTATTGACCCCCCTCTAGTATCTAGCCTGTTTCTGGTTTTGTAAGTTTGTCAGAGAACATTCTAGTCCAATGGCGCATTTTGGATTGCAACTAAATAAACATAAACCAACTAAATATAAGTTAAATTCTTTAATAACAAAGGTGTCTAGGTGGTAATAGTTACAATTAATGTAGTTGGAATTATTAATAAGATTAAGCTCCTACACAACTCTTGGAGTATAACCTGGTATTTTTATATATCATAATTATTTAGTATATATAATTATATAGTGCTATGTACACTTTATACTGTACTTTAATATTCTTAATGTGTACCTTCAACTACGTTGCTCTGAGATTCATTAATGTAAGTATGTGAGTGTGTATGTGTGTGTGTGCTCGGTAATACTCGGTATGACTCGGTAAGACTTGAATCGACTTACTAAGTGACTGACAACACCAAGTCCCTCAATTAGCTAAGTTCTAATCAAGACAATTCAGCAGCTTGTTTGAACAATATGATTACCCATTCGCCAAACAGCAATAATGCAGCGGAGAACAGCACAGCATCGGGTAAAGAATCAAGGAGGACAAAGCGAACCTAACTGTGGACCTTCAACAGATCCTACACAAACAGCATAAAACGCCCATATTACTGAAACTTAGTCCAGAATTCCAATTTCCCCGACTATGACAGTGTCTTACAACACAACCTTTGAAAACGTCAAATATCACTAAGTCAAAATAATGCTTTGTAAACAGAGCTGCACAGACTTAAGAGATGTATGTCCTAGTATCACCATCGGAGACATTACTAAAAACAGAGTCTAAATAACACGAGCTAAGGAGAATAGCATTCTCCAAGACAGAGCAAGAGACTAGATGTTTTCTCAAGGAGGATCAGCGAGAGAGAGAAGCAAGACCTGCAGCTCCAAGGTCACGTTGGGTACCAGCATGAACGATATAACAAGCAGGCAGGTGGTTAGCGTTGGCAGCCAATCAAAACTCTCCAGCAGCAAGCACAATATCTACATACATAACCTAATAATGTAAGTCAAATAATATAAACAAGACATTTTTATTTTAGCTGTTAATGAAAACATCAGAAATTTAAAATTATGTGAAAAGACACTATATAATCAAAATATTTACCACATCCTTTCCCTGAGGTCGCAATAATTGGTGACACTGGTGAATTGACACTTGTGATACTGGCACTGGTTACACTGGTGACACTGACACTACTGACATTCGTGACAAGGGTGACAGATCTTTGATACTGGTGACACTAGTGAAGCTGGTGGCACTAGTGACACAGGTAGCAATAGTGATACTATTGACGCTGGTGACACAGGTAATACTAGTAACACAGGTAATACTAGTAACACAGGTAATACTAGTAACACTGATACTAGTGACACTGGTGGTACTAGTGACATTAGTGGTACTAGTGACACTGGTGGTACTAGTGACACTGGTGATACTAATGCCACAGGTGGTACTAGTAAGACTAGTGGTACTAGTGAGACTGGTGGTACTAGTGACACCGGTGATACTAGTGACACTGGTGATACTAGTGACACTGGTGGTACTAGTGACACTGGTGGTACTAGTGACACTGGTGGTACTAGTGACACTGGTGATACTAATGCCACTGGTGGTACTAGTGAGATTGGTGGTACTAGTGAGACTGGTGATACTAGTGACACTGGTGGTGCTAGTGAGATTGGTGGTACTAGTGAGATTGGTGGTACTAGTGAGACTGGTGGTACTAATGAGACTGGTGGTAGTAGTGAGACTGGTTATACTAGTGACACTAGTGATACTAGTGACACTGGTGATACTAGTGACACTGGTGATTCTAGTGACACTAGTGATACCAGTGACTATGGTGATACCAGTGACACTGGTGGTACTAGTGACACTGGTGACAATGGTGACACTTGTTACACTGGTGACAATGGTAACACTGGTGACAATAGTGACACTGGTGGCAATGGTGACACTGGTGACAATAGTGACACTGGTGACACTGTGCCAACTTCCACACGTCGTGAAGTATTGATTCTTGAATTTATTATTGTTGTAAGTCGTCATATCTGACCCAGAAGGAGCTGGCCAACCTGCTGGCCAGCCAGTCGGCCGGACAGCCAGTCAGCCAGTCAGCCAGCCAGTCGACCATTCAGCCGGCCAACCAACCAGCCAGCCAGCCAGCCACTCTGCCAGCCAGCCAGCCAGCCACTCTGCCAGCCAGCCAGCCAGCCTCTCTGCCAGCCAGCTAGCCATCTGGCCGGCCAGCCAGCCACCTGGTCAGCCAGCTAGCTGGCGGGCCAGCCAGCCAACCTGCCGGCCAGAAAGCCAGCCAGTCAGACAACTAGCTACCCGACCAGCCAGCTACACTGACGGCCATCCTGCCAACCAGCCAGCTATCCTGACGGCCATCTTGCCAACCAGCCAGCCACCTGGGCACCCAGCCAACCATCCGACCAGGTAGCAGGCCAGCCAGCAGCCACCCAGCTGGCCAGGTAACCGGTCATCCAGCCAACTAAACCAGTCAGCCGGCCAGAAAGCCAGCCAGCTGACTGAATCTTGTCAGTCCCACCACCACGATGCCCTCACCCTCACTCTTCCCTCACTCACACCCTCCCCTCACTCTCCTCATCCTCCTTCCCTCACACTGTCTCCACCATCCTTCTCTCACACTCCTCACCATCCTTCCCTCACACTCTCCACCATCCTTCCCTCACTCTGTCCTCACCATCTTTCTCTCACACTCTTATCACCATCCTTCCTTCACTCACACTCTCCTCACTTATTCCTAGGATGAGTCGTGTCTGGAACATGTTCGTACAGCATTATGATATCACCGAAATAGTCAGGTGACCAAATGAAATTGTTGGCCCACTGATGGCTCCAACTTCATCCTGTTCTCTATCTGTATATCTCCTAAAAATAAAAAGGCTTTCAAATGAGCTGATTTAGGTAACAGCTCTTAGCTTGTAAATAAAGTTAAGAGCCCTTAACCTAACCTTATGGAACCCTGTGTAAGAAAATAGAAATGCCTTCATTAGGACTCTGCACAGCTGTTTTGTTGAGTGAGATGTGTGCATGACAATATGCCAGCTGCCTAGGAGCTCCCGCTCAACAAGATGTATTTTGCATTCTGGAATTTCCCCACTCTTCCAGATTGACTGGAGCCCAGTAGTTGGTATGGCCTGTACGTCATTATGTAAGATACTATTTACCTATACTTTTTTTCTGTGTGTGAATGATGCTTCTGCTGTACTTCTTTAATCTACAACAGCATTTTCAGGCTGTTTCTTTACTTTTGAGTGCTCTGTTTTGGTACTGTATATCCTCACACACATATCTGGTGGTGAGTGTGAGTGTGTACTTGTGCTCTTATGTGTTGTTCCTCACAAGGATTTTATATAGGATGTGTTTAGCTTTGTCGTAGATGGTTGAAAGATGTTCCTGTTATGGTACCTGGCTGCTCAGAGCTATGCTCATATGTTCTAGAAATTCCATGTTGTGGTTATCTGTGCACTGTCACAGTTGGGTCACATGGTTATTACACTTACCAGCATTGTAATTGGGATTTTGTTGTGGTATTGGGACCTTGTATGTCCACCTTAGCGTGACTGATAGTCGCTGTTGCTGTTTTATGTTTGTTGGTGTTGGTCACTGTTCCACAATGTTGTCTTCATCTACGATATAAGTAAAACTTGCAATTTTGGCTTAAACAGCGATGCATTTCTTGCCGAATAGGGCAAGCGAAAATTTATGTATGCAATACTTTCGCAAAAATAATTCAGAACCGAACGAAAAAAAAAATATTGTGTTTGTTTATTATTAAATTATTGTAAACTTATCTAAAATATATTTAGTTGGATTAGGCTAAACTAAATTGCGCTTGTTATAATAAGGTTAGGTAAGTTTCCTAAGGTTCTTTTGGTACAAAATCGTTAATTTTTATATTAATATAAATGGAATAAATATATCTTTAAATGTATAAGAGAAAATTTCAGTAAGGACTTAATTTTGAACGAGTTCTTGTTAATTGACCAATTTTACCTATTCGGCAGCTCAGTCGGTAGATCGTCGGGTTGTAAATTTGAGGACGGTGGTTCGAGCCCCGTGTGAACCTTTCTGTTTAGTAGCAATCAGTGAAGAGGCGGGGCCAGGAGCTATGAATCGACCCCTGCAACCACAAATAGGTGAGTATAAATAGGTGAGTACACACACACGCACGCACACCTGACGACACTGGAGGACAGGAGAGATAGGGGGGTCTTGATAACGACATATAAAATACAGAGAGGAATTGACAAGGTGGACAGAGACAGAATGTTCCAGAGATGGGATACAGCAACAAGGGGACACAGTTGGAAGTTGAAGACTCAGATGAATCACAGGGATGTTAGGAAGTATTTCTTCAGTCACAGAGTGGTCGGAAAGTGGAATAGTTTGGGAAGCGATGTAGTGGAGTCAGGTTCCATTCATAGCTTTAAGAAGAGGTATGATAAAGCTCATGGCGCAGGGAGAGTGACCCAGTAGCGGCCAGTGAAGAGGCGGGGCCAGGAGCTATGATTCGACCCCTGCAACCACAACTAGGCGAGTACAACTAGGTGAGTACACACACACACACACACACACACACACACACACACACACACATATATATATATATATATATATATATATATGTTTCATGTTTTTATGTTTAATAGTTAAAATTTATAGTGAGTTAAGTATTTACATTGTTATTACGATCTGCACGCAGGTGTGTCGTTGTGAGTCTGGAAGCTTTACCTCACCTGGGAGTCGCTTCTGTTTTTCTTTTAGTTTTCCACAGCCACGATGAGCATTAGAATGCTTCCAGAAGACTTTAAAATACTATATGTGTGCCAAAGTATCGGTATCGGTATGGGCGAGTGTGGGCGATTCTTACGATTTCGGTTTTGGTGAAAAATTGCCGATACCAGCCGATATTTATAAACTAATAATATACGCGTTTTTTCTTTAAATATTAAAATTGACATTCATACTAACGATTGCCAGGTTACACACACACAACACGCCCTGAAAACGTGCACATACACACACACACACACACACAGCAGGACTTCAAAGTGACCTGGACAAGCTTGACATCTGGTCTAGCAACTGGCTTCTCGAATTTAACCCCACCAAATGCAAAGTCATGAAGATCGGAGAAGGGCAAAGAAGACCGCTGACAGAGTACAGGCTAGGTGGACAAAGGCTACAAACCTCAACAAAGGAGAAAGACCTTGGGGTGAGTATAACACCAAGCACGTCTCCGGAAGCACACATCAACCAGATAACCGCGGCAGCATATGGGCGACTGGCAAACTTAAGATTAGCGTTCCGTTACCTTAACAAGGAATCGTTCAAGACACTGTATACCGTATACGTCAGGCCCATACTAGAGTATGCAGCACCAGTCTGGAACCCACACCTGGTCAAGCACGTCAAGAAACTAGAGAAAGTGCAAAAGGGTTTTCGACAAGGTTAGTTCCACAACTCAGGGTCTGTCTTATGAAGAAAGGCTGAGGAAATAGGACTAACAACACTGGAGGAAAGAAGGGTCAGAGGAGACATGATAACGACATACAAAATACTGCGGGGAATTGACAAGGTAGATAGTGACAGGTTGTTTCAGAGAGGGAACACAGAAACAAGGGGACACAACTGGAAGCTGAAGACTCAGATGAGTCAAAGGGATGTCAGGAAACATTTCTTCAGCCACAGAGTAGTCAGGAAGTGGAATGGACTAGAGAATGATATAGTGGAGGCAGGAACCATACATAGTTTTAAGACAAGGTATGATAAAGCTCATGGAGCAGGGAGAGCAGAGACCCAGTAGCAGACAGCGAAGAGGCGGGGCCAGGAGCTGAGTCTCGACCCCTGCAACCACAATTAGGTGAGTACACACACTCTCAAGTGTCTTGCGAGAAGTGCCTATGACAAATGGTAACTAACACACACACAAACACTTCAATCTATCTTGCAGTGCTCAGCACCAGTATGGAACCCGCACCTGAATAAAAACAAATTTAAGAAAATGGAAAAAAGTGTACAGATTTGAAACAAGGTTTGGTCCTGAGCTAAGGGTCGTGAGCTAAGAAAATTAATTTAACGATACTGACTGGAGGACAGAAGCAACAGGAGAGACATGTTGACAACATACAAAATACTCAGGGATATTGATAAGGTAGACAAGGATAGGCCGCTTGAGAGGCGAGAAACAGGAACTCAGGGACACAGCTGGAAGTTAAAGATATAGATATGCCACTGGGTTGTTAGGAAGTATTTTTTCAGTCTCAGAACGTTCTGAAAGTGGAATATTTTGAGGAAGGGGTGGAGGCAGGCTACATACATAGTTTTAAGAACAGGTACGATAGAACCCATGAGGCTACGAGAAAGAGTGAATTTGGCGAATATCAAACGCAAATTGGTAAGTATAGATATGTGAGTACACACGTACACACACACGAGAATATGATGAGAGTAAGAGAACGATGGTGTCCACACTAGCTGAAGTAGCCAGAAGGGCCCACGTAAGCAGGGCAAAATTATCATCATGGGGGATTTCAACCACATCAGGAGCCACATGGGAAACCGTAGACGTGGAGAGCCAGGATGTTGGAAGGCTTCATGTACCAACAAGTTAGGGACACAACCAGAGAAAGAGGAGACGATGAAACATCAAGGCCAAACCTCGTATTCACTTTTAACAGTTTAGACATGGGAAAAATAACGCACGAAACGCCCCCTCATCGCTAGCGATCATGTGGTCCTGAGTTTCGTATACATAGAGTTAATAAAGAGTGAGGCAGCACGAGAAGGATGGGAGAAACCAAACTTCGGAAAAGGGAACTACACACGTATGAGGCAATTCCTGCATAAGGTGTAGTGGGTAAGAGAGCTAGAGAGGAAGACAGTAAACGAAATGATGGAACATGTAACTGCGAAGAGGATGGAGCAGAAGAGAAACCACGGTACAGGTGGGGCTTGAACTCGTGGCAAGTGAGTCGTAAAACTCCAGGCCAGCATGTAGGCCATTGGGCCAATTAGCTACAATAAGATTCATCCACTTGCCGCGAGTTCAATCCCCACTCTTACCGTGATTTGTTTGAAATCGTGTCATGATTTATTGAGTCAGGAAAAGAAGTTCGTACCAAGGGGCAACAGAAACAAAGAGGACCAGAGTGAACCCTTGGTTTTCCCGGAGTTGTGGATAAGCTAAAGCCAAATGTACTCGAGCTTGGAAAAGGTATATAGGGAAACAAGGAGTTGAGCCAAAGAGATAGAAATGAATATGCATGGGTAAGGAGAGAGGCCCAGCGGCAATACGATAATGACATAGCATCAAAAGCCAAATCTGACTCAAAGTTGCTATACAGCCACATTAGGAGGAAAACAATAGTCAAGGACCTGGTGATAAGGCTAAGAAAGAAAGGAGGGGAGCTCAAAGGGAGCAACCAAGAAGTACGTGAGGAGCTCAGCTCAAAGGCGGTGGACCCAGATAACATCTCTCCATGGGTCCGGAGAAAAGGAACAGATGCACTGTTTGTGCCACTTACAATAATATTCAATAAATCTATAGAAATATGGAAACTGGTTGAAGTGTGGAAGACTACAAACGTAGTCCAAATTTTTAAGAAAGGAGACAGGCAGCACTAAACTACAGACCTGTGTCGTTGACATGCATAGTATGTAAAGTTATAGAGAAGATTATCAGAAGAGTGGCGGATTACCTAGAAAAGAATGAGCTCATACATGACAATCTGCACGGCTTCTGGGAAGAGAAATCCTGCATCATAAACCTACTAGAGTTCTACGATAAGGTAACAGAAGTAAGACACGAGAGAAAAGGATGGGTAGACTGCAGCTTCTTGGACTGTAAGAAAACTTTCGATTGAGTACTACACAAAAGAGGGGTTGAAAAGCTAGAGGAGCATACTGGAATAGCAGGAAAGGCACTACAATGTATTAAGAAAACCTGACAGGAAGGAAACAATGTGTGTTGGTACCTGACGAGGTGTCAGAGTATGTGAATGTGTCGATTGGGGTTCTATAAGGGCCAGTCCTAGGTCCGGTGCTGTTTCTATTATATGTGGATGACATGACAGAAGAGATAAATTCAGAGGAGTCCCTGTTTGTAGATGATGTTTAGCTAAAGAGAAGAATTCAAGGAGATCTAGCAAGCTGCAAGCCTGGTCCGACAAATAGGTCGTAAAGTTTAACGCCACTATGTGCATCACGGGGAATGACTTAGTACAGCCTAGGAGGTCAAAAGCTGCAAAACTCACTCAAGAAAAATGATCTTGAGGTGAGCATCATACAGAGCACATCTTCTGAGGTGCACAACAACTAAATTACTGCTGCAGCATATTGTCGCCTGGCAAACCTATGGAGAAGGTTTCAACATCTGAGTAAGGAGTCATTCAAGACACTGTACACTGTGTATATCAGGCCCATGTTGGAGTATGCAGCACTGGTGAAACACGTCAAGAAGTTACAGAGAGTGCAAAAGGTTTGCAACAAGACTAGCCCAGGAGCTAAGTGGTATGTCCTATGAGGAGAGGTTAAGAGAAATCAACCTGGCGACATTAGAGGACAGGAGGAATAAGTTAATGACATGTACAATACTGAGAGCAATTGACAAGGTGGATAGGGACATAATGTTTCAGAGGTGGGACACAGCAACAAGGGGTCACAACTGGAAGTTGAAAACTCGGATGAGTCACAGAGATGTTAGGAAGTATTTCTTCAGTCACAGAGTTGTCAGGAAGTGAACAATCTGGAGAGTAATGAAGTGGAGGCAGGATCCATACATGACTTTAAAAGGAGGTTCGATAAATCTCATGGGTAAGGGAAAGAGTGAACCTAGTAGTGACCAGCAAGAGGCAGGGCCAGGAGCAGAAAGATCTGAACTGCATAAAGAAGAAAAATCACAAGCAAAGACGCTTTAAGAAGATGGTGAGACAAAGGTGGTGATAAAGGAAACAACAAGGGGAAAGATTAAAGAAAGACAAGGCAGTCTGAAAGGAAAAACAACAGGAACAAGAAAGATAGAGGTTATTTATGATCTGTTTACTCCAAGAGCCTGAAAGGAGTTAGGAAATAAGAGATCGGAGGAATAAAAATTTGAGATTTTATCCATCATTGAGTGCTTAGGAAGAGAACAGACTGAGCACAGGAAAAAGTTCCAGAGGATTGAGAAGTATTTCTGCAACAAACAGGATGCAGTTAAACTAACCTTCTGAACAAACATAGCCAGGACAAGGATCCAGGGACAAAGACTGAAAGACACATGATACTGCTATATCAAGAGTGTCTATCGTTGAGAGAAATATAATTGAATCAAGCTCCATAAAAATAGCCTCGATTTTATTATGAATATTTGTTTAGGATTATATAAATTAGATTAACTTATAATTAATAAAATTTCGGTGTGTTAAACTGACATGGTGTACATGGTGTAGGTGTTAAACTGACATGGTGTACATGGTGTAGGTGTTAAACTGACATGGTGTATATGGTGTAAGTGTTAAACTGACATGGTGTATATGGTGTAAGTGTTAAACTGGCATGGTGTAGGTGTTAAACTGACATGGTGTACATGGTGTAGGTGTTAAACTGACATGGTGTACATGGTGTAGGTGTTAAACTGACGTGGTGTTTCACAGACAAGATCTGTATAAGTTTTCAGGGTGGTAGTCGAATTCCTTAAAGGTTTAGATGAATAATTGTGATACTTCCAATTTTCTTTATTAACATAATAAACAAATTAGAGGCAACCCAGCCCACTTAAATATATAATATTCCTATAAGTATGATACATTAAATTTGAAATCGAGCAGACGAAGCATTTTCTACAAGTTCAACCTCAGTCAAGTGAACAAACGTATACCTGAAGGGTGTTCCAGGTCCATGAGCACACCTCGTAGGATTGAATTCCTTTAAAATCAGACACCATCTCGCTAACCTTCTTGTAGGTTACTTCTGAAACAACGGGATCAAAGGTGCATGACTTGATAGCAAATGCTTCCTACTCTGTGGCAAAACACCTTTTTTCAGCTTTAGTCTAAGCTCTACTGACGTATGCAATGGGTTTATACATGCCATCTGCACCTCTTCTTAACACTGGTGTCTGTTGTAAGAACGAAACGATTCTAAAAGTCATGGAATTTAAGAACGGGAGTAGATATTAGTTTTCTCTTCAATGTCTTGAATGCCCTTTCTTGATGGACGGTTCAGTTGAAAGGAACATTCCGTTTAATCAGTTTTGTCAAAGCAGTTTCAATGAGTTGCGATGAGTTGGCAATAAAAATGAAGAACATTCTATTCTGTGGACCTCCGGCCACAGCGACGCTATGGCGACTAGCATGGGCTAGGCCAACTGGGCTAGCAGGCCTACTGGCCCATGCTAGGCAGGTCCAAGCCACCTACTGGCCTCATCCAGACATAAGCAGATGTGACAGAGCAGGCGACTTTTAAGATAGTACTGTGAAACACAAAAGGCCAGAGAGCTCTGCCTCGCACCACCACCTCAAACACCAACAAGATGGAATAAACTGAGACAAAGCTAAAAGTTTACACCTAACACAAGACGAAAACAATTAAGTTTCTCCTAATTGAAACACAACAGAATTTCGTCACATCAAAAGGAAGATGGATTCCTGACGGATTTTAAAATTGAATAAAAACATCACACTAAACACACACTACACACACACACACACACACACACACATATATATATATATATATATATATATATATATATATATATATATATATATATATATACGTTTAAAGACATTTTTTTTTCATTTATGTTAGTGTAAAAATTTTGTACCAAAAGTACATAAGAAAATTTACCTAACCTTATTATAACAAGCGCAATTTAATTTAGCCTAATCCGACAAAATATTTTCGATAACCTTACAGTAATTTAATAATAAACAAACACAATGAAATATATTTTTTTCGTTAGGTTCAGAATGATTTTTGCGAAATTATTGCATGCACAAATTTTCGCTTGTCTTATTCGGCAAGAAGAGCGTTGCTATTTAAGACAAAATCGCAAGTTTAACCTATTCGGCACGACATATAGAGTATATGTGTGTGTGTATTCACCTATATCCACTTACAGGTGACTGCAGTGGTCAATTTATGTCTTGACTATCCTGAGACTGAAGAAATAGTTCATGACATCCCTACGACCCATCCTTTTTTTAATTTCCAGCTTTGCTCTTGTGTACTTCATTCCAGCCTCTTGAACAGCGTATCCCTGATCATCCCATACATTTCGCTGAGTATTTTATATATTATTACAATGTCTCCCATAATGTCATGATTTGTGCAGCAACTATGAATTAATCAAAATTGAAAATTGATTGCAATTTCATTATAGGATGCGCTAAACCCCTGTGGGTCATTAAACCTTGCTCTATATCACAGTGGTTTAGGAAGTAGGAAATGGTTTTTCTGGCAAATAAGAATTCTTCAATATATACAAATCTGCAATAAAATAAAACCCCTCGATAAATAGTGTAGACGGCAATTAATGTACCCAATAACAGTAATATTTATCAAATAATTAGAAGAAAGCGAGGCATCAGGCGGCTTGAAACTGGCACTGGTACAGTGCCAGGTCCCTCAGTAGGTAAAAAGATCAATGTTTCGAACGAGTTAATCAAATATAACAAGTTAATTAAATGAAGTAAATTGATCACTCGGACATTAGTCAGCACACTCGGACATTAGTCAGCACACTCGGACATTAGTCAGCACACTCGGACATTAGTCAGCACACTCGCACAGGACACCAATAAATTCTTGGAAAGGTAAACATCCTTCATTAAATAAATTAATAAACAACATTAAATAAAGTACTATTCCTATAATTTACAGCCTTTAAGATTTTTTGGATTAGTGGCCTCCTTGACCTTTATCCTCGACTCTAGATCATCAACCACCTGTTTTGGAGTGAGATTCAAGCACAACAAGCAGCCGCTGGTGTGTGAATCTCGATGTCTTATAAGGATGACAATCCTCGACACCTTGTCTGATCTACGATGAGTTGAACACAAGTTCACAAAGATGAACGAAGAAATTGTCTTGCTAGAAAAGTATAATGATCAAGTTTGGCTCTTACAAAACAATTTTGATCTTGCCATCACAGGTCTCCCGGTACCACCTGCCGGCTGCTCCACTCTGTCCTCTCTCAGGACACCTTCGTAGATAACTACTCTGGAAGGAACAAGTCCCGTCAAAAATTGCCTAAGGATGATGAAGAAGCCAGCAACACACATAGACCTCATCGAAGATTAAGAACGAACACAGAGGCAGAAATAGGAAACAAAATCATCAGATACACATAGTTAAATCAATGGATTATATATATATATATATATATATATATATATATATATGGAGGCAGTGGAGGTGTCATGTCTGAGGGCAATGTGTGGTGTGAGAATTCGTAGTTTGGAAATTAGGAGGAGGTGCGGGATTACCAAAACTATTATCCAGAGGGCTGAGGAGGGGTTGTTGAGGTGGTTCGGACATGTAGAGAGAATGGAACGAAACAGAATGACCTCGAGTGTATAAATCTGTAGTGGAGGGAAGGCGGGGTAGGGTCGGCCTAAGGAAATGTTGGAGGGAGGGGTAAAGGAGGTTTTGTGTGCGAGGGGCTTGATTTCCAGCATGCATGCATGAGCGTATTTGATAGGAGTGAATGGAGACAAAGGGTTTTTTAATACTTGACGTGCTGTTGGAGTGTGAGCAAAGTAACATTTATGAAGGGATTCAGGAAACCGGCAGGCCGGACTTGAGTCCTGGAGATGGGAAGTACAGTGTCTGCACTCTGAAGGAGGGGTGTTAATGTTGCAGTTTTATAACTGTAGTGTAAAGCACCCCTCTGGCAAGACAGTGATGGAGTGAATGATGATGATAGTTTTTCTTTTTCGGGCCACCCTGCCTTGGTGGGAATCGGCCGATGTGTTAAAAAAAATATATATATATATATTTATATTTGCTCTTCAGCCAGGTACCTCCTCACCTTAGTGCACGTACCAAGCATAACCTTGTGTACGTGAAGAGTAAATCCTTTATAATCCAGGATCAACGTAGACAAGCTGGGGATAACACGCAGAACGTCTGACCAAAACAGCCATACTTTAATTGACAAACATTTAACCCTTCTTAAATGTATTTCTGTTATATAAATTAATATGTGAAACATAGACATTGATAGACATCAAAACATATACATGTATAGGTATTTTAATTAATACACACCTTAGCAAAAAACTGGTTAGCTTGTGTTAAAGAAAATACTTAGACTGTATTTAATAGTATTGTTAACCTAACAGGGAAGTCTGTGATGAAATTTGATCCGATTCATCACATCGTATATATGGTTTCCAGAGAGCCTCCTTGACTCTCTGGTTTCTAAAGAGCCAGATAGCCTCCATGACTCTCTGGTGTCCAGAGAGCCAGATAGCCTCCTTGATTCCCTGTTGTCCAGAGAGCCTCCTTGACACTCTGTGTCCGGAAAGCCAGATAGCCTCTTCGACTCTTTGGTGTCAGAAAGCCAGAGAGCCTCCTTGACTCTCTGGTGTCCAGAGAGCCAAAGAGCCTCCTTGACTTTCTGGTATTACCCAAATTTTCACTGAAAACTCTTTAAATTCCTTGTTCAATATCTCAGTCTTCCTTGTCACTTCTCGTGAAGTTTCCTCCTTTCTTATTCAGTCTTAAAGCTTGGTCATTTATTGTCGTTTTTCTACTGTTGTGACTGTGAAGCTGTTTCAGTTTAATCCTGGATCTTGCTGCTATTTCCTCTTCAAACTGCAGTACTGCCTCTCTCCTCATTGTTGCATATTCGTTTCATTTCCTTCCTAACCTTGTCCTCTTGTCTGTCCTTCGCTTTCTGTAGCTTTCCATGCTCATGTACTTTTTTTCCCCCTCTCTGCATCAATTTTTCTGCTGGGTACTCTGTTACATCAATGGATTTCCCTCCAGTTCCCTTTAACATTGCGTTAAATTCAGGAATTATCATATCAGTTCTTTGTTTCTGCTTCTGAAGTCTGGTTTCTTGTGCCTCTCACCTGTTCTTTCTTTAGTGCTTCATTTCTCTAAGTATTTAAGATTCAGTTCTTCACGGTGGCTTGTACTAGGGACCCTCTCATATTATATTTCACCAACAACTGGTGTACTTATGGTGAACTATCGATCCAATCTTGCTAGTTCATTTCTCTCCTCTTATAAAAAGGAGAAACAATGCCATTTTTAAATAAAGGAAACAACATAATTGGAGAGTAAAACGATGGATTAATAAAGTTATTTGCAAACATGGGAATCAATACAGATTACGGAGGAAATGCGAGAGATTATTTTTATAGTAGAAGAAACTCATTTTCTGATCATAGTAAAATAGTATAGTGGTACTATCGCTGTGATATGTCTGTGAAACATTGATTTAAAAACAAAAAACGTGCTTTAAATACTGCAGCTAGTAGGAGGCTGTAGGCAATGAAGGTGTCGTGTTTCAGGGCGATGTGTGGTGTGAATATTATGCAGAGAACTCGTAGCTTGTAAATTAGATGATGTGCTGCTTACAGAATTACAATTGAGGATGCAGTGGAGGAACTGTTGATGCATTTAGAGAAGATATTGCAGCATACGATGACTAAGAGGATTTTTCAGAAGGAAGAAGGGGTAGGGATCACCCTGGAAGGATTGATGGGAAGGAAGAAGGAAGGTTTGGAGCACTAGGGGCTTGAACATCAAAGAGGCTCGTGAGCCTATTAGATCAGAGTGAGTGGAGGCAAGTAGTTTTTGTGACTTGACGTGCTGTTGGAGTGTGATAGAGAGGTTTAGGTCTTTCGGTTCCTGAACAAAACATGTCATCAGCAGAGAGGTCAAGTACCATGCCTCAACATGACCTCAACCAGGGTTCCACTGAGGAACTTGGAAAAAAAAGTACCCATCATCAGATGCAACAAATTGAGAGTGGACAAACAGCAATTTGGTGGTGGTAACACCGAGACATCTTTCCTGTGGAAGGTGTTGCATGAAGACCAACACAAAGATAGCAACAGTTTGTTGCTTTTGGGAAAACTGCACTCAGAGAGAGATTGAGTTTTGTGATTTGGAATGGAGTATTTGTTGAGGGTTATGTATGAAGTGATCCTCTTGTGGGAAGAGTGGAGAGGATGAAAGGAAGTGGAACACGATAATGGAGGGTCAAATACAAGAAGGAAGGTGGAGGGAGTAAAGGACATTGTGGGAGAGCCAAGGTGTGGGTGAAGGAGGATAGGAGTTTCCACTGGGATTAGAGAGCATGGAGGGATACTGGAAGGACTGTGATCATGGAGGGTGACTGGAGGAATCAGAGGAAAAGTGTAAGGAGGGAAGTTAAAGCGAAGGTCTTCTACATGGTGAGGGAGAACTTGAGGGATGGAGGGCGTGGAGGGAGAGTGGAGAGAGAGCGTGGAAGACATTGAAAGAGGGGGAATGGAAGATAGGAGGAAGAATAGGAAGGTTTGGAGCGATGGTAGGGAAAGTGAGAGAGAGTATGGAGGGGACGGCTGTACAGACTTCACATCCACCAAGTCAATATATAGACCAAGGAGGGGCTCAGGTGAACCCCAGTGTACCCCACACCAGTTCAATTCCCAGAAGTCATGATTAAAAAATACATCGTAAATTATTTGTCTCAAAATAAGCCGTATTTATGATATTTATTTAAAAAAACGATTGGATATTCGAGAGTGGTGTAAAACAAGCCCCGGAAAATTGGATTTCATCATCCGTGTTGATCAAGAGTCAGCCCCGGGGAAGTGATTTTCAGTGGTAAATAAAATAAACAGCATTGAACTACACACGTATGGATTTGAAATAACTAAATAATGTAGTGAAAAATTGAATTGGCCTAACGATTCCGTTGCCCAGAGCATGAGTACTGGGACATAGCTCAGAGCATGTGAGGTGGACGATAACCCAGAGCATGTGTAGTGGACGATAACCCAGAGCATGTGTAGTGGACGATAACCCAGAGCATATGTAGTGAATGATATCCCAGAGCATGTGTTTACCTGGAGTTTACCTAGAGAAAGTTCCAGGGGTAAACGCCCCTGCGGTCCGGTCTGTGACCAGGCCTCATGTTGGATCAGAGCCTGATCAACCAGACTGTTACTGCTGGTCGCACGTAGTCCAACGTACGAACCACAGCCTGGCTGGTCAGGCACCGACTTTAGGTATCTGTGCAGTGCCTGCTTGAAGACAGCCAGGGGTCTATTGGTAATCCCCCTTATGTATGCTGGGAGGCAGTTGAACAGTCTTGGGCAACTGACACTTATTGTGTTGTCTCTCAACGTGCTAGTGGCACCCCTGCTTTTCATTGGGAAGATGTTAGATCGTCTGCCGAGTCTTTTGCTTTTGTAGGGAGTGACACTCGTGTGCAAGTTTGGTACTAATCCCTCTAGGATTTTCCAAGTGCATATAATAATGTATCTCTCCCTCCTGCGTTCCAGGGAGTACAGGTTTAGGAACTTCAAGCGTTCCCAGTAATTGAGGTGGTTTATTGCAGTTATGCGTGCAGTGAAGGTTCTCTGTACATTTTCTAGGTCAGCAATTTCACCTGCCTTGAAAGGTGCAGTTAGTGTGCAGCAATATTCCAGCCTAGATAGAACAAGCGACCAGAAAAATGTCAACATGAGCTTGGAATCCCTGGTTTTGAAGGTTCTCATTATCCATCCTGTCATTTTTCTGGCAGATGCGATTGCTAGAGTGTTATGGTCCTTGAAGGTGGGATCCTCTGTCATGATCACTCCCAGGTCTTTGACATTAGTTTTTCGCTCTATTGTGTGGTTGGAATTTGTTTTGTACTCCGATGAGATTTTAATTTCCTCACGTTTTCCATATCGGAGTAATTGAAATTTCTCATCATTGAACTTCATATTATTTTCTGCAGCCCATTTAAAGATTTGGTTGATGTCTGCTTGGAGTCTTGCAGTGTCTTCAATGGTGGACACTGTCATGCAGATTCGGGTGTCATCTGCAAAGGAAGACACGGCACTGTGGCTGATATCCCTGTCTATGTCCGATATAAGGATGAGGAACAGGATGGGAGCGAGTACTGTGCCTTGTGGAACAGAGCTTTCCACCGTAGCCGCCTCAGACTTTACTCTGTTGACTACTACTCTTTGTGTTCTATTTGTTAGGAAATTATAGATCCATCTACCAACTTTTCCTGTTATTCCTTTATCACGCATTTTGTGTGCTATTACACCATGGTCACACTTGTCAAAGGCTTTTGCAAAGTCTGTGTATATAACATCTGCATTCTGTTTGTCTTCTAGAGCATCCAGGACCTTGTCGTAGTGGTCCAGTAGTTGGGACAGACAGCAGCGACCTGCTCTAAACCCATGCTGCCCTGGGTTGTGTAACTGATGGTTATCTAGTTGAGTGGCGATCTTGCTTCTTAGAACCATTTCAAAGATTTTTATGATATGGGACGTTAGCGCTATTGGTCTGTAGTTCTTTGCTATTGCTTTACTGACGCCTTTGTAGAGTGGGGCTATGTCTGTTGTTTTTAGTAACTGCGGGACGACCCCAGTGTCCATGCTCCCTCTCCATAGGATGTTAAAAGCACGTGATAGGGGCTTCATGCAGTTCTTGATGAACACTGAGTTCCATGAGTCTGGGCCTGGAGCGGAGTGCATGGGCATGTCATTTATCGCCTTTTCGAAGTCATGTGGCGTCAGGGTAATGTCAGATAGGCTTGCGTCTACCAGGTTCTGTGACACTCTCATAAAAAATTCATTTAGGTCTTCGACTTTCAGTCTGGTTAGCGGCTCGCTAAAAACTGAGTCATACTGGGACTTTAGTAACTCACTCATTTCCTTGCTGTCATCTGTATAGGACCCATCTCGACTTTGTTTTGGCATAAGAAAAAAATACTTTGGGTTTCTTTCAATTTCATTTATGGCTTTTAGTTCTTCCCACGTTTCTTGATTCTTTTAAGATTCATAAGAACATAAGAACATAAGAAAGGAGGAACACTGCAGCAGGCCTGTTGGCCCATACTAGGCAGGTCCTTCACAATCCGTCCCACTAACAGAATATTTGCTCAACCCAATTTTCAATGCTACCCAAGAAATAAGCTTTGACAATTCTACCCACTCATGCGCGAGTCCCACTCAAATCCAACCCCTCTCACTCATGAATTTATCCAACCTAAATTTAAAACTACCCAAGGTCCTAGCTTCAATAACCCTACTAGGCAGACTGTTCCACTCATCAACTACCCTATTTCCAAACCAATACTTTCCTATATCCTTTCTAAATCTAAACTTATCTAACTTGAATCCATTATTGCGGGTTCTCTCTTGGAGAGATATCCTCAAGACCTTATTTATATCCCTTTGTTAATACCCATTTTCCACTTGTATACCTCGATCATGTCTCCCTCATTCTACGTCTTACAAGTGAATGTAATTTTAGGGTCTTCAATCTTCCTTCGTAAGGAAGATTTCTAATGCTATGTATTAATTTAGTCATTCTACGCTGAATGTTTTCTAACGAATTTATGTCCATTCTGTAATATGGAGACCAAAACTGGGCTGCGTAATCTAGGTGAGGCCTTACTAATGATGTATAAAGCTGTAATATAACCTCTGGACTTCTGTTGCTAACACTTTTGATATAAATCCCAGTAATCTATTTGCCTTATTACGTACGCTTAGGCATTGCTGTCTTGGTTTAAGGTTGCTGCTTACCATCACCCCAAGTCCTTCTCGCAATCTGTATGGCTAAGTTCTACGTTATTTAACTTATAAGTGCTTGGGTTATGGATACTCCCGAGCTTCAGTACCTTGCATTTATCTACATTGAACTGCATCTGCCACTTTTCTGACCACGAGTTAAGTTTGTCTAAATCTTCCTGAAGTTCTATGACATCTATGTTTGAATCAATTATCCTACCTATCTTCGTGTCGTCGGCGAATTTGCTCATATCACTAGTAATTCCCTCATCAAGGTCATTGATATATATTATAAATAACAATGGGCCTAAGACTGATCCCTGTGGAACACCACTTGTTACAAGTCCCCATTCGGATTTAACCCCATTTATGCACACTCTCTGCTTCCTATTGGTGAGCCATGACTCGATCCATGACAGCACTTTTCCCCAATGCCATGAGCTGCCACTTTCTTTAACAGTCTCTGGTGCGGTACTCTATCAAAAGCCTTACTAAAGTCTAAATAAACAATATCGAATTCTTTATCGTGATCAACAGCCTCAAAAGCTTTACTGAAGAAGGTTAATAAATTAGATAGGCAGGAACGGCCCTCGTGAATCCATGCTGGGTATCATTAATCAAATTATGGTTATCTAGATGGCTTCTAATAATATCAGCTATAATTGACTCTAGTAATTTGCCTACAATTGAGGTCAGGCTTATTGGGCGGTAGTTTGACGGTAGCGACTTGTCCCCTGCTTTAAAAATAGGAATTACATTAGCCATCTTCCACATATCAGACACTACACCTGTTTGAAGAGATAAATTAAAAATGTTAGATATTGGTTCACAGAGTTCCATTTTGCATTCCTTAAGAACCCTTGCAAAAAGCTCATCAGGACCCGGCGATTTATTTTGTTTCAGTCGGTCCAGCTGTTTCACAATCATTTCGCTAGTGACTGTGATATTACATAATTTATCTTCTTCTGGGCCTCTGTAAAAATTAATTACTGGGATATTATTAATGTCTTCCTGTGTGAAAACCGAGAGAAAATAATTATTAAAAATAGAGCACATATCATTCTCCTTGTCAGTAAGATGCCCAAAGTTATTTTTAAGGGGACCTATCTTATCCCTAACTTTTGTTCCTTTAGTTTTAATTCGATGTTTGCTATTTCTCTGACCAGTGCCTCCATACATATTTCAGATATATTGGCCTCTTGTAGCCGCTCTGTTATTCTTTGCCTTCGCCTGTATAGGGAGCGCCTCTCTCTTTCTAGTTTACATCTTCTCCTCCTTTTCCTTAAGGGAATTTGCCTTGAGCAAACCTCAAATGCCACAGAGTTAATTTGTTCTAGACATAGGTTAGGATCCGTGATGCTTAGGCTATCTTCCCAGTTTATATAAGAACATAAGAACATAAGAAAGGAGGAACACTGCAGCAGGCCTGTTGGCCCATACTAGGCAGGTCCTTCACATTCCATCCCACTAACAGAATATTTGTTCAACCTAATTTTCAATGCTACCCAAGAAATAAGCTTTGATAATTTTATTTACTCATGTGCAATTCCCAATCAAATCCAACCCCTTTCACTCATGAATTTATCCAACCTAAATTTAAAACTACCCAAGGTCCTTGCTTCAATAACCCTACTAGGCAGACTGTTCCACTCATCAACTACCCTATTTCCAAACCAATACTTTCCTATATCCTTTCTAAATCTAAACTTATCTAACTTGAATCCATTATTGCGGGTTCTCTCTTGGAGAGATATCCTCAAGACCTTAAAAGATATCCTCAAGACCTTAAAGATATCCTCAAGACCTTAGGACTTGGTTTACTTGGTCCCACCTTATGTTTTCGTTATTGAAGTTGAAATTGGAGAAGGCTCCCTCACGACTGATCACATTTTGTCGATCTGGGGTCCCCCTCATACATGTCTAAACCTCTATTATGTTGTGATCTGAGTATATCGTTTTTGATATGATGACATTTCGTATCAGATCATCATTGTTAGTGAAGATGAGTTCCAGCGTATTCTCCAATCTTTTAGGCTCTATTATTTGCTGGTTTAAGGTGAATTTGGTGCAGAGATTTAAAAGTTCGTGTGTGTGCGAGTTTTCATCTGAGCTGCCTCCTGGTGTTATATCTGTTACCACATTATTTGCAATATTCCTCCATTTTAGGTGCCTTAGGTTGAAGTTCCCCAGGAGCAAGATATTGGGGGCAGGAGCTGGAAGGTTTTCCAGACAGAGGTCAATTTTCAGAAGCTGTTAATGGAATTGTTGGGACGTTGCATCCGGAGGCTTGTATACAGCCACGAAGACCAGACTTTGATTCTCGATCTTTACTGCTAAAACTTCAACTACATCATTTGAGGCATTTAGTAGTTCTGAGCATATAAGTGACTCTATGATATACAGGCCAACCCCCCCCCCCCCTTTTGCCTGTTCACTCTGTCACATCTGTATAGGTTGTAGCCAGGGATCCATATTTCATTGTCCAAGTGATCCTTTAAGTGGGTCTCTGTGAAAGCCGCAAACATTGCATTTGACTCTGTAAGCAGTCCACGGATGTAAGGTATTTTGTTGTTCGTCGCTGGCTTTAGACCCTGTATATCTTCAAAGATGAGTGTCGTCGGATTGGTGGTATTGGTAGTATGGGAGGTCTTTTTCCTGGCAATAATATCAGTTGTTCTGGAGTGGAGGCCATTGACTGTGATTCCACTCCAGAAATGATTGCAGTTGGTGTACGATTTCTGTCATTTCCTGCCAGCTTTTCTTCCTTCCTGGCGCTAATATATATATATATATATTATATATATATATATTATATATAATTATATATATATATATATATATAAATATATATATATATATATATATATATATATATATATATATATATATATATATATATATATATATATATATATATATATATAGCAAAACAACCACTATGAAAAAATAGAAGAATTCCAAGCGCTTTCGTGACTACTCACATTATCAAGGAACTATAAAAGGAAACGTGAGTAGAAGGCTTATAAAGAGGCAGAATACACCTCACAGTCACATCACACTAACAAAGACAACACCTCACAGTAGCGTAACATCTCACGACTCTGTGAAGAGGAAATAAGAAAGGACCTGAAACTCTTCCCAAGAATTAAGATTAGTCCTATTTATCATTAAATTCTTCCCAAATTTTATTAATTATAAATGAATCCAATTTATATAAACCAAAAGAAATATTCATATTATTTTCAAAACTACTTTTTATGAAACATGATTCTATTATATTCCTCTCAACCATGGACTTGCTTGATTCAACTTTCTCAGCATTTTGAAAATCAATAGGATGGTTAAAGTCTCTCACATGAATAAATAGAGCATTAGAATCTTGTCCAGTTCAATGTTAAAACTCAATGTTAAAGCTCAATGTTAAAACAAAATATTCCCAATTGCCCTCAAAGATTTTTTAAGTCTTATGATTCACTTTTGAATAATAAAAATTTGCGCCTTACTAAAGCAGATAAAATAAATGCAATAGTAATTATGAAAGAAATCGATTACCAAGATAAAATGAATAGCCTCCTAGATGATTTTGAAACCTATTCTAAACTTAGAAAGAATCCCTAAGAAACAGTTAACAGCAATTTCAATAAAACAATAAAGCATCTATTGAAGGGCAAAGATGAATTAATTAAAAAATTTACTTCCACTAATCCATCTTTACCTTATATGTATGGATTAATTAAAACACACAAACCTGGTAATCCGGTTAGACCAATTATTAGCTCCATAGGTTCAGTTTCTTATAAACTTTCTAAATGGCTTGTTGATATTTTGAGCCCAATTGTTGGAAAAATTTCTAATTTTAATGTTAAAAACAACTTAGATTTAGTTGATAAATTAAGCACCTTGACTGATTTAAATGATTTCAATATGGTTAGTTTTGATGTTACCTCCTTGTTTACAAAAGTTCCAGTTGATGATTTACTAAAGTTCTTATCTGAAGAACTGGTTAATTACGATTTACCATTGCCAGTTCATACTATCATTAAACTTATTAAACTTTGTATTGTTGATGCAAAATTTGTATTTAATGATGAGTTTTACACTCAGAAGTTTGGTATGGCAATGGGAAATCCTCTTTCACCTGTTCTTAGTAATTTATATATGGAATTTTCGAAACAAGATTGCTTAACACAATCCTTCCCAATAGAGCTAAGTGGTATAGATATGTTGATGACATTTTGTGCCTTATGCCTAAGAATGTAGACATAAACCATTTCCTTGTTAAATTAAATAGCTTAGCTCATTCTATAATTTTTACTGTTGAATTTGAAGTAAATAACTCATTGCCTTTCCTAGATGTTTTTATTATTAAGGGTCACATTGATTTTAAATTTAAAATTTACAGAAAACCTACAAATAATTGTTCCTATGTACACTATTACTCTTCACATCAAGATAGAGTTAAAGTGTCGGTTTTCTCTTCTATGTTTTTGAGAGCTTTACGCATTTGTAGTCCAGAGTTCATAGATGAAGAAATCTCTAAAATTTATGAAATAGCTAATGATTTAAAATACCCAAGAAACATAATTGATAAATCTTTTAAAATAGCTAGAAATACTTTTTACAATCCAAAAGGGACAACCAACCTTATTCAACCAAAAATATGTTGGTTCCCCCTTACCATGAAAACTTGGTTGATATGCCTTCTTTTCTTAAGAATTTTAATATCAAAGTTGTATTTAAAAATCTTGATACAGTAAAAGACTTTTGATAAAAATTCCCCCAAAATGCTGACGGATGTGTCTATAAGATTCCCTGTAAAATATGCGATAAAGTTTATTATGGTCAAACTGGTAAAAGTCTTGAACTAAGATTAAAACAACATAAATATAGCATTAGAACTGGACAAGATTCTAATGCTCTATTTATTCATGTGAGAGACTTTAACCATCCTATTGATTTTCAAAATGCTGAGAAGGTTGTATCAAGCAAGTCCATGGTTGAGAGGAATATAATAGAATCATGTTTCATTAAAAGCAGTTTTGAAAATAATATGAATATTTCTTTTGGTTTATATAAATTGGATTCATTTATAATTAATAAAATTTGGGAAGAATTTAATGATAAATAGGACTAATCTTAATTCTTGGGAAGAGTTTCAGGTCCTTTCTTATGTTCCTCTTCACAGAGTCGTGAGATGTTACGCTACTGTGAGGTGTTGTCTTTGTTAGTGTGATGTGACTGTGAGGTGTATTCTGCCTCTTTATAAGCCTTCTACTCACGTTTCCTTTATAGTTCCTTGATAATGTGAGTAGTCACGAAAGCGCTTGGAATTCTTCTATTTTTCATAGTGGTTGTTTTGCATATTTTGATATCACCTGTTTACTGTGATCGTTTTGTATATATATATATATATATATATATATATATATATATATATATATATATATATATATATATATATATATATATATATATATATAAGCAACTATTCATGGAAAGGTGGGCTAGTGCAAGTATGAGTAGTGGGGGGTAGAAGAGAGTTGGGATAGTTTTAAAAATGCAGTATTAGAATGTGGGGCAGAAGTTTGTGGCTATAGGAGGGTGGGTGCAGGAGGAAAGAGGAGTGAGTGGTGGAATGAAGAAGTAAAGGGTGTGATAAAAGAGAAAAGGTAGCTTATGAGAGGTTTTTACAAAACAGAAGTGTTAATGGAAGAGCAGAGTATATGGAGAGTAAAAGAAAGGTGAAGAGAGTGGTGAGAGAGTGCAAAAGAAGAGCGGATGAAAGAATAGGAGAGGCTCTGTCAAGAAATTTTGCTAAAAACAAGAAATTTTTTTGGAGTGAGATAAACAAAGTAAGAAAGCCTAGGGAACGAATGGATTTGTCAGTTAAAAACAGAGTAGGGGAGTTAGTAGATGGGGAGCTGGAGGTATTGGGTAGATGGCGGGAATATTTTGAGGAACTTTTAAATGTCGATGAAAAAAAGGAGGCGGTAATTTCATGTACTGGGCAGGGAGGTACAACATCGTTTAGGAGTGAAGAAGAGCAGGATGTGAGTATGGGGGAGGTGCGTGAGGCATTACGTAGAATGGAAGGGGGTAAAACAGCTGGAATTGACGGAAGCATGACAGAAATGTTAAAAGCAGGGGGGGATATAGTGCTGGAGTGGTTGGTATTTTTGTTTAATAAATGTATGAAAGAGGGAAGGTACCTAGGGATTGGCAGAGAGCATGTATAGTTCCTTTATATAAAGGGAAGGGGATAAAGAGAGTGTAAAAATTATAGGGAATAAGTTTACTGAGTATACCAGGTAAAGTGTATGGCAGGGTTATTATTGAAAGAATTAGAGGTAAGACAGAGAGTAGGATTGCAGATGAGCAAGGAGGCTTTAGAGTGGGTAGGGGATGTGTAGATCAAGTGTTTACAGTGAAGCATATATGTGAACAGTATTTAGATAAAGGTAGAGAAGTTTTTATTGCATTTATGGATTTAGAAAAGGCATATGATAGAGTGGATAGGGGAGCAATGTGGCAAATGTTGCAAGTGTATGGAATAGGTAGTAAGTTACTGAAGGCTGTAAAGAGTTTTTATGAGGATAGTGAGGCTCAGGTTAGGGTGTGTAGGAGAGAGGGAGATTACTTCCCTTTAAAAGTAGGTCTTAGACATGGATGTGTAATGTCACCATGGTTGTTTAATATATTTATAGATGGGGTTGTAAAAGAAGTAAATGCTAGGGTGTTGGGGAGAGGGGTGGGATTAAATTATGGAGAATTAAATGCAAAATGGGAGTTGACACAGTTACTTTTTGCTGATGATACTGTGCTTATGGGAGATTCTAAAGAAAAGTTGCAAAGGTTAGTGGACGAGTTTGGGAGAGTGTGTAAAGGTAGAAAGTTAAAAGTGAACATAGATAAGAGTAAGGTGATGAGGTATCAAACGATTTAAATAAAGAAAATTGGATATCACATTGGAGAGAGGGATTATGGAAGAAGTAAATGTTTTCAGATATTTGGGAGTTGACGTATCAGCGGATGGGTTTATGAAGGATGAGGTTAACCATAGAATTGATGAAGGAAAAAAGGTGAGTGGTGCGTTGAGGTATCTGTGGAGACAAAAAACGTTATCCATGGAGGCAAAGAAGGGAATGTACGAAAGTATAGTGGTACCAACACTCTTATATGGGTGTGAAACATGGGTTGCAAATGCTGCAGCGAGGAGGAGGCTGGAGGCAGTGGAGACGTCCTGTCTAAGGGCAATGTGTGGTGTAAATATTATGCAGAAAATTCGGAATGTGGAAATTAGGAGAAGGTGTGGAGTTACTAAGAGTATTTGTCAGAGGGCTGAAGAGGGTTGTTGAGGTGGTTTGGTCATTTAGAGAGAATGGATCAAAGTAGAATGACTTGGAGAGCGTATAAATCTGTAGGGAAGGAAGGCGGGGTAGGGTCGTCTTAGAAAAGGTTGGAGGAAGGGGTAAAGGAGGTATTGTGGGCGAGGGCTTGGACTTCCAGCAAGCATGTGTGAGCGTGTTAGATAGGAGTGAATGGAGACGAATGGTTTTGGGACATGACGATCTGTTGGAGTGTGAGCAGGGTAACATTTTGTGAAGGGATTCAGGGAAACCAGTTAATTGATTTAGTTGGACTTGAGTCCTGGAAATGGGAAGTACAATGCCTGCACTTTAAAGGAGGGGTCTGGGATAGTGACAGCTGGGAGGGACTATTCTCAGCTGTCGTATCTGAGCTCCTCTGCAAAGACAGTGATTATGTATGAGTGTGGTGAAAGTGTTGAATGATGATGAACATATTTTCTTTTTGGGGATTTTCTTTCTTTTTGGGTCACCCTGCCTCGGTGGGTGACGACCGACTTGTTGAAAAAAAAAAAAATATATATAATTTTTTTTTGTTGGACCCATAGCCAAGTAGAATTGGATAAAAAGGCTTCAAGGAAGAATATTTATATTTCTTTCTGAAGCCATATCTTAGGTGCTGTTGTAATTTTACGATTTACTAGTAACTGCTCTGCAGTGTACTGATAATTGATGATCGACGTTTTGGTCTCCCATGTTCTTAGATCTAAACTATGCTCTGAACTGTTACTCCTCTATGTATACTTTGGGCTATTACTCTCTATGTATACCTTGAGCTATTACCCTCTATGTATGTTCTGAACTGTTACCCTCTATGTATGCTCAGTGCATACATACATGAGCTATTACCCTCTATGTATACTTTGAGCTGTTACCCTCTATGTATACTTTGAGCTGTTACCCTCTATGTATACTTTGAGCTGTTACCCTCTATGTATACTTTGAGCTGTTACCCTCTATGTATATTTTGAGCTGTTACTCTCTATGTATACTTTGAGCTGTTACCCTCTATGTATACTTTGAGCTGTTACCCTCTATGTATACTTTGAGCTGTTACTCTCTATGTATACTTTGAGCTGTTACCATCTATGTATACTTTGAGCTGTTACCCTCTATGTATACTTTGAGCTGTTACCCTCTATGTATACTTTGAGCTGTTACCCTCTATGTATACTTTGAGCTGTTACCCTCTATGTATACTTTGAGCTGTTACCCTCTATGTATACTTTGAGCTGTTACCCTCTATGTATACTTTGAGCTGTTACTCTCTATGTATGCTTTGAGCTGTTACCTTCTATGACTCACGAAATCGTAATGACATTATTGCAAATAAACTATACCACGGGTGGGGATTGAACTCGTGGCGAGTGAGTCGTAACACTGCAGGTCGGCGCGTTAACCACTGGGCCAGCTGGCTACAATAAGATTCATCCAACTAGGTATATTTATACACCATAGGAAGGTTAGCATAGGCACCACCGTGACCACAAATGTAAGTTTTTACAGATGAATCTCCCACCAACGAGGCCGTAACGAACTCTAGCTCTAGTCCCCTCAGAGCCTCTGATGATGAGTTTTACGACTCACTCGCCACGAGTTCAATCTCTGCCCGTGGTATGGTTTGTTACATTCTATGTGCGTGTGTTTGGCCTCCTGTGGATTAGTCAAGAATATTGTCCCCGAACGCTTGAGAGGTGTGGTGGAAGCTCAAGACCCCAGGTTCATTGAAGCACCCGTGCGGTGGGACACCCTTGCAGACTCCTCCAGTAGACCAGCTCCTCCCAAAGAGCACAAACAGTCTCACTGGGACAAACCGATCATGAAAAAAATTGCCAACACAATGGTCACCAACGCTTCAGGAAAGGACAAAGCTCGTCTCCTAGCGGTGAAGGCCCAACACTCAGGAGATTTCCTTCTAGCTGTTCCCAATTCCTTCCTGGGCACTCGACTCGACCCACAGGCCATAGGTGTATTTGCGGCAGGGCGACGGCTGATCAATTCGGACTTCATGGTCTCGTGTGTCACTTCAGAAGGGAAGTATGCTAGACATGAGGCGGCCAACGACATCATAAAGAGAAGCCTCGCCACAGCCCGTTGCCCAGCTCAACGGGAACCCCAAGTGCAGAGGTCTGATGGAAGTCAGAAGCGTCCTGATGGAGCCACTATACTACCCTGTAAGAATGGTAAGCAGATAGCTTGGGACTACACCTGTGCTGCCACAATGGCAGACACCTAATTCCCATACTCCGTAGCCGAAGGGTGTGGAGCTGCCAGCCACAGGAAGACCCGCAAATATGAAGGCCTTTCCCCTTGCTATAGCTTCATCCCAATAGGGTCGGAGACCCTTGGAGCATGGGGCAAGTGTGCTCTAAAGTTTCTCAAGGAGCTGGGTGATAAACTCATCATAGAAACCAAGGATCACAGGGCGGCCAGCTTCCTCTTTCAGAGACTCAGTGTTGTGATCCAGAGGGAAATGCCTGCAACATTCTGGGCACGCGGCCCACTGCCGGGGAGCTGGACGAAGTATTTGAGATGTTGCTCCGAGTTGTTATCTATGTTGTTATTTTACTCCTATTGTATTATTGTCAATGTATTTTGTCTTTAAATAAAGTTTATACACTGTATACTATATATATATATATATATATATATATATATATATATATATATATATATATATATATATATATATATATATATAGATGATTTGAAACCTATTCTAAACTTAGAAAAATCCCTAGAAACTGTCAACAGCAATTTCAATAAAACAATAAAACATCTATTGAAGGGCAAAGATGAATTAATTAAAAATTTACTTCCACTAATCCATCTTTACCTTATATGTATGGATTAATAAAACACACAAACCTGGTAATCCTGTTAGACCAATTATTAGCTCTATAGGTTCAGTTTCTTATAAACTTTCTAAATGGCTTGTTGATATTTTGAGCCAATTGTTGGAAAAATTTCTAATTTTAATGTTAAAAACAACTTAGATTTAGTTGATAAATTAAGCACCTTGACTGATTTAAATGATTTCAATATGGTTAGTTTTGATGTTACCTCCTTGTTTACAAAAGTTCCAGTTATTGATTTACTAAGGTTCTTATCTGAAGAACTGGTTAATTATGATTTACCATTGCCAGTTCCTACTATCATTAAACTTATTAAACTTTGTATTGTTGATGCAAAATTTGTATTTAATGATGAGTTTTACACTCAGAAGTTTGGTATGGCAATGGGAAATCCTCTTTCACCTGTTCTTAGTAACTTATATATGGAATTTTTCGAAACAAGATTGCTTAACACTATAATTCCCAATAGAGCTAAGTGGTATAGATATGTTGATGATATTTTGTGCCTTATGCCTAAGGAAGTAGATATAAACCATTTCCTTGTTAAATTAAATAGCTTAGCTCATTCTATAAATTTTACTGTTGAATTCGAAGTAAATAACTCATTGCCCTTCCTAGATGTTTTTATTATTAAGGGTAACATTGATTTTAAATTTAAAATTTACAGAAAACCTACAAATAATTGTTCTTATGTACACTATTACTCTTCACATCAAGATAGAGTTAAAGTGTCGGTTTTTTCTTCAATGTTTTGAGAGCTTTACCAAAAATATGTTGGTTCTCCCTTACCATGAAAACTTGGTTGATATGCCTTCTTTTCTTAAGAATTTTAATATCAAAGTTGTATTTAAAAATCTTGATACAGTAAAAGACTTTTGATAAAAAATTCCCCAAAATGCTGACGGATGTGTCTATAAGATTCCCTGTAAAATATGCGATAAAGTTTATTATGGTCAAACTGGTAAAAGTCTTGAACTAAGATTAAAACAACATAAATATAGCATTAGAACTGGACAAGATTCTAATGCTCTATTTATTCATGTGAGAGATTTTAACCATCCTATTGATTTTCAAAATGCTGAGAAGGTTGTATCAAGCAAGTCCATGGTTGAGAGAAATATAATAGAATCATGTTTCATTAAAAGCAGTTTTGAAAATAATATGAATATTTCTTTTGGTTTATATAAATTGGATTCATTTATAATTAATAAAATTTGGGAAGAATTTAATGATAAATTGGACTAATCTTAATTCTTGGGAAGAGTTTCAGGTCCTTTCTTATTTTCCTCTTCACAGAGTCGTGCGATGTTACGCTACTGTGAGGTGTAGTCTTTGTTAGTGTGATGTGACTGTGAGGTGTAGTCTCGCCCTTATATAAGCCCTTCTTGTCATGTTTCCTGTTATAGTTCCTTGATATATATATATATATATATATATATATATATATATATATATATATATATATATATATATATATATATATATACATACATATATATATATATATATATATATATATATATATATATATATATATATATATATATATATATATATATATATATAATTAGATACTACCTCTAAAAGTGACTGGGGACGCATAGCCTCAGAAAATAAACACACTTCATGAAAGCCTCAGGAGATGTTTGTTTTCTTCTCGTAGCGCCCCCTATGTGCTGTGTTTGTGAACTTTATTTAAAAACAAAATACATTAAAAAATGCATTGTGAAAGAGAGGCAGTATTTTATAAGTCGTTACCATGTCCCTTCTATCCTTTCTGCCCCTTAAAAGGAAGGTTCCTTGACGCTGGTGAGGGGCTTTTGATCTTAGGAATTGAATCTGTGCTCCGGTTCCCTGAATTGAGCCTGAATACCTTCCACAACTCTCCCCACAGGTACTGCATAATCCTACAGGTTTGGCGCTCCCCCTTGATTATAATAATCTATCCCTCCTGTCTTCCAGTGTCGTCTGGTTGAGCTCTCTTAGCCTCTTCTCGTAGGACATACATTTAGCTCCGGAGCTAGTCTTGTTGCAAACCTTTGCACTTTCTCTAATTTCTTGAAGTGTTTGACCAGGTGTGGGTTCCATACTGGTGATGCATACTCGAATATGGACCTGACGTATGCGGTGTACAGTGTCGTGAATAACTCCTTGCTTAGATGTCGAAACGATATTCTTAAGTTTGCCAGGCGCCCATATGCTGCATCAGATATTTGGTTAATGTGCGCCTCAGGTGTTGCTCACCCCAAGATCTTTTCCTTGAGTGAAGTTTGCAGTGTTTGACTCTCGAGCATGTATATCATCTGCGGTCTTTTTTGACTGTCCCCAAGGTTCATGACTTTGCACTTGGTGGGGTTAAACTTAATGGGGGCCGTTTGTCAGACCAGGATTGCAGCTTGTCCTGATCCTCGTTCACTAAAATTTTCCACTATTGATGTACGTCGTCTGCAAAAAGGGACATCTCTGAATCTATCCCTTGCATAATGTCATTCACATATACCTGAAGCAGCACAGGCCCTAGGACTGACTATCGTGGAACCCCTCTCGACACATGCACCCACTCTGACACCATGTCACGTACCATCACTCGTTATTTCGTTCTTTTTAGGTATTCCCTTATCCATTGCAATGCTTTTCCTGCTATTCCTGCCTGCTCCTCCAGCTTTTGTACCAATCTTTTGTGCAGATTTGTGTCGAAAGCCTTCTTACAGTCAAAGAAAGTGCAGTCCATCCCTCTCTCTCCTGTCTTACCTCTGTTACTTCGTCGTATATCTCTAGTAGGTTCGTGATATAGATTTCCCATTCCTGAAACCGTGCTGGTTATCGTGTATGAGGTCATTCCCTTCTAGGTGTTCTACCACTTTCTCCTAATAGTCTTTTCCATGACTTTACATACTATACATGTCCGTGACACTAGTTTGATTCCTTGCTGTTCTGTGGCAGGTTGTACATCACTGCTATCACCACCTTGGGGTCCCCAGTTTGATGAGTCTTACTACATAGTCACCTGTATCCCCTCTGTTTATACCACCCATCTCCTCAAAACTCCACTGGTTATGATGAGAAGAGCAACTACTCCTTCCCTCTGTTTCTTCTGGATTTGATACCCAGTCGGGAAGATCATGTGTGTTTTATCCCCATGAGCGTGGGGGATGCCTCCATGTTTCGTTCGTGTCACTCATCCTGCTATTCCATCTGCTTTGTTACACTATAGCTTCAGCTTCTTTTCCAATACTGTATTCTGGGAGATGAGGAGGGGGATTGGTGTAGGCTGGGGGAGTGAGAGGCTGTTGTTAAGCTTGGTACTTTTGCTGTTGGGGGGATCTGTGGGTGTGGATTGTGGTTCATTTTTGGTTACGTGTTTGGTTGTGTTGGGGTGGTAGGGGTTGAGGGGGCTTTTGGATTGTTGTATTTGGTGGTCCTCCCAAGTCTGGGCTTCTCTGCATGTCGATGCCAGCCTTGTCTCTCCTTCCTGTCCTTTGTGTTTTTGTATCCATTCTCTCAGTTTCTAACATTCTTTTTGTGTTCTGTCATGGTCAAGAAACACCAGCTGGAATTTCTGTAAATTATTTAGCCATGGTTTCTGCGGCAAGATCTTATTTTGTACCATTTCTATCATGAATGTCAATTTGACTGGGTGATTTTTTCTCCTCAAATATCCCCCAGTTTTCAGAAAAATTGTCAGATCTGTCATATCCTTCTCTCCTGTTTGCTTAATGACATTTTGAATCTTCCTTTTCCTCCCCCTGTCGTCTTTCTTTGTACGTCTGCCCTTCAGCCTCCTGAAGCCCTTGAATAATTATTGACTTCTCCCCCTCTCCTCTTCCAATTTCCTTTTCCTTTGTATCTCTGGGTCAGATTTAAGCAGATTCATTGCTGCTTCCTTAAATATTTCTTGGGCTCCCCAGTGGCTTAATAACACTTCTGGAAAGAACTTCTTATCTCCTTCCCTTCCTCCAATCCCCTTGCGGGCCACTGATGTTCATGTTCCCAATGCCGTGTCCCATTTATTCCTCGGCTCTGCATCCCACTTCAGCATTTTTCAGTTCCTCTTCTAGGCTCTGTATCCTAGCCTCTGCAACTTTAGCTCGTTGCTCCCACTGCTGGCTCTCTTCAGCCATCCTTTCCACCACTGAGTTGCTAAACATGTTTAACCTTCTTTTTAACTCTTGTTCCATTGTTCTCTTGAGCATAGCTGTCCATTTTCGTCGGTTCTCCTGCCTATTCATCCTACTTTCTGGGATCCCATTTTTTTCTTGTTTTCACCTATTTGTACCCACCTATTTGTGGTTGCAGGGGTCAGATCACACTCCTGTCCCCACCTCTTTGTGTGTGTGTGTGTTACTACTGAGTATTTAATAGTAAGTGGGAGTTACTGAGAAGGATGAGGAAGACTCTTCCTTGTTCTAATGGAATAACTGTTGAACGGCGGGTATGATGGGTGAGTGACGGTTGTATGATGGGTGAGTGACGGTTGTATGATGGGTGAGTGACGGTTGTATGATGGGTGAGTGACGGTTGTATGAAGGGTGACTGATAGTTGTAAGAAGGAAGAGTGACGGTTGTACGAAGGGTAAGTGACGGTTGTATGAGGGGTGAGTGACGATTGAATGAAGGGTGACTCATACTTGTAAGAAGGGTGAGTGACGGTTGTATGAAGGGTGACTGATAGTTGTAAGAAGGGTGAGTGACTGTTGTATGAAGGGTGAGTGACGTTGTATGAAGGGTGAGTGACGGTTGTATGAAGGGTGACTGATAGTTGTAAGAAGGGTGAGTGACTGTTGTATGAAGGGTGAGTGACTGTTGTATGAAGGGTGAGTGACGGTTGTATGAAGGGTGAGTGACGGTTGTATGAAGGGTGAGTGACGGTTGTATGAAGGGTGAGTGACGGTTGTATGAAGGGTGAGTGACGGTTGTATAGGGTGAGTGACAATGGAAGGGTGGCTGACAGTTTTATGAAGGGTGGCTGACGGTTGCATGAACGGTGAGTGACGGTTGAATGAAGGAGTGACGGGTGTATTAAGGATGAGTGACGGTGTATTAAGGATGAGTGACGGGTGTATTAAGGATGAGTGACGGATGTATTAAGGATGAGTGACAGTGTATGAAGGATGAGTGATTGGTTAATGAAGGATGAGTGACGGGTGTATTAAGGATGAGTGACGGGTGTATTAAGGATGAGTGACGGGTGTATTAAGGATGAGTGACGGATGTATTAAGGATGAGTGACGGGTGTATTAAGGATGAGTGACGGGTGTATTAAGGATGAGTGACGGGTGTATTAAGGATGAGTGACGGGTGTATTAAAGATGAGTGACGGATGTATTAAGGATGAGTGACGGATGTATTAAATGAGTGACAGTGTATGAAGGATGAGTAATGGGTGGATGAAGGATGAGTGACAGTGTATTAAGGATGAGTGACGGATGCATTAAGGATGTGTGACGGGTGCATGAAGGATGAGTGACGGGTGCATGAAGGATGAGTGACGGGTGTATTAAGGATGAGTGACGAATGCATGAAGGATGAGTGACGGATGCATGAAGGATGAATGACGGGTGTATTAAGGATGAGTGACTGATGTATAATGGATGAGTGTGACAGTGTATGAAGGATGAGTGACGGATGTGTGAAGGATGAGTGACGGGTGTTTACCTGGAGTTACCTGGAGAGAGTTCCTGAGGTCAACGCCCCAGCGGCCCGTTCTGCGACCAGGCATCATGGTGGATCAGGGCCTAATTAACCAGGCTGTTACTGCTGGCTGCACGCAGTCCAACGTACGAACCACAGCCTGGCTGGTCAGGTACCGACTTTAGGTGCCTGTCCAGTGCCTGCTTGAAGACAGCCAGGGGTCTATTGGTAATCCCCCTTATGTATGCTGGGAGGCAGTTGAACAGTCTTGGGCCCCTGACACTTAATGTGTTGTTTCTTAATGTGCTAGTGGCACCCCTGCTTTTCATTGGGGGGATGTTGCATCGTCTGCCGAGTCTTTTGCTTTCGTAGGGAGTGATTTTCGTGTCCAATTTTGGTACTAATCCCTCTAGGATTTTACAAGTGTATATAATAATGTATCTCTCCCGCCTGCGTTCCAGGGAGTACAGGTTTATTAACGTCAAGCGTTCAGGTATGAGGTATTAAATACAACTTCCTCTATCATTTTTTACTCTTAACATTCCTACCCCCTACCCTCACCTCCCCATCCCTCGGAACAACACCCCCAGCCCCTTCCTCCCGCAACCCCCAACTCCCGCCCCGCCTCCACAATCACCATCCACACCTCCACCATCGATCACTCTACTATCGACTACCACTTTCCATCGACTGGTAGTCACAGGTGAGTATTACTAGTTAATGAGCCGTCGCTGGCGCCCCCGTGATGCCAGGCGCCATGTTACCCTAACACTCATGTGTCATCACTTACCTGAAACCATTGTCACCTATCTAAAGCCTTTGTGACCTATATAAAGCCAATGTCACCTATTTAAAGCCATTGTCACCTATCTAAAGCCATTATAACCTATCTAAAGCCTTTGTGACGTTCCGTAAACCATTGTCACCTATTTAAAGCCATTGTCACCTATCTAAAGCCTTTGTGACGTTCCGTAAACCATTGTCACCTATCTGAAGCCATTGTCACCTATCTAAAGCCTTTGTGACGTTCCGTAAACCATTGTCACCTATCTAAAGCCATTGTCACCTATCTAAAGCCATTGTCACCTACCTTAAGCTTTTGTCACCTAGAGAGAGAGAGATAGCTTCGCTTACAGAAATTTACTTGATTACTTATTACTCTCTCTTTAATGGCTACTTTCACCTCACTGTCTGACATTTTTTCCAAATTTTCCTCACCTCCAACTTTCGTTTATGATTTGAGAACGTCTCATAAGATCTGCTTCAACGTTTCGACACTAGTTTACTGCTGTCGGAGTAAGGTTCACGCAACTAGTGGCGCCTGTAGATGCCCGGTGATCAAAGATTTATATAAAGCATATTTCATTTTTTGGGAATGCTTCAAATAACTTGGAAAAGCCTCTTCTGCTTGGCTTCAAACATTCATAAAAATGAATTTCGCAATTCGACGAGGATGTAAGTGAAATTAAAGCATGTAGCAGGACATTTGTCAATTTTAAGTGGAAAAAAATATGTGAATTTTTTTCGAAATTAAAACCTGAGTGTACGTCTTTCCAGCAGAGTTAATATTTCCGGGTTGATGTATGCTACGTACGTAAACAGTAAGTTTACTCTCTCTCTAGATGCAATTTTAACAATTTACTAACACAAATATAAAAACTGTAATCGTTGCATTACGAGCAATAGCAAGAAAATGCCTCTGTAGATCAGTATCAAACTTTCAGTGATATTAAGATGGCATTAAATGTCGTTACCATGTAAAAACAAAGTTGAAGACTGAAACACTTGTGCAACACTTGTGCAACACTTGTGCAACACTTGTGCAACACTTGTGCAACACTTGTGCAACACTTGTGCAACACTTGTGCAACACTTGTGCAACACATGTGCAACACTTGTGCAACACTTGTGCAACACTTGTGCAACACTTGTGCAACATGTGGGAATCTTTACTGTGGAAAAGTTTTGCAAGCGAGGGGCTTCTTCAGTCCAATAAAGAGAAGAAATGGTAGAAGATTAGGAGAACATTGAGGTAATCAGTCTCTCACTCTGGAGTCAACGTGTTCAGTCGATCACACTTGAGAAAAAGTACAGTATATGCACTGAAAAGTTCCTTATTTACTTCAGACAAGTGAATTGACGCAGCAGGAGGCGGTGTCACCAGTGGAAAAATCCACTTGTGTAAGGAGGTTAAAGAATTCCCTGTATCACGCCGTAATAGTCACAAATACTGTATAATGCTAATTTCCTTACCCCTCTCTGCTTTGTATTGGACTGATGAAGCCACTGTGTGGCGAAACGTTTCCTTAATAAAGATTCCCATATGTTGCATAAGTGTCACAGTCTTCAGTTTATAAACACACACAGAGAAAGAGACAGAAAATCTTTTAAATTAGTTGAATACATCAAAACCAGTGAGGCTTGACAAGGTATCTACGAGAGGGAGCAGAAACAATGATAGAACCACTAGCTAAGATCTACAAGTCGTTGGATACGGGACAGATGCCAGAGATATGGAAGAGAGCAAATGTAGTCCCCTGCGTTTAGGAACGGTGACAGCCAGTAAACACTGTACTGCAGAACAGTTATCACTGACATGCATACTCTGCCGGTTAACTGAGAAGGTATTCAGAAGCAGAGAGGCAGAGCACCTGCAGACAAGTGATTTCATTAACGCTAACCAACACGGGCTCAAAGATGGCGAATCTATCTTGTCTCGCTTCTTTGTCATAGAACTACAAGAGTTCAATGACAAAGTAAGAGAAATGAGACAAGATAGATAGAGAGTGAGAGACTGAAAGGTGATTTGTATTTTTTTTAGACTGTAAGAAGGCATTTGATATTGTAACCTAAAAGAGACTGAGCAAAAACTTGAGGTATAGCAGGAATAACATGAAATGTTTCTACACATGCATCCCTGTTTACTAATGATGTAAAACTAATGAGGAGAATATAAGCAGATGAGAACAAGGTTAGACTTTAAACTGTAGAAGAGTACGTGTTTGAATTCAACACCAATAAATGCAGTGTTATAAAGATAAACTCGGTACACAGATGGCAAGATCTAGGGATGAGCAGCCGATCATCGGCAGCTGGGCCAGACGGCATACATATTCGTATGCTACAGCATTTACATCAATCTGCTCTTACTGTCCTCTTACGACTCTTTAATCTCATATGGTCGCAAGGAGTTCTTCCCCAGCTGTGGAAGTCTGCTATTGTTCTCCCTTTTCGAAAACCGGGTACTACGGGACGTGATCCCTCTCACTACCGTCCCATCGTTCTTACCAGTGCAGTTTGTAAGGTGATGGAACGTCTAGTTAATAGACGTTTGATGTGGTATTTAGAGACTCACAATAGTCTCTCCCCTAGTCAGTATGGCTTCCGTAAGGGCCGTTCTGCCATTGACCCCTTGCTGCGCTTGGATACGTATATTCGTAATGCCTTTGCGAATAACCATTCGGTTATCGCTATCTTTTTCGACCTTGAGAAGGCTTATGATACAACTTGGAGATATAATATCTTGGCCCAAGCCCACTCCTTAGGCCTCCGAGGCCACCTACCATTCTTTCTTAAGGCCTTCTTAACTGACAGACATTTCCGGGTCCGGGTTAGTAATGAACTCTCCCCGGAATTTGTCCAAGCTGAAGGTGTTCCCCAGGGATGTGTTCTGAGCACAACACTCTTTCTGCTTGCTATAAATAATCTGGCATCTGTTCTCCCATCTACTATTTGGTCATCGCTCTATGTGGATGACTTTGCTATAGCTTGTGCAGGTGCTGACTGTCACCTCATTGCAGTTTCCCTCCAGCATGCCATCAACCGGGTTTCTGATTGGGCCACCACTCACGGATTTAAATTTTCTAGTGGCAAAACTCATCAAATTACGTTTACTAGACGTTCAGTGGTCTCTGATCATCCATTGTACCTATACGGCTCACGTATCCCAGAACGTGATACAGTCAGGTTTCTCGGCCTCCTGTTTGACCGCAGATTGTCCTGGAAACCTCACATTACCTCTCTGAAGGCAACTTGTCACACCAGGCTGAACCTTCTTAAAACCCTCGCACATCTTTCATGGGGGGCTGATCGTAGAACTCTCCTTCGCCTACATTCAGCCCTAATTTTGTCGAAACTCGATTATGGTGACCAGATATATTCGGCAGCCTCTCCTGCCACTCTTTCCATCCTTAATCCCATCCATCACCAGGGATTACGCTTATGCCTTGGTGCATTTCGTTCTTCCCCGGTTGAGAGCCTCTATGTAGAAGCGAACATTCCATCCTTGTCCGATCGTCGTGATGCACATTGCATTCGCTATTATGTTCGCTCTCATGACCTCCGCAATCCTTCCATGTATAGGATTGTTACAGATGTTAGTAGGCGCTCTTTATTTGTTCGTCGCCCCTGCTTACTTCGTCCCTTTTCTCTTCGTCTACATTCACTCCTGTCTTCCTTCAGCTCCCACCTCTATATGTTCTTGTGACATCTCCCTTTCCCCTACCCCCTTGGGAAGTTCCTGCTGTCCGTGTCTGTTTTATTCCTCTACCTTGCACGAAAGCCCAACTACCTTTCTTTCTAGACCACTTCCGTTCTCATTCCCATGCCATCGCAGTATACACCGATGGTTCAAAGTCATCTGACGGCGTCGGATTCGCAGCAGTATTTCCGGACAGCGTTGTACGAGGGCATCTATTACCCTCGGCTAGCATATTTACGGCTGAATTGTATGCCATTCTTGTGGCACTTATCCGTATTGCATCTATGCCTGAGTCACCATTTGTGGTCGTTTCAGACTCCCTTAGTGCTTTACAGGCTATCCGTAAAATTTATACACCTCACCCCCTAGTTCTTCGTATCCACCTTTGGTTACGCCGTATCTTTAGCAAGCATAAAGATATTGTTTTTTGTTAGGTCCCTGGTCATGTTGACGTACAGGGCAATGAACAGGCAGACACTACTGCGCGGTCAGCAGTACATGACCTTCCAGTTTCATATAGAGGTGTTTCTTTCACGGACTATTTTGCAGTCATTGCTACCCACCTTCGCACCCGTTGGCAACAACGCTGGTCTGACCTGCTGAATAACAAACTTCATTCTATTAAACCGGTTATAGGTTTCTGGCCTTCTTCTTGTCACCAATGTCGAGGTTGGGAGAATACTCTCTCCCGTCTTCGCATCGGCCACACTCGTCTTACTCACGGGTATCTCATGGAGAGGCTCCCTGCCCCTCTCTGTGAGAATTGTCAGGTTCCAGTGTCTGTTCGACATATCCTGTTGGACTGCCCACTCTATCAACGAGCACGCAGAATTTACCTCCAACGGCGTCTTTGCTTTGCGGCCCTTTCTTTACCTTCCCTTCTTGCAGATGGACCTTCCTTTAATCCTGACTCTCTTGTTGACTTCTTGACAGAAACTGACTTACTACACAAACTCTGAAGATTATACCTCTAGCACCTCCCTCAGTCCCTTCTACCTCGATCTCTTGCTACCCTCCACCCCTGCACTATCCACCGTCATCTTGCACTCCATACCCTACTAATCGTCCATCTCCCTCTTACAACCCACTCTCCCTGCATCCTACAATAACCTGCAGCGCTGTATAACCCCTGTGGTTTAGCGCTTCTATTTGATTATAATAATAATAATAGGGATGAGCATAGTGCCTGGCATATCTTCTGAGCCTCACATCAACCGAATTACCTCTGCAGCCATTGTTTGTTTGGCATTTTTTTTCTGAGTATTGAGTTAGAAGGGGCTGAGCTTTTAAGAAATGGGGATACATTTTACTGATCGGAGCTCCACCACTGAGGATTTTGGAGATTATCCAAACTATTTCAATTAGCTGGGAACAAGGTCCTCTTCAAAACATAAGAAAGAAGTAAAGACACATGTGCAACATCTGGGTATCTTTATTGTAAACGTTTCGCCATCCAGTGGCTTTATCAATACAAATTCTAGGACACTATGTGAAGACAGTAGAATTATATACAAAAGATGAGGTTATCAGTCCCTCGGCCTTGGAGTGGTGTGAACATCACGGAAGTCGTTGAGTTACTGGAGCGGAGGCAAGAGGCTGGCGCTTATATACTAACGTCAGGTGGAAAAGGACGTGTAGCAGACGAGGGCATAGTCACTGGTAGGCGGGATTCCCCAGTGGAAGTAGATCATACCCAAAGAGATGATTCTGAGGACCTGTACATAACCTTCTTCACGGCAACGACATCTACTACTACAACTAACCCATCTCTTTGGGTATGACCTACTTCCACTGGGGAATCCCGCCTACCAGTGACTATGCCCTCGTCTGCTACACGTCCCTTTCCACCTGAGGTTAGTATATAAGCGCCAGCCTCTTGCCTCCGCTCCAGTAACTCAACGACTTCCGTGATGTTCACACCACTCCAAGGCCGAGGGACTGATAACCTCATCTTTTGTATATAGTTCTACTGTCTTCACATAGTGTCCTAGAATTTGTATTGATAAAGCCACTGGATGGCGAAACGTTTACAATAAAGATACCCAGATGTTGCACATGTGTCTTTATTTCATACTGTCTGTATTGTATACCATTCTTGTACAATAAGAAAGAAGGAACACTGCAGTAGGCCTACTGACCCATACGAGGTAGGTCCATCACTCCCCGGCTTAGACCTGACTACCTGGAGTTAACCCTCTCCAGGTAAACTCCAGGTAGTCAGGTCACTTCCACCTAGTAGCACAAGCTAGTCAGGTCCAACTTACACCCACCTACACCCACTCATGTATTTATCTAACCTATTTTTAAAACTACACAACGTCTTAGCATCTATGATGGTACTCGGGAGTTTGTTCCACTCATCCACAACTCTATTACCAAACCAGTGCTTTCCTATATCCTTCCTGAATCTGAACTTTTCCAACTTGAAACCATTGCTGCGAGTCCTGTCTTGGCTGAATATTTTCAGCACGCTATTTACATCCTTTTATTTATTCCTGTTTTCCATTTATACACCTCAATCATATTCTCCCTAATTTTACGCCTTTCTACAGAGTGCAGATTCAGGGTCCTCAGTCTATCCTCATAGGGAAGATTTCTGATACATTTGATCAGCTTTGTCATCCTCCTCTGTACGTTTTCCAGTGCATTTATATCCATTCTGTAATACGGTGACCAGAACTGTGCAGCATAATCTAAATGAGGCCTAACCAAGGATATATAGAGTTGAAGAACAACCTGAGGACTTCTACTATTTATACTTCTTGATATGAAGCGAAGGATTCTGTTAGCTTTATTGCGAACACATATGCACTGTTGTCTTGGTTTCAGATTACTGCTAACCAGAACTCCTAAATCTTTTTCGCAATCAGTAAAATTAAGATCTACATTATTCAGTTTATATGTGGCATGGTTATTGTCCTGCCCAACATTTAGAACTTTGCATTTGTTTACATTAAACTGCATCTGCCACTTCTCCGACCACTGCATCAGTCTATTCAAATCATCCTGTAATGCTCTAATGTCCTCATTAGAATGAATTGGACGGCCTATTTTGGTGTCATCAGAAAATTTGCTTATGTTGCTATTTATTCCCTCATCTATGTCGTTTATGTAAATTGTGAACAACAAGGGCCTCAAAACTGACCCCTCTGGAACACCGCTTGAGACGTTTCCCCATTCTGATTTCTCCCCATTTATGCAAACTCTCTGCCGCCTATTTGTCAACCATGCCTCTACCCAGGAAAAAATTTATCCTCCTATTTCGTGTGCCTTAAGTTTCCTCAATAGCCTCTGATGTGGAACTTTATCGAAAGCCTTACTGAAGTCCATATACACAATATCATATTTATTACCATGATCTACCTCCTCAAACATCTCAAGGGGGGTTCCTTAGCGTGGTAAAGAGGCTTTCGGTCTAAGAAAGTAGACCCTTTGGTCTTCCTCCTCCGACCGAACCTAATTACCCCATCATACCCCTTCCATACCCCATCCTTCCCAGCCCCCTTTCCCTTCCCTGTCCTTTCCCCATCCTTCCCCTTTCCCCATCCCTCTCCTCTCATTCCTTTCCTGCTGTTCACCTTTGGGGGTTTCCCCTCTGAAATTCTAGCTCCTAGGTTGAGGAAAGGGTATCGATATTCATCCCATTCCATTGAGGTCCTTGGTGGTGATGGTGTTGGCCGTGGAATCTGAATCATCTGTGGTTGTCCAGTTCTCCCTCCGGAGTTCCAGGGATGGCTCAGGGTGTCCTTCGGGTGACGGGTGTATCTCTGGAGGCTGTCTGTCGGATCCGGGAGGTGATGGCCATTGGAGGTATGCCTTATGGCAGATTTCCGACTGTCCTCTCTTTTGTCCACCGAGGTGGCTAGGTAGATGTGAGGTTGCTATCTTTTACTGATGGTTTACTAGCATAAGGGGTAGGGTATGGCACAGGTTCCATACAGAATCTGCACTGCTGGCTGCACTGTGGACCCTCTTGGGTGCAGAGGGGGATATACAATCACTTGCATTCCTCCTGGGAGCTATCCCTCCACATTCCCCCACCCCCCTTCCCCCATCCTTTTAAATAAATAACAAAGGGGAAACTTATCATCGAGACCCATAACCATGACTTGCCTTCTCCATGGCCTTTTCATGCAGATACTGGCACCCCTTCGGACCATTCTTCCAATTGGTACCTCTTCCTGGTAACGATCCGTTACCCTCCTGTGGTACAGCGGTTCTGACCGACCCTTTAAACACTTTTGACCTCCGCGTGGCTTTGACTATGATACCGGCTTCTCTACATACAGTGTGTCGATTTTTAGATCGTTCACACGACTCTGGATGCCAGCCTCTGACCTTCAGTCCAAACGACCTTGACCTCAGTTTCTCTCATGCTTCTAAGAATCGTTCAACTAAGTAATTTCTTCCCTTACGCAATATGTTCCATTTTCCTTTTGGGACCAAATTCTTTACACTTCAACCAACTTCTCCTACTGACTATCTTTCCGACCACAACATCAGCAAGACACTCCTTCGCTATGTTGGGCAGAACATTTCCTTCCATGTTCTTAAGAGTGGCACACGAGTTGTCACAGTTCAGAATGCAGAACAGCACATAATCTTTCACTTCTTGATGTTGACAACAAACCAATTACGATTTGCAAGCACATCTCCCTAAATTCTTGCTGTGGATGTATTGTACTTCCCATACGATCGTACAACGCGACTTTCTCTCGTTTAATGATGGCATTCTGGAGCAACTCGAGCTTCAGAATCTCCCGATCATTAAAGTTGACATTTACATACTCCCTACGCGCGGGCGGAGGCGTTATCCTTGTAAAATAGCAAGGATAACTTTGACAGCCGTGAACTGCCATCATATGTTTATGTAGCGTGATAACACCTACAAGTGCGGGAGGTGATCCCTACCCTGCAATGATGTCGAAAATGCTGGCGTTTCGGCCACCAGGCAAAATATTTCAGGTCAGAGGCAGAATGCCCTGTCTATGGTGCTGCTGGCCATAGCAGTCCATCCTGCAGCCACCCTCCCTCTTGCCTTAATTGCAGAGGCGCACATGGCCTATTCTCGCCGTTGCCCGATTTTCTTAAGAAAAGGGGAGATCTGCCATGGCAGTTTCCCATCTCTGCCTCCATGGAAGACTCCCATGGCTCTCTTATTCCTGGGTCGCTACACGGCCCCAGACTTCTGTGGTGCCTGCTTCCACAATTTCCTCTGTGCCCCATACTTCCGCAGTCAACTCAGTGTCCAACCCTTTTACGATCTTGGGCTCTGAGGTTCTAACCTCACCATCTCTTACTGTCCTTATGTCTTCATCTTTCCACTCACATGTTCAACGTCTCAGCGTCCCCTCCAGTCTAACTCGATGCCACATGTCCATTCTTCTCCAAAGTCTACATCTTCATTTACATCCAAATCTCCTTCAACCCCCAATCATCATGACATTCCCAAACTTTCTTCTCTCCCTCAAAGTCTAGCCTTTACCTCGAGGTGCATCTGATACTGTTGTGGAGGTTTATCCACCCCAAGTACAGTTGCTCCCTCGCCTGTATCTCTGGACATTTTACCTGCCTGGACACCTTTACTCCTCCTTTGATGTCTTTCGTTGTCTCTCCACTTTTTATCCAAACTACATCTTCTGCCTCTGCTGCCAAACACTCTTCGCTTTCTCTTCATCTGAGACTATTGAAGTCATCTCCGCTTTTATCGAAGAGAAAACACTTATGATGGACACCAGTCCATCCCCAACACTTACATTCTCACCTTCTACTCCTTTCTTCACACCACCTTTCTTCACGTCATCCCAATACTTCACTCCTTACCTCTTTCTCATTGCCTCCGCATGTTGACTTTACTGACCTTCCTGGTCCGTAGACACCTGCAGAATGTTACTGTTAGCTCTCTTCCGATCATGGTCTTATTTACGGTGGAATATTCGAGGCCTCAGGGGTAATAGGAGAACTTCAGGTATTGCTCTCCCAGTGTTCCCTATTTATGTCTGTTTGCAAGAACCAAAATTGTGAAAGTGCACATCTCGTTGAAGATTGAGACACTTATGCAACATATGGGAATCTTGTCCAACCTTTGGACGAAGACCTACTTACACTAGTGGATGGTTCTACTGTGACCCCGCCTCCTCCTGCTTCCACTCACCTGACTACAGTATATAAGCCACTTCTCCGGCCATATGCTGTACTTTCTACAAGAGTGATGGACTGAACACATCGATTCCAGGCTGAGGGACTGATTACCTCAAACTCCTCTCCTTACCCATTTCTACTTTGTAATGGACTTCCTTATGAGAGATTCCCATATGTTGCATAATTGTCTCAATCTTCAACTTGTCGGTTTTCGAAAATCATTTATGCACTTTTCGTGTGCCACGGTGCACCACATTCTCGGGTCCTTGTCCGTACTTCGCTGCATTACACTTGGGCAAGTGGTATACAGTCTGCTCTTTTTATCTGTCTCCTTCACGGCTATTTTCTATTTCGGATGTGGCATCTCTGATTTCTTCGGTAACTCCTTCTCTCCTCTTATTAAGAGATATTAATGCTCATCATTTCCTCTGGAGAGGGTCTCACTGTGACTCTCGTGGTGATGAGTTAGACGCTCTTCTCACATCTCTTCCCCTCCATGTTTTAAATACGGGTGCTCCACTCTTTTCGACTCTCGCACTCAAACTCTCTCTTGCACAGATCTCTCAATTTGCTCCTCCTCAACTGCACTTGACTTCATCTGGTCAATGCTCCCTGATTTACATGACAATGATCATTTTCCTATCTTCTCATACGTGTTCTCGACCTCCTCGTAGCCCACGTTGGCAGTTTGAACAGGCGAATTGGGCTATTTACTCGCTTCAGACTGTTTTTAGTGAAGAACCTTCTCCTTTATCCTCGACTACTGAGCTATTACAACTATTTTTGTCCTCGGTTTTAACTGCAGCCTCGAATACACTCCCTCAAACCTCAGGTAGTCACCCTCAGAAATGTGTGCCTTGGTGGTCTCCTACTTCCGATCGTGCAGTGCGTTTGAAACGTGATGCATAGGGCCGATACCGTTATAATAGGACCACAGAGCACCTACTTGATTTTAAACGGGCGAGGGCAGTTGCCCGACGTGCAGTCCAAGCTAAATGCAGGATTGTTTCTACTGTGACTTCGACTTCCTCTACGAGTGCAGTTTGCAAAAAAATAGTACGGAAATTGAGTGGCAAATACTCTCCAGACACAGCTCTGGTTCTAAGGGTTGATAGTGTCAGCAAGCTCTCTTGAAGTTGCTTGAGAAATTGAAAATCATCTTTTCCATATCTCTCAAGGGTTCCATCTATGTACCTCGTTTCCTTCCTTCAAGTTTGACAGAGAGTTACTGCCTTTAGACTTTTCTTCTAGCAGTGAAGAGTCTTATAATGTGCCTTTTACGCTTTAGAACTAGAGTCAAACAATTTCCACTTGCCGATCGTCGGCAGCTGGGCCGGACGGCATTCATATTCGTATACTTCAGCATTTACATCCGTCAGTCCTCGCTGTCCTCTTACGTCTCTTTAATCTTATTTGGTTGCAAGGGGTTCATCCCCAGCTGTGGAAAGCTGCCGTTGTTCTGCATTTTCGTAAACCACGTACTTCGGGCTATGATGCCTCACACTATCGTCCCATTGCTGTTACCAGTTTGCAAGATGATGGAACATCTAGTAAATAGACGTTTGGTGTGGTATTCAGAGACACACAATAGCATTTCTAATTAGCCAATTTGGTTTTCGTAGGGGCCACTCCACTATTGACCCCTTACTCTGCTTAGATACCTATTTGCGTAATGCCTTTGCTATTAACCACTCAGTTATTTCAATATTTTTGATCTTGAAAATGTATATGACACCACTTAGAGACATAACATCTTGGCCCGAGCTCATTCCTCAGGCCTCAGAGGTAATCTACCACTTTTCCTTAAAAGCTTCTTATCTGAGAGACATTTCCGTGTTCGGGTAAATAATTTGCTTTTTCCGGACTTTGTCCAAGCTCAAGGTGTCCCTCTGTTCTCCCATCTAATATTTGGTCATCACTTTATGTCAACCGTGTTTCTCATTGGGCCACTGCTCATGGGTTTAAATTTTCTGGGGCTAAAACGCACCAAATTACTTTCACCAGACGTTCTGTTGTCTCTGATACTCCAGTGTACCTGTATGGCTTCCGTATCCCTGAATGTGATACGGTCAGATTTCTCGGCCTTCTGTTTGATTGTCGGCTGTCCTGGAAGCCTCACATTACCTCCCTGAAAGCAACTTGCCATAACCGGCTGAACCTCCTTACAACCCTCGCTCATCTTTCGTGGGGGTGGATCATCGAACTCTCCTTCGACTGCATTCAGCCCTAATTTTATCGAAACTGGAGTATGATGGCCAGATATATTCAGGGGCCTCTCATGTGACTCTTTCTAAACTTGATCCCATCCATCATTAGGGATTACCTTTGTCTAGGTTCTTTTCGCTCCTCACTTGTAGAGAGCCTATATGCAGAGGCGAATGTTCCATCCTTGAACGACCGCCGTGATGCCCATTGCCTTCGTTATTTTGTCCGCTCTCATGACCTTCACGATCCTTCTACATACAGGATAGTAATGGACGTTAGTAGAAATTCATTATCTGTTCGCCGCCTCTGTTTACTCCGTCCCTTTTCTGTTCGTCTTCACTCGCTCTTGACGTCTCTTCAGTTATCCCATTTTATATACATCTAGCATCTAACTTTTCTCTTTCCCCTTGGGAGGTTCCGACAGTTCATGTCTGTTCTTCCCCACAGTGGCGTGTCGCTCCCTTTTTCTTAACCACTTCCGGTCTCATTCTCGGGCTGTTGCAATTTACACTGATGGTTCTAAATCCTCTGACTGTGTCGGGCTTGCAGCATTGTTCCCTGACAGTGTTGTACGAGGTCATTTATTAGACTAAGCTAGCATCTCCACAGCTGAACTGTATGCAATTCTCATAGCGATTATCCATATTGCGTCCAGGCTTTCCTCATCGTTTGTGGTAGGCCTTTAGTGTTTTCCAATCTGTCAGAAAACTGAATTAGCCTCATCCCCTATTTCTTCGTACTCACCTATTTGTACTCATCTATTTGTGGTTGCAGGGGTCGAGTCATAGCTCCTGGTCGCTACTAGGTAGTCTCTCTCACTGCTCTATGAGCTTTATCATACCTCGTCTTAAAACTATGTATGGTTCCTGCCTCCACTACGTCGCTTGCCAGACTATTCCACTTCTTGACAACTCTATGACTTAAGAAATACTTCCTAACATCCCTTTGACTCATCTGAATCTTCAACTTCCAATTGTGACCCCTTGTTTCTGTGTCCCATTCTGGCACATTCTGTCTCTGTCCACCTTGTCAATTCTTCGCAGACTTTTGTATGTTGTTATCATGTCTTCCCTAACCCTCCTGTCCTCCAGTGTCGTCAGGCCGATTTCCCTTAACCTTTCTTCGTAGGCAATTTCCCTTAGCTTTGAAACTAGTTTGTTGCAAACCTTTGCACTTTCTCTAATTTCCTTATATGCTTGGCTAGGTGTGGGTTCCAAACTGGTGCTGCATACTCCTATATGGGCCTGATATACACGGTGTACAGAGTCATGAACGATTCCTTATTGAGATGTCGGAACGCTATTCTCAAGTTTGCCAGCCGCCCATATGCTGCAGCAGTTATCTGGTTGATGTGTGCTTCAGAAGATGTGCTCAGTATTATACTACCCAAGATCCTTTTCCTTGAGTGAGGTTTGCAGTCTTTGGCACCTAGCCTTTACTCTGTCTGCGGTCTTCTTTGCCTTTTACGATCTTCATGACATTACATTAGGCGGGTTTAAATTCGAGGAGCCAGTTGTTGGACCAGGCTTGCAGCTTGTCCAGGTCTCTTTGTAGCCCTGCCTGATCCTCATCCGATCTAATTCTCCTCATTAACTTCACATCATCTGCAAACAGAAACACTTCTGAGTCTATCCCTTCCATCATGTCATTCACATATATTAGAAAAACCGCTGGTTCTAGGACTGACCCCTGTGGAATCCCGCTCGTCACAGGCGTCCAGTCTGACACCTCGTCACGTACCATGACTCGTTGTTGCCTCCCTGTCAGGTTTTCTCTGATCCATTGCAGTGCCCTTCCTGTTATGCGTGTCTGATCCTCTAGCTTCTGCACTAATCTCTTGTCAGGAACTGTGTCGAAGGCCTTCTTGCAGTCCAAGAAAATGCAGTCTACCCACCTCTCTCTCTCGTATCTTACTGCAGTTACCCTGTCATAAAACTCCAGTTGGCTTGTGACACAGGATTTTCCTTCCATGAATCCGTGCTGGTTCTCGTTTATAAGCTTATTCCATTCTAGGTGCTCCACCACTCTCCCAATAATAATCTCCATGACTTTGCATAGTATACACGTCAGTTACACTGGTCAGTAGTTTAGTACCTCGTGTCTGTCTCCTTTCTTGAAAATGGGGACTACATTTGCCGTCTTCCATACCTCAGATATTTGCCCAGTTGCAATGGATGTGTTGAAAATTGTTGTTAGGGGCACACACAGCGTCTCTGCTACCTCTCTAAGGATCCACGGAGAGATGTCCGGTCCCACCGCCTTTGAGGTATCAAGTTCGTTTAGCAGCTTCTTCACCTCCTCCACATTTGTGTGTATCTCATTCAGCACTTGTTGGTATATCCCTTTTTGGTGTTCCCTCCTGTTCTGACTTCTCGGAGTCCTTTCTGTCTCCACTGTAAATACTTCCTTAAATCTCATGTTGAGCTCCTCACATACTTCTTGGTCATTTCTTGTGAGCTCCCACCTTCTTTTCTCAGCCTGATCACCTGGTCCTTGACTGTTGACTTCCTTCTAATGTGGCTATACAGCAGCTTCGGGTCAGAATTGACTTTCAATGCTATGTCGTTTTCGAACTGTAGCTGGGCCTCCCTCCTTATCTGTGCATACTCGTTTCTGGCTCTTCGTTTAATCTCTTTATTTTCCTGGTCCTTTGTCTTCTGTACTTTTTCCATTCTCCGGTGCTCTTAGTTTTTGCCTCCCTACACCTTTGGATTAACCTAGGGCTCGTTCTGGTCTTCCCATTATTTTTGTTGCCCTTGGGAACAAACCTCTCCTCTGCCTCCTTGCATTTTGTTGTCACATAGTCCATCATTTCGTTTACTGATTTTCCTACCAATTTTCTTTCCGCTGAACCTCCTGCAGGAAGTTCCTCATGCCTGTGTAGTCATCCCCTTTTGTAGTTTGGCTTCTCCCATCCTACTCCTGTTACCCTCTCCACTTGTAACTCTACTATGTATTCAAAGCTCAGAACCACGTGATCAATAGCTCGGAGGGGCTTTTCATATGTAATGTCCTCAATGTCCGAACTACTCAAGGTGAATACGAGGTCCAGTCTTGCTGGTTCATCCTCACCTCTCTCTCTGGTAATATCCCTAACATGTTAATACATGAGGTTTTCCAGTACCACATCCATCAACTTGGCTCTCCATGTTTTGGGACCCCCATGTGGCTCCAAGTTTTCCCAATCAATGTCCTTGTGATTGAAATCGCCCATGACTAGTAGCTTTGCTCTACCCGTATGAGCTCTTCTGGCCAACTCAGCTAGTGTATCCGCCATCGCTGTTGCTCTCTTCATATTTTTCTCTTGGCCTGCTGCAGTTCTGTTGTGGGTTGTACAACACTGCAATGACTACCTTGTGTCCCCCAGACTGAATTGTACCTACCACCCATTCCATCCATTCCTTCCGCTTCCTCAAATCCCCATCGGTTTTTAATGAGCAGTGCAACTCTTCCTTCCCTCTGCTCCCTCAATCTTTCCTCAGGATCTGATATCTTGGTGGGAAGATTGCGTCTTTTATCCCGGTTAGTTTTGTTTCTGTAATTGCTATGATTCTTTCATACCACTCGTCCCATTTATTTGTTATTCCATCCTCATTTGTATACGATACCTTCAACTTTTTTTCTAAAACTGTGGTCTGGGAAGAACGTTGGGGTTGGGGGAGCAGGAGACCTGGAGGGGAACTAAGGGAGGTTTCTGTAGGGGTGGAGTTTGTGATGAGGGGGGTGGGGGAAGTGGGTACAGTGTGTGGGTTTTGGGTTAGATTGTTTGGTTGCATTGGGGTTGTCGTGGTTGAGGTCCTTCTGTAGGTGGTTTTGAGGTTGCTCCGCATTTCTAGCAAAAAAAAAAAAAAAATTATGCTGGGTTCCTGGGTATGTTGTTGTTCAGGGCAACGAACAAGCAGACTCTGCTGCGCGGTCAACGGTACACGACCTTGCAGTTCCATTCTCAGATTATTTTACTGTCATCTCTAGCCACCTTCGCAACCGTTGGCAACAATGTTGGTATGAACTGATTAATAACAAATTACACTCTATCAAGCCGAGTTTAGGATCCTGGTCTTCTTATCATCGATGTCGTGGTTGGGAGACTGTCTTTCACATCTTCGCATCGAACAAAAACGTCTCACTCACGGGTATCTGATGGAGAGACTCCCAGGTCCACTCTGTGAGGATTGTCAGGTCCACTCTGTGAGGATTGTCAGGTCCACTGTGTGAGGATTGTCAGGTCCACTCTGTGAGGATTGTCAGGTCCACTCTGTGAGGATTGTCAGGTCCACTCTGTGAGGATTGTCAGGTCCACTCTGTAGATTGTCAGGTCCACTCTGTGAGGATTGTCAGGTCCACTCTGTGAGGATTGTCAGGTCCACTCTGTGAGGATTGTCAGGTCCACTCTGTGAGGATTGTCAGGTCCACTCTGTGAGGATTGTCAGGTCCACTCTGTGAGGATTGTCAGGTCCACTCTGTGAGGATTGTCAGGTCCACTGTGTGAGGATTGTCAGGTCCACTGTGTGAGGATTGTCAGGTCCACTCTGTGAGGATTGTCAGGTCCACTCTGTGAGGATTGTCAGGTCCACTCTGTGAGGATTGTCAGGTCCACTCTGTGAGGATTGTCAGGTCCACTACCTTACTTTATCTTCCCTCCTCGCTGACGGCCCCACCTTTGACACATATTCCCTCTTAGGCTTTTTGACAACAACAGTTGTATTACACAACCTTTGATTATACTTCCTTTAGTACTCCTCACCGCCTTTACTAACTCTGCCTGCAGCGCTGTATGACCCTGGTGGTTTAAAGCTTAATTTTGATTATAATAATAATGGGTATAGGTCCAACAACTTTGGTCATAGGTCACGTGAACATGCCAGTTCCAAGAATTTAGTCCTCCATTACCGTACACAAGTTTGAAAATCTGAAGACGATTGGATAAGGCATTCTCGAGTTATAAGTGATATAATATCGAAAAAATTACATGAAGAGAAAGAAAGAACGAGACAATCCAGGAAACCTCTTAACTAAAGGTTTCCCTTCAGGGAAGTGTTCCGAGAATAACGTACCCGTCTGTGCGTCGATGCGATTGTCTCCATTTCGTTATTCTTATTATAAACATCATTACGCTGAGTACTCGTAACCATTCACTACAACTTAACATATCTCTCTAAGGTCTAAAATGAAGGATTTATGTGAAAACGTCATATGGAGGATTTATGTGAAAACGTCATACTGCGTTGTGTGCTTATACAAGTGATTACCCACCAAGTTCAGGGTTGGACTTTAAGGAAAAATAAACACAAATAAAGTATAATGAGATCCTTTACAGAGTGAATTTTATCAAGTCACGACCTGGCCATGGTCTTCTCCATGTGGTGACCCGGCAGTGGCTCCCGAAGGAGTATATGTACTTGGAGTATACCTGGAGAATGTTTCGGGGGTCAACGCCCCCGCGGCACGGTCTGTGACCAGACCTTATGGTGGATCAGGACCTGATCAACCAGGGTGTTACTGTTGGCCGCACGCAACCGTACGTACGAACCACATCCCGGCTGGCCAGGTACTGACTTTAGGTGCCTGACCAACGCCTTCTTGAAGACAGCCAGGGATCTATTGGTAATCCCCCTTATGTATGCTGGGAGGCAGTTGAAAAGTCTTGGGCCCCTGACACTTAATGTGTTGTCTCTTATCGTGCTAGTGGCGCTAGTCGTGCTTTTCATTGGGGGGATGTTGCATTGTCTGCAGAGTCTTTTGCTTTCATAGGGAGTGATTTTCGTGTGCAAGTTTAGTACTAATCCCTCTAGGATTTTCCAAGTGTATATGATCATGTATCTCTCACGCCTGTGTTCTAGGAAGTACAGGTTGAGGAACTTCAAGGGTTCCCAGTAATTGAGGTATTTTATCGCAGTTATGCATGCCGTGAAGGTTCTCTGTACATTTTCTTGGTCAGCAATTTCACCTGCCTTGAAAGGTGCTGTTAGTGTGCAGAAATATTCCAGCCTAGATAGAAGAAGTGACCTGAAGAGTGTCATCATGGGCTTGGCATCCCTAGTTTTGAAGGTTCTCATTATCCATCCTGTCATTTTTCTAGCAGATGCGATTGATACAATGTTGTGGTCTTTGAAAGTGAGATCCTCTGACATTATCACTCCCATGTCTTTTACATTAGTTTTTATCTCTATTGTGTGGTTTGAATTTGTTTAATACTAAGATATAGCTTTAATTTCCTCACGTTTTCCATATCGGAGTAATTGAAATTTCTCTTCATTGAACTTCATATTTTTTTCTGCGCCCATTTGAAGATTTGGTTGATGTCTGCTTGGAGTCTTGCAGTGTCCTCAATGGTGGACACTGTCATGCAGATTCGGGTGTCATCTGCAAAGGAAGACACGGCACTGTGGCTTATATCCCTGTCTATGTCCGATATGAGGATGAAGAACAAGATGGGTACGAGTACTGTGCCTTGTGGAACAGAACTTGTCACAGTAGCCTCCTCAGACTTTACTCTGTTGACTACTACTCTTTGTGCTCTATTTGTTAGGAAATTATAGATGCATCTACCAACTTTCCCTGATATTCCTTATCACGCATTTTGTGTGCTATTACACCATGGTCGCACTTGTCAAAGGCTTTTGCAAAGTCTGTGTATATAACATCTGCGTTTTGTTTGTCTTGTAGAGCATCCAGTTGGGACAGGCAGGAGCTACCTGCTTTAAACCCATGTTGCCCTGGGTTGTGTAACTGATGTAACTGAGGAGTGTCGTAGATGGTACAAGTGATGTACTATTCACAGCCCTATAAGCAGGGGCACGGTAAGCATTCATGTCAAGTGGTGTACCATTTACAGCCGTATGGCGGGATCAGCCCTATGACAAAGGCACGATGAATCGTCTTCTGTTCAGTTGGAGTACTGGTTACAGCCCTATGGTGGGGGCAGCCCTGTGGCAAGGGCACGGTGAGCCGTCTTTGTGTCAGGGCGGGGGCAGCCCTGTGGCAAGGGCACGGTGAGCCGTCTTTGTGTCAGGGCGGGGGCAGCCCTGGCTTTGGCAGCAGGGCACGAGTAAAAGACTTAGGATTCTGTGTTGGCTGGGGACCCTGTGGCAAGGGGGGGGGGGGGGGGGGGGGGGGGGGGGGGGGGGGGGGGGGGGGGGGGGGGGGGGGGGGGGGGGGGGGGGGGGGGGGGGGGTGTCAGGGCGGGGCAGCCCTGTGGCAAGGGCACGGTGAGCCGTCTTGTGTTAGGGCGGGGCAGCCCTGTGGCAAGGGCACGTGAGCCGTCTTTGTGTTAGGGCGGGGGCAGCCCTGTGGCAAGGGCACGGTGAGCCGTCTTTGTGTCAGGGCGGGGGCAGCCCTGTGGCAAGGGCACGGTGAGCTGTCTTTGTGTTAGGGCGGGGGCAGCCCTGTGGCAAGGGCACGGTGAGCCGTCTTTGTGTCAGGGCGGGGGCAGCCCTGTGGCAAGGGCACGGTGAGCTGTCTTGTGTTAGGGCGGGGCAGCCCTGTGGCAAGGGCACGGTGAGCTGTCTTTGTGTTAGGGCGGGGCAGCCCTGTGGCAAGGGCACGGTGAGCCGTCTTTGTGTCAGGGCGGGGCAGCCCTGTGACAAAGGCACGGTGAGCTGTCTTTGTGTTAGGGCGGGGGCAGCCCTGTGGCAAGGGCACGGTGAGCCGTCTTTGTGTCAGTGCGGGGGCAGCCCTGTGGCAAGGGCACGGTGAGCTGTCTTTGTGTTAGGGCGGGGGCAGCCCTGTGAGCCATTCCTGGCAGTCAGGACGCAGCCCGAATGTCAGAACGACTTAGGAGATTCACTGAATGTGCTGTGCTGGGTAAATTGTTGTTGTTGTATGTTCGCCAGTACATACGGCCCGGGTCTTCTCCAAATGGTGACCCGGCATTGGCCCCCTGGGTAGAGAGTGTCATTTTTTTTCGCTGTGGCTCCCCATGATGAGGAGTGTCTTCTGACGTCGCATCTTCATCAGCAGATCTGCTGGGTAAAGAATACATATATGTATATAGAGGGAGTCAGGAGAGTTGTAGGTTGTTTTAGGAGGACCTACGCTGACAGGTCCCCCTCAAATCCAACCTACCCAACAATCTCCACCTGACTCTCCACCCTATATATACTCATGTACTCCACCCTATATATACTCATGACTCACCTATATACTATGTACTCCACCCTTATACCAGTACCCACCCTATATACCATGTACTCCACCCTATATATACTCATGATCCACCTTATATACCATGTACTCCACCTATATACTCATGTACTCCACCCTATATATACTCATGTACTCCACCCTATATATACTCATGTACTCCACCCTATATATACTCATGTACTCCACCCTATATATACTCATGTACTCCACCCTATATATACTCATGTACTCCACCCTATATATACTCATGTACTCCACCCTATATATACTCATGTACTCTTTACCCAGGTAGATGTGTCTGTGATTTAATAAAGTCCAGTGTGTACAAAACGTAGTCACGTAGAGGATCGCATTATACCGTGAGTATTTTCTCGTCGTGTCTTATTTTATATCATATATCTACTATAAACTTTCAGGTTAACTCTTGCAACAAATAAACGCTTGTAATTTGTTTTCCGTCTAAATTTCTCTGAGGTCTGGTTACAGACTTTTACTTCCACTCCTTCCCTCAGATCATGTTATATACTCCCAGCTTCATGAAAATTCTCCTACTATATTCCGTTATAGTCTTCTGTATTAATTTCCCTGGATGATCTTGTCAGGAAGCTCTTCCCCTCACCCTCTTCCCTCCCTCTTATCTGATCTTCAGCGTCGCTAGTTAAATTTTCCTCTTTCAACCTCCTTTGAAGATAAGACTCACGTGAAGCCTCGACCCTTCATTGTTTAATCAAAATGTCTTGACCCCATCGTGAATAACCTTTTCTCCGCTTTCTCTTGTCGTCCCCCTCGCCTCTTAGATAACAAAGCAAGAGGCAGTTGAAAGGAATTGATTCAATGGATGAAGAGTGAGCTAACTCAGTTGTTTGTGGATGTAGATGTCGCTACGATCATAAGAACTGTGTACAATATTGCTTGCAACACCTCTACACTCTTATCTTAGTATATGTTAAGGTGAATTAGGTATCCCTGAAGGGATACCTTTAACTAAGAGGATGTTAAGTAAAAGGACACAAATGCAACTAATGTGACATTTTATTGTGGCAACGTTTCGCTCACCAGGAGCTTTGTCAAGCCGTTACAAACAATACATGGACACAGAGGGTATATATATATGCTCAGAGTGAGGTGTAATACTAGTGGTGGTAGAAGTAGTAGTAATATAAGTTGTAGTAGTAGTAATAATACAATAAGGTAGAACAATCAACTTGCACATGAATAAAAGGTGCAAGTTAATTGTTCTACCTTATTGTATTACTACTACTACAACAACTTATATCACTACTACTTCTACCACCACTAGTATTACACCTCACTTTGAGAGTATATATATACCCTATGTGTAAATGTATTACTACTTGGATACCAAGCCACATCGACCTTGCTGGGAATGATGCGGCGGATGGGGCGGCTAAGTCTGCCACACTTGCGGCCCAACCTGCGACTACAATTGCCATTAGCCGCAGGCAGGTGCACCTGGGGGCAGCTTCGGCAGCCAGACGCCCACTACCAGCACCGGGAGCATCTCGGAGCCGGCACTGGTATGACAGAGCGACACGTAGGGAGCCCCCACCAAACATGAGGAAACTGAACAGGGAGCTGCAAGTCAGCGTCCACCGCCTGCGCCTCGGCTACCCTACTGCAAAGCGCCTTATCGAACGCATGAGTGAGGAGCTTTGCCGCCACTGCGACCGGATGGTTCCAAAGCCTCTAGTTCACTACATGCTTGACTGTCCTGCGACGACGTCCATCCGCCGCAGACACTTCCCGATGGCACCTGGGGATCTGACCCGCGAGGACAAAGCAGCCCGGCTGGTTTACCTGGCCACCCATGACTTGGAGACACTGCTCCCAGTCCTAGCTACCCACCCGCCCCCTCGATGACGACACCGGAGAACCCCGACGACGACCAAGACTACCCACTACAGCTATTCTTTCTCTCACTTCCTTCTTTCTTATCCCCCATCCTTCTTCTTCCTATGTAGGTAGAACCACAGCCTGAAGTACCAAGATCTGCTGATGAAGATGCGACGTCAGAAGACACTCCCCATCATGGGGAGCCACAGCAAGAAAGAAAGAAGATGATGACACTCTCTACCCAGGGGGCCAATGCCGGGTCACCATTTGGAGAAGACCCGGGCCGGATGTACCGGCGAACATACAACAACAACAATGTATTACTTGTATCGGCTTGACAAAGCTCCTGGAGAGCGAAACGTTGCCACAATAAAATGTAACATTAGTTGCATTTGTGTCCTTTTACTTAACATATTGTCGGTAATTCTACCAATATTAATACAACTAAGAGGATGCCTGGATTGTTTCTTGTTTTTTTTTCTTTCTCTTACGGCAGTTTTTCGAAATCATATCGCTTATGACTCGAGAATGTCTTATCCAATCGTCTTCAGATTTTCAAAACTTGTGTACGGTAATGGGGACTAAATTCTTGGAACAACTGGCATGTTCACGCGACCTGTGACCAAAGTTATCACCAGCATCCTGGAATAGCTTGGATAACCTCCAAAATCCTCAGTGGTGGAGCTTCAAAAGTTCACAAAAGATGACCCCAAAAAAAATCTACGCCGGTGGAGCATGAAATAAATCTGTGTAGGAACACAGTTGATGATGTTGTGTAAGATGGACTGAATTTTGTATTACCGTTAAACAACACTAAATAATTTTGTATTACCGTTAAACAACACTAAATCATTTTGTATTACCGTTAGACAACACTAAATAATTTTCAGTTTACGTCTTCAATGGGGAGGATAATTTCCCACAAGTTTAGTCACAGTTGCTGCAAATTTACAAATTTTACTGAAGTTTAAACCTTGGAATCGTTGAAATCAGATAAATTACAAGACAATGTTTTTTTTCTAATAGGCTTTAAACTCTTTCCGCTGATGAAGTTTATTAAAACACAGTTTGTCACTCTGAGTTGCGTAAATTTTATTCTGCTAATTTTGTTAAGTTGCTTCAAGTGTCATAACTAAAGAATGATTCTTTTGATTGTGTTCAGAACTTAAATATACGTGTAGATGTATCTTAACTGGAAGTAATTTTGTTATTTATGGGTTATGGGGCGCCAAATTGTTATTTTTTTCACCAGTTTTGTCAAACTAAAATTAAAAAAAAAAATTCTCAAATTGTAGACAATTAAAAGTAGAATGTCAGTTAGAAGGGAAAGTGCTAAAAAAAATCCACGATGTTTTATGGTATTTTTAAGTTTAACGAGGGGAGACTTACCTATTTTTTTAATCATTCTCTGAAAAAATTTACGTTCGGTGTCTCTCAAATCTTTTCTATAACTCGAGAACGCCTTATTCAATCGGCTTCAAATTTTCAACGCTTGTGTAATGTATCTTGGGTAATGCTCTCATGGGTCTATTTGTATGTGTGTGTATCCTAGTGAGCAGACGGTTGGTATATATTGATAGTGTGCGCCGACGTCATTTTGACTCTTGATCTAAAAATGGTATAGTATTATTAGTTATGCTATTATATTATTTTACCTTGACGCTGATGAGGGGCTTTTGATCCAAGGAACACGACTTTGAACATGTACTAATTTTATTAATAAAATTGAAATCTGAAACAGTTGTCTGACCCACAGCCTTCGTGTGACCCACAGCCTCGTGTGACCCACAGCCTTGTGTGACCCACAGCCTTGTGTGATCCACAGCCTCGTGTGACCCACAGCATCGTGTGACCCACAGCCTTGTGTGACCCACAGCCTCGTGTGATCCACAGCCTCGTGTGACCCACAGCCTCGTGTGACCCACAGCATCGTGTGATCCACAGCCTTGTGTGACCCACAGCCTTGTGTGACCCACAGCCTTGTGTGATCCACAGCCTGTGTGACCCACAGCCTCGTGTGATCCACAGCCTTGTCTGACCCACAGCCTGTCGACACAGCCTCGTGTGATCCACAGCCTCGTGTGACCCACAGCCTCGTGTGACCCACAGCCTCGTGTGATCCACAGCCTCGTGTGACCCACAGCCTTGTGTGACCCACAGCCTCGTGTGACCCACAGCCTCGTGTGACCCACAGCCTCGTGTGACCCACAGCCTTGTGTGACCCACAGCCTCGTGTGACCCACAGCTCTTGTGTGACCCACAGCCTTGTGTGACCCACAGCCTCGTGTGACCCACAGCCTCGTGTGACCCACAGCCTCGTGTGACCCACAGCCTTGTGTGACCCACAGCCTCGTGTGACCCACAGCCTCGTGTGACCCACAGCCTCGTGTGACCCACAGCCCTGATCCACAGCCTCGTGGACCCACAGCCTCGTCTGACCCCCAACCTTGTCTGACCCACAGCCTTGTCTGACACACAGCCTTGTCTGACCCACAGCCTTGTCTGACCCACAGCCTTGTCTGACCCACAGCCTTGTCAGACCCACAGCCTTGTCTGACCCACAGCCTTGTCTGACCCACAGCCTCGTCTGACCCACAGCCTCGTCTGACCCACAGCCTTGTCAGACCCACAGCCTTGTCAGACCCACAGTCTTGTCGACCCACAGCCTTGTCTGACCCACAGCCTTGTCTGACCCACAGCCTTGTCGACCCACAGCCTTGTCGACCCACAGCCTTGTCGACCCACAGCCTTGTCTGACCCACAGCCTTGTCAACCACAGCCTTGTCTGACCCACAGCCTTGTCCACCCACAGCCTTGTCTGACCCACAGCTTTGTCAGACCCACAGCCTTGTCTGACCCCCAGCCTTGTCTGACCCACAGCCTTGTCTGACCCACAGCCTTGTCTGACCCACAGCCTTGTCTGACCAACAGCCTTGTCTGACCCACAGCCTTGTCAGACCCACAGCCTTGTCTGACCCAACGCTTGTCTGACCCACAGCCTTGTCTGACCCACAGCCTCGTCTGACCCACAGCCTTGTCAGACCCACAGCCTTGTCAGACCCACAGCCTTGTCTGACCCACAGCCTTGTCTGACCCACAGCCTTGTCTGACCCACAGCCTTGTCTGACCCACAGCCTTGTCTGACCCACAGCCTTGTCTGACCCACAGCCTTGTCTGACCCACAGCCTTGTCAGACCCACAGCCCTGTCTGACCCACAGCCTTGTCTGACCCACAGCCTTGTCAGACCCACAGTCTTGTCTGACCCATAGCTTTGTCAGACCCACAGCCTTGTCTGACCCACAGCCTTGTCAGACCCACAGCCTTGTCAGACCCACAGCCTTGTCAGACCCACAGCCTTCTCTGACCCACAGCCTTGTCAGAACCACAGCCTTGTCTGACCCACAGCCTTGTCAGACCCACAGCCTTGTCTGACCCACAGCCTTGTCAGACCCACAGCCTTGTCTGACCCACAGCCTTGTCTGACCCACAGCCTTGTCAGACCCACAGCCTTGTCAGACCCACAGCCTTGTCTGACCCACAGCCTTGTCAGATCCACAGCCTTGTCTGACCCACAGCCTTGTCTGACCCACAGACTTGTCAGACTTCCACCACCTTGTCAGACCCACAGCCTTGTCTGACCCAAGCCTTGTCAGACCCACAGCCTTGTCTGACCCACAGCCTTGTCAGACCCACAGCCTTGTCTGACCCACAGCCTTGTCTGACCCACAGCCTTGTCTGACCCACAGCCTTGTCAGACCCACAGCCTTGTCTGACCCACAGCCTGTCTGACCCACAGCCTTGTCTGACCCACAGCCTCGTTCTGACCCACACCCTTTGTCTGACCCACAGCCTCGTCTGACCCACAGCCTCGTCTGACCCACAGCCTTGTCTGACCCACAGCCTTGTCTGACCCACAGCCTTGTCTGACCCACAGCCTTGTCTGACCCACAGCCTCGTCTGACCCACAGCCTTGTCTGACCCACAGCCTTGTCTGACCCACAGCCTCGTCTGACCCACAGCCTCGTCTGACCCACAGCCTTGTCTGACCCACAGCCTTGTCTGACCCACAGCCTTGTCTGACCCACAGCCTTGTCAGACCCACAGCCTTGTCAGACCCACAGCCTTGTCTGACCCACAGCCTTGTCTGACCCACAGCCTTGTCAGACCCACAGCCTTGTCAGACCCACAGCCTTGTCTGACCCACAGCCTTGTCAGACCCACAGCCTTGTCTGACCCACAGCCTTGTCGACCCACAGCCTTGTCTGACCCACAGCCTTGTCGACCCACAGCCTTGTCTGACCCACAGCCTTGTCTGACCCACAGCCTTGTCTGACCCACAGCCTTGTCTGACCCACAGCCTTGTCTGACCCACAGCCTTGTCTGACCCACAGCCTTGTCTGACCCACAGCCTTGTCTGACCCACAGCCTCGTCTGACCCACAGCCTTGTCTGACCCACAGCCTTGTCTGACCCACAGCCTTGTCTGACCCACAGCCTGTCTGACCCACAGCCTTGTTCGCTGACCCACAGCCTTGTCTGACCCACAGCCCTGTCTGACCCACAGCCTTGTCTGACCCACAGCCTTGTCAGACCCACAGCCTTTTCTGACCCACAGCCTTGTCTGACCCACAGCCTTGTCAGACCCACAGCCTTGTCAGACCCACAGCCTTGTCTGACCCACAGCCTGCGTGAGACCCACAGCCTTGTCTGACCCACAGCCTTGTCAGACCTACAGCCTTGTCTGACCCACAGCCTTGTCATGACCCACAGCCTTGTCTGACCCACAGCCTTGTCCGACCCACAGCCTTGTCTGACCCACAGCCTTGTCTGACCCACAGCCTTGTCAGACCCACAGCCTTGTCTGACCCACAGCCTTGTCTGACCCACAGCCTTGTCTGACCCACAGCCTTGTCTGACCCACAGCCTTGTCTGACCCACAGCCTTGTCTGACCCACAGCCTTGTCTGACCCACAGCCTTGTCAGACCCACAGCCTTGTCAGACCCACAGCCTTGTCTGACCCACAGTCTTGTCTGACCCACAGCCTTGTCTGACCCACAGCCTTGTCAGACCCACAGCCTTGTTAGACCCACAGCCTTGTCAGACCCACAGCTATTTCGGTATTTTCGTCTCAAAAACTATAATACGCTATAACTTAAGTTGTAATGGTCGTTCCTGGGCGCTCAACACAGGCAATCGTCTTCGTCCAATACTGAACGCATGTAGCAAATAATTCGTAATGTTGTGTTGTATATATAACTGTGCACGAGGGAAGTAGTAAATAATATATATAATAACCCATAAACGTAAATGTAAAATGTAAATGAAGTAATAATATACAAGTAATTATGTTAATGAGGTAATCATATTGCACCAAATCACTGATTTGTTAACGAGTCCATGAAATATATATATATATATATATATATATAATATATATATATATATATATATATATAATATATATATATATATATATATATATATATATATATATATATATCTGCCGATTAGGTAAAACTTGCGATTTTGGCTTAAATAGCAAGCTCTTCTTGCCATATAAGACAAGTGAAAATTTGTGTATGCAATAATTTGCAAAATCATTCTGAACATAACGAAAAAATATATTTCATTTTGTTTTATTATTATTAATTAATGTTAACGTATCTAAAATATATTTAGTTGGGTTTGGCTAAATTAAATTGCGCTTGTTGTAATAAGGTTAGGTAGGTTTTCAAAGTTTCTCTTGGTACAAAATTATAAATTCTTACATTAACATAAATGAAAAAATATATCTTTAAACGTATAAGAGAAAATTTTAGAAAGGACTTAATTTTAGATGAGTTCTTACTAATTGACCAGTTTTACTAATCGGCACGACATATATATATATATATATATATATATATATATATATATATATATATATATATATATATATATATATATACGTAATCATATTGTACAATTCCTCGATAAGATGATTTGAGAATATTATTTTGGGCTCTGAAAATGTATCACCATTGGAAACCTTGCAACCAATTAGTGAGGTGGAAAATGTGGTGTGATTATTATCCAGCCAATTAACCTGACAGACCAACTGAGCCTTTTCCATATTTTTTTTTTTGCTTAGAATTGAACATAACTATTTCTTTAACGTATACGAGGACATGAAAATGGAGGAAACCTACAACAGGCCTATTGGCTAATGGTAGGCCTAATTTACACACGTATACATCCATTCATACTCCCGTCCAGCCTATATTTAATGCTAGTTACAATAAGATTGACAACTGTTCTTCCCGTCATGTCAAAACATCCTAGATTCTAGAGTATAGAAACTGCTCATATTCTTCCAAGCTAAGTAAATGAGTCAGTAAAATCAAAATATTTATGATTATTTTTCCAGGGAATATGCGATATAGTTCTAACACATGTATTCATGTACCTTTAACCCATATACACATGGGCCCTTATCCATGCACGCACGTACCTCAATCCCAAGTATACCTTCATATCCTCCTTTCTTTGTTCATTAGCTAAATTTGTCTGTTTGTTTTGCCTATTCGTGCAATCGCTCTGTTATTACATTCGTTTGCTGGTACGACTCGTTATCACGTTACGCTTATCACGTTACGCTTATCACGTTACCCTGCATGTTAAACGGTATCCTACTATGCCCTTTGTTTTTTTACACAACTCACTTTTAAAGGCCATGAGGTGTTATCCTACCTCAGTTCACTTCAATGGCCAACTCTTCATAAGGTATCCTATCACCCCCAGGATGCGACCCATAACAGTTTTCTAACACCCAGGTACTTGCTTACTGTTAGGTAAATAGGGGCAGCAGATGTAAGGAAACATGCCTAATGTTTTTGTTGATGGTATTATGGACTAATGTCGGAGGCGCCTGTAAACACTGCAGCTGACAGCATGGGAAGGGGAGATGACTTCGGCTTAAAGAACCGTCTTGAGATACCAACAGCGAACAAGAAGTGGACCACAGACGAATAGATGTGTAACTGGGGACGAAAAGAAGAGCAAGAGATGACTACATTAGAGATGACAATCGTTAAGAGACAGATGAGAAGGACTAAAGATAATAATCTGCTGGGAAACAAAGTGTTTTCTCACTCTGAGTGAGAAAACTTTATTGTATGAGTCTGACAGAGTAAAAGGTCAGCAAAGACCGAAGAGCAAGTGGAAGGAAATGAGAGAAGAAAGAAGAACCGTCAACGTAGAAAGAAAAGGAGTTGTGAAAGGGACAAAAATGCGTCAACGATAAACGCCGTATTCCTGCCACTCCTCATTCGTACGTCCTTCTCACCCATCTCTCTATCGCCTCTTTCGGATTCCTTTATCGTCTTCTGAACGTCCATGTGTCAGATCCGTCTGTTCGAAAAATCTTTATTAGACAATAATTCATAAATGGTTTGATGCTTCTTAAAATCCCTGCAGCAGAACACGGTAGCTGCGTTTGTGTTTCCAGGACCACCAATTATTCCATCTCTCCTTTTTCTTATGCTGCCTTTCCCTTTTCCTGTTTTCGTTCTCCTCGTTCGTAATTACCTTTTCTTTTTCTTCACACCTTTTCTTTTCCTACTGCACTTTCTCCTTTGCTAATCCCATTATCTTCACCATCTCTTTTCTTTACACTGCTGGATTTATCTATACCAAGTTTTCTTACCTATTCTTACTCCCCTTTTCATATATCATTCGCTTTTCAAATGCTTCCATCCCTTTTATGCTTCCTCCTTACTCCTAATTGCCCCCTCATCTTTTTCATGTCCTGTCTTCCTTTTACCATACATTTCTTCTCTAATGTTCTTCCTCTTATCCCACATTATTCTGTTTTTCACACCTAGAATTTTCAAAAACCTTTCCCCTCTTCCCAAACTCCTTCCCATTTCCAATTTAACCTTCCAGTTTTCCCTCTTTACTCTCGTTACTCATGCTTCTTTCCATTTTATGTTACCTCTGTTCAAACGCCACCTCCAATTTTTCCCCTGCCGTCATATGTTTTTCTATTGAGTTTTTTGTTTGGTCATTTTCAAGGCCTGGTTAAGGACTGGGGGGTAGGTGTTGACCCTCGGAACGATCTCCAGGTAGACGTCTGTCGCTGTGGGCATAAAACAGACGGTAATTAAATGAGTACAGTCAAATGTTTACATGAAGACTGACAGTCGCTACACACCAGCTGGAATAACTACACACCAGCTGGAATAACTATACACCAGTTGGAATAACTACACACCAGCTGGAATAACTACACACCAGCTGGAATAACTACACACCAGCTGGAATAACTACACACCAGCTGGAGTAGCTACACACCAGCTGGAATAGCTACACACCAGCTGGAGTAGCTACACACCAGCTGGAATAGCTACACACCAGCTGGAATAACTACACACCAGCTGGAATAACTACACACCAGCTGGAATAACTACACACCAGCTGGAATAACTACACACCAGCTGGAGTAGCTACACACCAGCTGGAACAGCCACACACCAGTTGGAATAACTACACACCAGATGTAATAACTACACACCAGCTGGAATAGCTACACACCAGCTGGAATAGCTACACACCAGCTGGAATAACTACACACCAGCTGGAATAGCTACACACCAGCTGGAATAGCTACACACCAGCTGGAATAACTACACACCAGCTGGAATAGCTACACACAAGCTGGAATACCTACACACCAGCTGGAATAACTACACACCAGCTGGAATAACTACACACCAGCTGGAATAGCTACACACAAGCTGGAATAGCTACACACCAGCTGGAATAACTACACACCAGCTGAAATAACTACACACCAGCTGGTATAGCTACACACCAGCTGGAATAGCTACACACCAGCTGGAATAACTACACACCAGCTGGAATAACTACCGTCCCTACAGATGATGACCGTCTCTCATTCAGTACCTGTCAATTGCCAGGTACCTGTCCCACAATACGTGTTATTAAATACCTGCCATCTATCCCTGTCGCACAATGTCACCCTATACCTGTGGATCACTCATTTGTTTTAACATTCAATAACTGTTTGTTAATACCTGCCCCTCAGTGTCACGGTGCCAGTCACACAATGCCTACAACTCTTTACTTATCATAATAAGAAGAAAAAGGCACAATACAGTGAATGGAACCATACAAAAATGGCCGTCACATAAGAGACCGAAACTTATGACGACGTTTCGGCCCGACTTGGACCATTAGAGTAAATGGTCCAAGTCAGACCGAAACGTCGTCATAGGTTTCCATCAGCTAAGTGCGGGTTATTTGTGTGTATTACTCGTCATTAAAATCCTGTCATAAATTTCCTATCACTCAGATATAATCCAGTTTCCTGAATCAGTTATTAGAGAGAAACTTCGTCAGTCGAATGCAGAGGTGAATCTCAATCCTTTAGCCAGTAAACGAGGTGGAGAGCAACTGGAGGTAATCAGTCCCTCATCCTTAATGGAAGAAATTCTAGGCGAACTGAAGATTTAGTTTTCGATTTTCCGAGCCTCTCCATTGATGAAAATAATCGCCCTTTTAGTCAAAAGCAAGTGGATGATGCCAGACACTTGTATACGGGAAGGCGAAGTGCAGTAGGTTGGAGATGAGGTCACAAGTGAGCTGGAGCCACTACATAAGAACTTAAGAAAGGAGGAACACTGCCTCAAGGCACAGTACTCGCTCCTATTCTATTCCTCATTATCATATCTGACATAGACAGAGATGTAAGCCATAGCTCCGTGTCTTCCTTTGTGGATGACAAACAGATTGCCATGACAGTGACCTCCATCGAAGACACCGCAAGACTCCAAGCGGACATCAACCAAATCTTCAAATGGGCCACTCAAAACAATATGAAGTTCAATGAAGAGAAATTTCAACTACTCAGATATGGAAAACTTGAGGAAATTAAAACTGCGTAAGGGTATACGACAAATGCTAACTATAGAATAGAGCGAAAAAGTAATGTGAAGAACCTGGGAGGGATAATGTCAGAGGATGTCGCCTTCAAAGATCACAGCAATGTATCTACCTCATCTGAGAGGAAAATGATAGATAGATATTGAGAACCTTCAAAACTAGGGACGCCAAGCCCATGACGATTTTCTTCAAATCGCTTGTTCTCTCTAGGCTGGAATACTGCTGTACACTAACTGTCCAATTCAAGGCAGGCGAAATTGCAGACCTGGTGGGTGTACAAATAACTTTCACGGCACACATAACTACGATAAGGCACCTAAATTATTGGGAACGGTTGAAGTCTCTTGATTTGTATTCCCTGAAACGCAGGCGAGGGAGATACATGATAATATACACTTGGAAAATTCTAGAGGAAATAGTGCCAAACTTGCACACGACAATCACTCCCTTTGAAAGCAAAAGACTCGGCAGGAGATGCAACATTCCCCTAATGAAAAGCAGGGGCGCCAAGAGTACACTGAGAGACAACACAATAAGTGTCCGTGGCCCAAGACTGTTCAACTGCCTCTCAGCATACATAAGGGGGATTACCAGAAGACACTGGACAGTCGCCTAAAGTCAATACCTGACCAGTCAGCCTGTGGTTCGTACGTCAGTTTGCGTGCGGCCAGCAGTAACAGCCTGGTTGATCAGACCCTGATCCACCACGAGGCCTGGTCTCAGAAATGGGCGTTGACCCCGAAGATTTCTCCAGGTATACTCCAGGCATACCGGTCCATACTTGACAGTGGAAGTAGGTCCTGCTAAACAGTTTTTAACAATTGAGTTAGTGAATACATGTCAGGATGCCATGGTGTTGCAATATCAGACAAAGATTGTATAATAGAATACAATACTACAAGTTAATGACACAAGTGCAACACTTAGAGTATCTTTAATGAATGAAGGTTTAGTCTGCGCAGCGCTGCTGGCTTCATCAGTTGAATACACAGATATGATAACCAGTTGTCATTTCTGTCCATGACAGCTGGGTGGTTGTCATCTCTGTCCATGACCGCTGGGTGGTTGTCATCTCTGTCCATGACAGCTGGGTGGTTGTCATCTCTGTCCATGACAGCTGGGTGGTTGTCATTTCTGACCATGACAGCTGGGTGGTTGTCATCTCTCTCCATGACAGCTGGGTGGTTGTCATCTCTCTCCATGACAGCTGGGTGGTTGTCATCTCTCTCCATGACAGCTGGGTGGTTGTCATCTCTGTCCATGACAGCTGAGTGGTTGTCATCTCTGTCCATGAGAGCTGGGTGGTTGTCATCTCTGTCCATGACAGCTGGGTAATTGTCATCTCTTGCCATGACAGCTGGGTAATTGTCATCTCTTGCAATGACAGCTGGGTGGTTGTCATCTCTGTCCATAATAGCTGGGTGATTGTCATCTCTGTCCATAATAGCTGGGTGATTGTCATCTCTTTCCATGACAGCTGGGTGATTGTCATCTCTGTCCATGACAACTGGGTGGTTGTCATCTCTGTCCATAACAGCTGGGTGATTGTCATTTCTGTCCATGAGAGCTGGGTGGTTGTCATCTCTTGCAATGACAGCTGGGTGGTTGCCATCTCTGTCCATGACAGCTGGGTGGTTGTCACCTCTTGCAATGACAGCTGGGTGGTTGTCATCTCTGTCCATGACAGCTGGGTGGTTGTCATCTCTGTCCATGACAGCTGGGTGGTTGTCATCTCTGTCCATTACAGCTGGGTGGTTGTCATCTCTGTCCATGACAGCCGGGTGGTTGTCATCTCTTGCCATAACAGCTGGGTGATTGTCATCTCTGTCCATGACAGCTGGGTGGTTGTCATCTCTGTCCATAATAGCTGGTTGATTGTCATCTCTGTCCATGACAGCTGGGTGGTTGTCATCTCTGTCCATAACAGCTGGGTGGTTTTCATTTCTGTCCATGACAGCTGGGTGGTTGTCATCTCTGTCCATGACAGCTGGGTGGTTGTCATCTCTGTCCATGACAGCTGGGTGGTTGTCATCTCTGTCCATGACAGCTGGGTGGTTGTCATCTCTGTCCATGACAGCTGGGTGGTTGTCATTTCTGACCATGACAGCTGGGTGGTTGTCATCTCTCTCCATGACAGCTGGGTGGTTGTCATCTCTGTCCATAACAGCTGGGTGATTGTCATCTCTGTCCATGACAGCTGGGTGGCTGTTATCTCTGTCCATGACAGCTGGGTAATTGTCATCTCTGTCCATTACAGCTGGGTGATTGTCATCTCTCTCCATGACAGATGGGTGGTTGTCATCTCTGTTAATGACAGATGGGTGGTTGTCATCTCTGTCCATGACAGCTGGGTGGTTGTAATCTCTGTCCATGACAGCTGAGTGGTTGTCATCTCTGTCCATGAGAGCTGGGTGGTTGTCATCTCTGTCCATGACAGCTGAGTGGTTGTCATCTCTGTCCATGAGAGCTGGGTGGTTGTCATCCCTGTCCATGACAGCCGGGTGGTTGTTATCTCTGTCCATGAGAGCTGAGTGGTTGTCATCTCTGTCCATGACAGCTGAGTGGTAGTCATCTCTGTCCATGACAGCTGGGTGGTTGTCATCTCTGTCCATGACAGCTGGGTGGTTGTCATCTCTGTCCATGACAGCTGAGTGGTTGTCATCTCTGTCCATGAGAGCTGGGTGGTTGTCATCTCTGTCCATGACAGCTGAGTGGTTGTCATCTCTGTCCATGACAGCTAGGTGGTTGTCATCTCTGTCCATGACAGCTAGGTGGTTGTCATCTCTGTCCATGACAGCTGGGTGGTTGTCATCTCTGTCCATGACAGCTGGGTGGTTGTCACTGAAAAATGGTTGAAGTATCACATACTGCAAAGTGAGTTTGATAACAAAGCTTCGTGTTGGTGTGAAACTCACACAGTGCACATGAACCACACAACACACAGTGCACATGAACCACACAACACACAGTGCACATGAATCACACAACACACTAGTGCACATGAACCACACAACACACTAGTGCACATGAACCACACAACACACTAGTGCACATGAACCACACAACACACAGTGCACATGAACCACACAACACACAGTGCACATGAACCACACAACACACAGTGCACATGAACCACACAACGCACTAGTGCACTTGAACCACACAACACACTAGTGCACACCAGACCACACAACACACTAGTGCACACCAGACCACACAACACACTAGTGCATACCAGACCACACAACACACTAGTGCATACCAGACCACACAACACACTAGTGCATACCAGACCACACAACACACTAGTGCATGCCAGACCACACAACACACTAGTGCATACCAGACCACACAACACACTAGTGCAGACCAGACCACACAGCACACTAGTGCATACCAGACCACACAACACACTAGTGCATACCAGACCACACAACACACTAGTGCATACCAGACCACACAACACACTAGTGCATACCAGACCACACAACACACTAGTGCATACCAGACCACACAGCACACTAGTGCATACCAGACCGCACAACACACTAGTTATTGGTCACTGGTTATTGGTCAGTGGTTACTGGTCACTGGTTACTGGTCACTGATTACTGGTTACTGGTCACTAGTCTCTGGTTACTGGTTACTGGTTACTGGTCACTGGTTACTGGTTACTGGTCACTGGTTACTGGTCACTGATTACTGGTTACTGGTCACTAGTCTCTGGTTACTGGTCACTAGTCTCTGGTTACTGGTCACTGGTTGCTTCTTACTGGTTACTGGTCACTGGTTACTGGTCACTGGTTACTGGTTCACTTGTCATACCTGGTTGGTTACTGTCACTAGTCTCTGGATGTTACTTACTTGGTCACTATCCTGGTTACTGGTCACTAGTCACTGGTTACTGGTCACTGGTTACTTGTTACTGGTCACTGGTTACTGGTTACTGTCACATGAGGTCACTGATACTGGTTACTCACTCCGTCACTTAGTCACTGGTTACTGGTACTGGTAACTGGCACTGGTACTCCACTGTACGTACTGTACACGTACTGGTACTGTTCCCTCACGGTGTCACTGAACGTCACTCACGAACGTCACTGTACTGGTCACTACGCACTGATGGTCACTGGTAACTAACTGGTCACTGGTCACTGTACACTGGTTACTAGTACGCACACGGTCACTAGTCACTGGTCACACGGTACTGGTCACGAACCGGTCACACGTTACTGGTCCACTACTTAACTGGTCACTGGCACACTAGTCACTGGCACCGGTCACTGGTAACTAGTGTCACGTACACGGTCACTGGTAACGGTCACTGGTAACAGGTTACTGGCAACCGTCACCGGTAACTGGCACTGGATACTAGTCACTGGTAACTGGATACCGGCAACGTCACTGGTAACTGTCACGGTAACTGGTCCACTGGAAACCGGTCACTGGTAACTGGTCACTGGTACTGGTCACTGGTAACTGGTCACTGGTAACTGGTCACTGACGTCACTGGTAACGTCACTGGTCACTGGTCACTGGTCACTGGTCACTGGTATCCCTGGTCCCCTGGCAACTGGTACGGCAACTGGTCACTGGTAACCCTGGTACTGTAACTGGTCACTGTACTGGTCACTGGTACTGGTCACGGTACTGGTCACTGGTCACGGTTACTGGACGGTCACTGGTACTGGTCACTGGTAACTGGTCACTGGTAACTGGTCACTGGTAACTGGTCACTGGTACAGGTTACTGGCAACTGGTCACTGGTAACTGGTCACTGGTAACTGGTCACTGGTAACTGGTAACTGGTCACTGGTCACTGGTTACTGGCCACTGGTTACTGGTCACTGGTAACTGGTCACTGGTCACTGGTCACTGGTAACTGGTTACTAGTTACTGGTAACTGGTCACTGGTAACTGGTCACTGGTAACTGGTCACTGGTCACTGGTAACTGGTCACTGGAAACTGGTCACTGGCACTGGTCACTGGCACTGGTCACTGGTAACTGGTCACTGGTAACTGGTCACTGGTAACTGGTCACTGGTAACTGGTCACAGGTAACTGGTCACTGGCAACTGGTCACTGGCAACTGGTCACTGGTAACTGGTCACTGGTAACTAGTCACTGGTAACTGGTCACAGGTAACTGGTCACTGGTAACTGGTCACTGGTAACTGGTCACTGGTCACTGGTAACTGGTCACTGGTAACTGGTCACAGGTAACTGGTCACTGGCAACTGGTCACTGGTAACTGGTCACTGGTAACTGGTCACTGGTAACTGGTCACTGGTAACTGGTCACTGCTAACTGGTCACTGCTAACTGGTCACTGGTAACTGGTCACAGGTAACTGGTCACTGGCAACTGGTCACTGGTAACTGGTCACTGGTAACTGGTCACTGGTAACTGGTCACTGGTAACTGGTCACTGGTAACTGGTCACAGGTAACTGGTCACTGGCAACTGGTCACTGGTAACTGGTCACTGGTAACTGGTCACTGGTAACTGGTCACTGGTAACTGGTCACTGGTAACTGGTCACTGGTAACTGGTCACAGGTAACTGGTCACTGGCAACTGGTCACTGGCAACTGGTCACTGGCAACTGGTCACTGGTAACTGGTCACTGGTAACTGGTCACAGGTAACTGGTCACTGGCAACTGGTCACTGGAAACTGGTCACTGGTAACTGGTCACTGGTAACTGGTCACTGGTAACTGGTCACTGGTAACTGGTCACAGGTAACTGGTCACTGGCAACTGGTCACTGGCAACTGGTCACTGGCAACTGGTCACTGGTAACTGGTCACTGGTAACTGGTCACTGGTAACTGGTCACTGGCAACTGGTCACTGGTAACTGGTCACTGGCAACTGGTCACTGGTAACTGGTCACTGGTAACTGGTCACTGGTAACTGGTCACTGGTAACTGGTCACTGGTAACTGGTCACTGGTAACTGGTCACTGGTAACTGGTCACTGGTAACTGGTCACTGGTAACTGGTCACTGGCAACTGGTCACTGGCAACTGGTCACTGGTAACTGGTCACTGGCAACTGGTCACTGGTAACTGGTCACTGGTAACTGGTCACTGGCAACTGGTCACTGGCAACTGGTTACTGGCAACTGGTCACTGGTAACTGGTCACTGGCAACTGGTCACTGGTAACTGGTCACTGGTAACTGGTCACTGGTAACTGGTCACTGGTAACTGGTCACAGGTAACTGGTCACTGGCAACTGGTCACTGGCAACTGGTCACTGGTAACTGGTCACTGGTAACTGGTCACTGGTAACTGGTCACTGGTAACTGGTCACTGGCAACTGGTCACTGGCAACTGTTCACTGGTGTATCTTTCGTTTAAGACCAAAATTCTTCAAAATTCCGTCGATAAACTCTGAATTCTCGTTGCAGTTTCGGTGGTTTTAACCGGAATTAGAACTAATTAAAAATATCGGAAAAAGTTGTCGACAGTGATGAGTTAGTGTTTTTCTTTTTTGCCTTCTTGAGAGGTGAATTTAACTTTATTATAGGCGTTAAAATCATGTGGGTTATTCAGCGCAAGAAGTGGTGGAGGCTTGATCCTCCGTCTGCTGAGTTCCAGACAAACTTGCTTCCTATCTGCCCTCATTTATAGTGCCCATTAATATAGCGATTACATACACTCACCTCTCCCTCCGTCTGAGTACGCTGGTTCGAAACTGAGAGGTGAAGAACTTAGTCCAGAGGTCACTGGCCCTTCTGACCCAGTCTCTCTTGTGACTTTAAAAGGTCATTTAATAATAATATATTTATTTCTTCATGTACAAGGTATACAGTCCTAGCTGACATCAATGACATGCTACTACATAGAAAGCCCCTTGTTATGCAGAGCTTTTCCCGCAAATTAGGTCAGTTTTGTCCCAGGATGCGACCCAAACCAGTCGACTGACTCCCAGGTACCCATTTTACTGATGTGGAACATAGACAATCGGTGTAAAGAAACACACCCAATAAATAAAAAAAAAAAGGCACAATACCGTGACTGGAACAATACACACACAACCCGCGGGTTGTGTGTGTAAACACACCCAATGTTTCTACCCTCGCCGGGAATCGCACCCGGACGTTCGTCGTGTGAGGCGAGACCTTCAGCCACCTGGCCACAGGCCACATATTCCTTTTGCCGTAAGCAGTTATACCTTTATGAACTCACGCTTATAAAACTTTTGCCATTTCAGACATGAACGAAAAGAGGTGTGGCCCTAAAGGAGAAGAAATCCGTGATCGCCATAAGGCTGGCAGGCATATATATTTAATTTTAGCCTTCCCTCTGCTGCAGTCATTACCTGGCTGAACAACACTAGTACTTGTAGATTTTTCAAGGCAACTAGAATCTTCTGAGTAAGACAGTATTGGGTATCTTTTGTTGAACAGTTTCCCTACACGGTACTTAGAAAGGGATAATAAATTGGAGACAGCAACAGGAGTGGGTATCGTATGTGATAAGTCATTCTTGAAGAAGGTCTTGAGGTGGTCAGTACCTCAGTCTGCTGTTTATTGGTGAATAACAATACTTAAGGCAAGCAATCAATGTAAATTTTGATGGGTGTTGGTGGACGACACGGAAGTGACCAGAGGTCCAAATGTCATACTTAAAATAGAAATAAAATACAACATACAATAATACTTAACAAAACATAGAAAACTTACGCAACATTATATAAAAGTGGGAAACATGATTAAAAAAAATCTATAACGATTATGCTGCAGGAAACACCCCAGTACTGTCGAAAATTTGTCCCAAAACGAAATATCTAAAAACCAACTATTGAAAGACTCTGATAAGAAGAGATTAAAACAAATATGGATATTGATCTGTTTACCTCAAAATAAAGTAATATAAGGAGATTTTCTATAATGCTCAAACTTGTGCTTAATAATATACTTATGGCAAGATCATGTCTGAAATTAAGACACTTATTCTGGCAAGAATTACTACACACTTAACACTTACACATGTAAAAAAAAAAAAACTGAAGTTCAATAAGGAGTTTCGATAATTATGCAGAATTTTTTAAATTTTTAATATTAAAAAAAAGTAAATTGCAAAAGTACATTTCCAGTAAGAACTCCAAGTAACACTCCAGGTAACACTCTAGGTAACACTCCAGGTAACACTAAAGGTAACACTCTAGGTAACACTCTAGGTAACACTCCAGGTAACACTCTAGGTAACACTCCAGGTAACACTCCAGGTAACACTCTAGGTAACACTCTAGGTAACACTCCAGGTAACACTAGGTAACACTCCAGGTAACACTCTAGGTAACACTCTAGGTAACACTCTAGGTAACACTTCAGGTAACACTCCAGGTAATCCTCCAGGCAACACTCCAGGTAACCCTCCAGGTAACACTTTTGGTAACACTCCAGGTAACACTCCAGGTAACACTCTAGGTAACACTCCAGGTAACACTCAGTAACACTCCAGGTAACACTCCAGGTAACACTCTAGGTAACACTCCAGGTAACACTCTAGGTAACACTCTAGGTAACACTCCAGGTAACACTCTAGGTAACACTCCAGGTAACACTCCAGGTAACACTCTATATCATAACAAGGTACCTCAGGTAACACTTAGGTAACCTCAGGTAACACTCCAGGTAACACTCAGGTAACACTCCAGGTAACCTCCTAGGTAACACTCCAGGTAACACTCAGTAACCAGGTAACACCCTAGGTAACACTCCAGGTAACACTCTAGGTAGCACTCTACGTAACACTCCAGGTAACACCCTAGGTAACACTCCAGGTAACACTCCAGGTAACACTCCAGGTAACACTCCAGGTAACACTCCAGGTATCACTCTAGGTAACACTCCAGGTAACACTCCAGGTAACACTCTAGGTAACACTCTAGGTAACACTCCAGGTAACACTCCAGGTAACACTCCAGGTAACACTCCAGGTAACACTCTAGGTAACACTCCAGGTAACACTCTAGGTAACACTCCAGGTAACACTCCTGTAAACTCTAGGTACACTCAGGTAACACTTCAGTAAAACTCAGGTAAATCATCAGGTAAAAATCTCAGGTAACTCAGGTAGACACTAGTATATACTCAGGAATCCAGGTAACACTCCAGGTAACCCTCCAGTTAACCCTCCAGGCAACACTCCAGGTAACACTCCAGGTAACACTCCAGGAAACACTGCAGGTAACACTCCAGGTAACACTCCAGGTAACACTCCAGGCAACACTTCAGGTAACACTCTAGGTAACACACCAGGTAACACTCCAGGTAACACTCCAGGTAACACTCCAGGTAACACTCCAGGCAACACTTCAGGTAACACTCCAGGTAACACACCAGGTAACACTCCATGTAACACTCCAGGTAACACTCCAGGTAACAGTCACTGCTAAAAGATACAGAAGTTGCTGCAGTTCAGGAAATTAATTTAATAAAATAAAAATAAATAATTCGGAAAAAATCTGGCTGGTGTAAGTTGGTTGCAGTAGAGACGCCATGATATATATGTAATGTTACTACATATATCACCCTTAATTATATTCAATTATTCTACATTTTTTTTATTAAGGCTGAAAGACTGATTGCAAGAATAAAGAAAATATGGCCCAGGATGTGATAGAGCAAGGAAGAAGGTTGTAGAGAGAGAGAGAGAGAGAGAGAGAGAGAGAGAGAGAGAAGCTAATGAGACCTGGCAACTTCGTGTGTGAATATGAATGGTCTGTGTCACATACTATGTCACATACATATATAGGAAAAAAAATTTTAGTGTCAATAATTGGCTCCCCCCCAAAAAAAAAAATAATATGAAAAACTGAAATCTACAAAAAAAAAAAAAAAAAAAATATTCAGCAAAGGCAATATAATTCTTCTTTCAAGAAAGTGTTGACAACGTATAGATAAATTTTGAACATAAAAATCCACAGATTACTTAGAAAAAAAGTTGTTAATGTTGGCAAAAATTGTTGGTGAGAGTGACGGCACATCAGACAAGTTTCTTGAGAGTACTAAAGCCATGTCATGTGAGTACTACTGCTTGTACTCTAGAACTTGTGAGTGCTACTGCTTGTACTCTAGAACTTGTGAGTGCTACTGCTTGTACTCTAGAACTTGTGAGTGCTACTGCTTGTACTCTAGAACTTGTGAGTGCTACTGCTTGTACTCTAGAACTTGTGAGTGCTACTGCTTGTACTCTAGAACTTGTGAGTGCTACTGTCTTGTTGGAACTCTAGAACTTGTGAGTGCTACTGCTTGTACTCTAGAACTTGAGTGCTACTGCTTGTACTCTAGAACTTATGAGTGCTACTGCTTGTACTCTAGAACTTGAGTGCTACTGCTTGTACTCTAGAACTTGTGAGTGCTATTGCTTGTACTCTAGAACTTGTGAGTGCTACTGCTTGTACTCTAGAACTTGTGAGTGCTACTGCTTGTAACTAGAACTTGTAGTGCTACTGCTTGTACTCTAAAACATGAGTGCTACTGCTTGTTCTCTAGAACTTGTGAGTGCTACTGCTTGTACTCTAGAACTTGTGGTGTACTGCTTGTACTCTAGAACTTATGAGTGCTACTGCTTGTACTCTAGAACTTGTGAGTGTTACTGATTGTAAACTATAACTTGTAAGTGCTACTGATTGTGCTCTAGAACTTGTGTGGTACTGCTTGTACTCTAGAACTTGAGTGCTACTGCTTGTACTCTAGAACTTGTGAGTGCTACTTGCACTATAAAACTTGAGAGTGCTGATACTCGTTCACCAAAGACCATTTCTGTAACATCATATACACTTGAATTTCATTGGTCGTACCTAACTTAGCTGAGAGTGACACAGTCACTGCTGACAGGGTCGCTGAGAGTGACACAGTCACTGCTGACAGGGTCGCTGAGAGTGACACTGTCACTGCTGACAGGGTCGCTGAGAGTGACACTGTCACTGCTGACAGAGTCTCTGAGAGTGACACTGTCACTGCTGACAAAATCTTTGATAAATATGAGAGGAATGTTTGCTAAAAAAAGACATTTATGGATAGTCCAGGACAGATATTAGAGTGGCTTGTTCAGTTTGGCCACTAGTAACGAAACGTTTCCTTTAATAAATACTGATTCACTATTACCCCCATTTCGAGATAGTAGGTTAACATTTATTAAATGCTCATTAAAGGTGTAATGCTGACCAGTGATGAGAAATCAAAGTCTATATTTGCATCAGCGTTTCTTCAACAAGCGGATTTCATCAAGTACTCCTGCTTCTGTATCGTCTGAAGAAGTCTACTGGGTAGACGAAACGTTTTGGTATAAAGATACCTAACTGTTGCACAGGTGTCTTACGTATCATTAACATTGCAGCATAATAAGGTAGTTAGTTAAGCCCATTCACGGGTGAAATGTCGCATCTGATATAGGCTAAGGGTTCTATCAAGTTAAATTTATTTATTAACAATGTTGAAGGAGAGAATCAGTGTTACGTAAGAACAGCACGTTTGTCGATTTTGTTTGTTTACCCTACCAGCCAGAGAGGAAGCTGCGCTCCCCTCGGATCAGTCCGTCTATGTTGTTAGCACAGAGAGACATACCATTGTGCCACGGTACCATTGTGCCACGGTACCATTGTGCCACGGTACCATTGTGCCACGGTACAAGAAAAGGATTTAATTCCTACAGATTTTAAGACTAAAATTCTTAGTGTCTTTTTGAGTACCATGTAAATTTTAACCTGCAAATGTGTTGTAAGAGGACAAAAGATTTTCCACTTATCAGTAATTTAACGAAACCAAAATTTTTGATGATACCGATTCCCAATTTTCGGCCGATACCGATACTTTTCGTATGTTTTTTTTTTTAATTATAACGACTGTGTTCAATACATAAGGGAATGCTTATTGACACTGGGTATTAAATAACAAATTAAAGTTAAATATTAAATAACTTAATTTCTCTGAGATGTTATTGCTTATTACTTGACATGTTGTGTTAGTTACTGGTTGTCAAAGGCACTTGTTGATAGTGTGTGTGTGTACTCACCTAATTGTGGTTGCAGGGGTCGAGACTCAGCTCCTGGCCCCGCCTCTTCGCTGTCTGCTACTGGATCTCTGCTCTCCCTGCTCCATGATCTTTATTATACCTTGTCTTAAAACTATGTATGGTTCCTGCCTCCACTATATCTTTCTCTAGACCATTCCACTTCCTGACTACTCTATGGCTGAAGAAATGCTTCCTAACATCCCTTTGACTCATCTGAGTCTTCAGCTTCCAGTTGTGTCCCCTTGTTTCCGTGTTCCCTCTCTGGAACATCCTGTCACTGTCTACCTTGTCAATTCCCCGCAGTATTTTGTATGTCATTATCATGTCTCCTCTGACCCTTCTTTCCTCCAGTGTTGTTAGTCCTATTTCCCTCAACCTTTCTTGAGTTGTGGAACTAACCTTGTCGCAAACCTTTGCACTTTCTCTAGTTTCTTTACGTGCTTGACCAGGTGTGGGTTCCAGACTGGTGTTGCATATTCTAGTATGGGCCTGACGTACACGGTATACAGTGTCTTGAATGATTCCTTGTTAAGGTAACGGAACGCTAATCTTAGGTTTGCCAGTCGCTCATATGCTGCCGCAGTTATCTGGTTGATGTGTGCCTCCGGAGACGTGCTTGGCGTTATACTCACTCCAAAGTCTTTCTCCTTTGCCGAGGTTTGTAGCCTTTGTCCGCCTAGCTTGTACTCTGTCAGCGGTCTTCTTTGCCCTTCTCCGATCCTCATGACTTTGCATTTGGAGGGATTGAATTCGAGAAGCCAGTTGCTAGACCAGATGTCGAGCTTGTAGAGGTCTGTTTGCAGACCTGCCTGGTCCTCTTCCGATGTGATTCTCCTCATTATTTTCACATCATCCGCGAATAGAGACACTTCTGAGTCTATCCCGTCCGTCATGTCATTTACATATACCAGGAATAACACTGGTCCTAGGACTGACCCCTGCGGTACACCGCTCGTCACAGGCGCCCACTGTGATACCTCACCACGCACCATGACCCGTTGTTGCCTCCCTTTGAGGTATTCCCTGATCCATTCCAGTGCCCTTCCTGTTATACCTGCTTGTTCTTCCAACTTCTTTACTAATCTCATGTGAGGAACTGTGTCGAAGGCCTTCCTGCAGTCCAGGAAAATGCAGTCAACCCACCCTTCTCTCTCTTGCCTTACCTCTGTTACTTTATCATAGAACTCTAGGAGGTTTGTTACACAGGATTTGCCTTCCGTGTGTGTGTGTGTGTGTGTGTGTGTGTGTGTGTGTGTGTGTTGTGTGTGCGTGCGTCACTGGATCACTTGGCTTCCTTACAGTCCATGAATGTTTCAGAGCTTCCCAACTGAACTCTGAAACACCAGATGGGCTTACGTAAATATTCACTACATCACTTTTCACATGACTGTAGAAGTCATGCCTACATCTGCTAGTATCTCTACATTCTGGGTGCGTTGCTGCGTCTCTGCTGTGGAGACGCAGCAACGCACCCACTGCCACGAGTCTTCAGAACCTCAGCCTTCTGGGTTCACCGTCTTATTAAAGGTTCACTCAGGTTTGGGTCAGTATGCTGCACTACACACACAACCCGCACATAGCAGAGAGGAGCTCACGACGACGTTTCGGTCCGACTTGTACCATTTACAAGTCACAGTGTGTCTTTGTAAATGGTATTGTGTATTGTCCCAGTCACGGTATTGTGCCTTTTTGTTCTTGGTCATCCATGGGTGAAGGTGTCTCAGTCTTCGCCTCTAGACAGATGGTCAACTCTGCTTCTCTCCTCGCACCTCTATAGTTGACTGTACCACTTAAGCTTCTTTTAAGTCTTACTTTAGTGTTGGTGTCTGCTCCATACCACTCGCTGGAGGAGCAGATATCTACACTGATTTTGAAGTGTTCATTTAGCTTCGATTCACTTTCATTTCATGTTTCATTTTTTTCCATTGTTTGATTTAGGATTTATTTTATGTTTGTATTTTTATAGTTCAAGTAAAGTGCATATAGTTTTCATTTCTACTTAATTTTTCCAACATTTGATTTTATTTCACAGTTATTAATTACGTTTTTCTATCCTTTCTTTTCTTAAGTGGGGTGGATCTCGAATTGTCTCTGAGGGTTCACAACGACACGCCATTCATACTGGCTACCTTGCCAGGGTGAATATCGAATCGTCTCTGAGGGTTCACAACGACACGCCATTCATACTGGCTACCTTGCCAGGGTGAATCTCGAATCGTCTCTGAGGGTTCACAACGACACGCCATTCATACTGGCTACCTTGCCAGGGTGGATCTCGAATCGTCTCTGAGGGTTCACAACGACACGCCATTCATACTGGCTACCTTGCCAGGGTGGATCTCGAATCGTCTCTGAGGGTTCACAACGACACGCCATTCATACTGGCTACCTTGCCAGGGTGAATCTCGAATCGTCTCTGAGGGTTCACAACGACACGCCATTCATACTGGCTACCTTGCCAGGGTGGATCTCGAATCGTCTCTGAGGGTTCACAACGACACGCCATTCATACTGGCTACCTTGCCAGGGTGGATCTCGAATCGTCTCTGAGGTTCACAACGACACGCCATTCATACTGGCTACCTTGCCAGGGTGGATCTCGAATCGTCTCTGAGGTTCACAACGACACGCCATTCATACTGGCTACCTTGCCGGGTGGATCTCGAATCGTCTCTGAGGGTTCACAACGACACGCCATTCATACTGGCTACCTTGCCAGGGTGGATCTCGAATCGTCTCTGAGGGTTCACAACGACACGCCATTCATACTGGCTACCTTGCCGGGTGAATCTCGAATCGTCTCTGAGGGTTCACAACGACACGCCATTCATACTGGCTACCTTGCCAGGGTGGATCTCGAATCGTCTCTGAGGGTTCACAACGACACGCCATTCATACTGGCTACCTTGCCAGGGTGGATCTCGAATCGTCTCTGAGGGTTCACAACGACACGCCATTCATACTGGCTACCTTGCCAGGGTGGATCTCGAATCGTCTCTGAGGGTTCACAACGACACGCCATTCATACTGGCTACCTTGCCAGGGTGAATCTCGAATCGTCTCTGAGGGTTCACAACGACACGCCATTCATACTGGCTACCTTGCCAGGGTGGATCTCGAATCGTCTCTGAGGGTTCACAACGACACGCCATTCATACTGGCTACCTTGCCAGGGTGGATCTCGAATCGTCTCTGAGGGTTCACAACGACACGCCATTCATACTGGCTACCTTGCCAGGGTGAGAAGCCTAGAGTCTACAAAACTCCGTAACCAGAAGCAGCACAACGCCATCATCCACAGACTGATTGTTACTCGCGGCGGTAGGTCGTTTTAACTCCACGCGTTTTTAAAGGAATTGGTGAGTAGGATTTTGATCTTTGTATTCACATGTTTTGGGTTATTCAAGTCAAGACAATTAATACTACGTGCGCAACGTTATTCCTGGTAGTTGTTGGCTTGTGTTAAGGAGGAACAGTTGGTAGGGGTCCACGATTTTCCTGTAATATTTTACTTCACTGAGCCTTGTTTACGAGTATTTTGAATGTCGATGGAATTGTCATAGGTCACCCTCGATCTTTGCAGAGAGAGTGGATAGTCGAGGACCCCTTTATTTTTCCTGTTTGTTTTGGATGTGGACATAATTCACTCCAAGGCTATTTTCTGATTCCTTTTGATTTCTGCATTTCACAACTTTTATTTCCGTACTAGAATCTTTTTACGTAAAATTAATTCGTTCGATTAGACAGTCAGAATGGAACTGTTTTGTTTAGAGACAGGAATCCCGATGAGTTTCGATGGAAGTGCCTTGGATTCTTTTAGATCTACTAAGAGTTAAATAAGGTAAATTGGATTATAAGAGAAAACAAAGAACCTGAACACAAGGGAAAGAGAAACTAGAAAGTGGAATGGAAGGAATCCACCAGCTTTTAAAATTATATCCAAGAATCATAACTTTGGTAAAAAGCTGTAAGATTCCACATTAGCCTTATTTAAAAATTACATAATGTTAGCAAGTACTTTTCTGAGGACAGTTCCAAGGCTCCATTTTGCTGGAGAACAGTTAACAGAATGAACGTCTTCACCATTATTCGCGATACTAGATGAACTAACCTTAAACCTTCTCAGTCCATTACAACTCTTGGAGCTTACTTGAGGAGTCGTGTAGACACTGTACCAAGGTGCTACCTGTGTCCAGATGGTTCACAAGCTGCCCCCGTGCAGTGCTCACCTCCTTCAACTCTTGCTCTCTTCTGACTGCAATGTTAAGGTCGCCTTATTTACCCCCTTATTTACTTTTCCTCACGCCTCTTAAATCTTTACACACACTTCTCTCAAGGGAGGTTCCTTGACACCAGTGAGGGGCTCTTGATCTAAGAAGTTAGGCCTGTGCTTCCCTTGCTTGGGTCGAGTCTGAATGCCTTCTTAGACTCCGTTACGACTGTAATAATCCTCTGACACTACTAATGGTGTTTCGATCCCCTAGTCTTACGACTCTGCTGTCGTCGATGATACGTGATACTTATATTTCTGAGAATATGTTCCATGATATTAGTCTCAGGAATATAAGTATCACCGTATCGTCGACGACAGCAGAGTCATAAGACTAGGGGATCTAAACACCATTAGTGGTGTCAGAGGATTATTACATTCGTAGTTGAGTTTTACAACGACTGAGGTAATGGAAGGCATTCAGACTCGACTCGAGGGAAGCACAGGCTTAACTTGTTAGATCAAGAGCCCCTCATTATTACTGAGAATGATAATGTGGATGATACTGTTCAAGAGTCCCTCAGGTCTCTGGAGCAGAAATGGACGAGTGAAGTTCATCTGATCCTGACTCGTGTTCTTGTAAAAATTACGACTATGCTTCCTGTGCACCTTTTTGTAATCCCAGCCGTTAAAACCTTGTAAATATTGATTTTATTGTTAAAGTAATCATGAGAAAGATTTTTGCCTTACAAGTTGGTAGATCGTTCCATTTTGGTCGACTCAGGTAGATAAGTAGATCACATTACATGTGACACCATCGATATGTTAGTGAAGTGATGACCATCAGGTACATAAGATAAAGGGAGATATAAATACATGTAAAGCCACTTTTGTCGAGTATTTAGTATGACCAAATCATGTCAAATCACCTTTCAGTGTACTTGTACTCAGTCTGTGTCACTTCATTCTCTGTACTCCCAGGAGATCAGCAGTTTTTTGACGCAAACAACCCCCTCAAACCACAGAGAGTAGAGAAACTCTCGAAACTCTTCTAAGGTATATCAAAGGTACCCGTCTGGCCCCAACAATCATTCCAAGGTCAAGTCACTTAGAACACATTTCTTCCCCATTCTGTTTGGTCTGAACTACAACATATCTGCATGTTTTTAGGCACTGAAGTGCTGCCATGTGATTGGCTGACTAGATATTTGCATTACCGGTCAGGTGAACAGGTGTACCTAATAAAGTAGATGTTAAATGTACCTAACGGAACTACGTATGTTTCATGATGCGAGGACATGCGTGGCCGTGGTAAGCACAGAGCTAATTTCATTCCATATATTAATGCAACCACGAAACAAGTGGTATTAATGCAATTAACAAACCGCGGCTGGGTGGGTGATGTTCGAAGGATTGTGTGGTCCAGTGGATAGGGCGTCGTGAATTTTGACTTGCTTACCACGAGGCGGGCTAAAATAATACGGGTTCGATCCTTAGTTACAGTTAAATTACACTTTCATTATTCACTCCATCACTGTCTTGCCAGAGGCGTGCTTACACTACAGTTATAAAACTGCAACATTAACACCCCTCCTTCAAAGTGCAGGCACTATACTTCCCATCTTCAGGAACCAAGTCCGGCCTGCTGGTTTCCCTGAATCCCTTCATAAATGTTACGTTGCCTCCATTTGTTCCTATCTAACACGCTCATGCACGCTTGCTGGAAGTCCAAGCCTCTACCACACAAAACCTCCTTTACCCCCTCCCTCCAACTTTTTAAGGCCGACCCCTGCCCCGCCTTCCTTCCACTACAGATTTATACACTCTCGAAGTCATTCTGTTTCGTTCCATTCTCTCTACATGTCCAAACCATCTCAACAACCCCTCCTCAGCCCTCTGGATAATAGTTTTGGTAATCCCACACCTCCTCCTAATCTCCAAACTACGGATTCTCTGCATTATATTCACACCACACATTGCCCTCAGACATGACATCTCCACTGCCTCCAGCCTTCTCCTTGTTGCAACATTCACAAACCATGTCTCACACCCATACAAGAGTGTTGGTATAACAATACTCTCGTACATTTCCCTCTTTGCTTTCATGGATAAAGTTCTTTGTCTCCACAGACTCCTCATTCTGATATCCAATCTTCCGTTACCTATATTTTTATCCTCATCACCTTACTCTTTCCTATATTCATTTTTAATTTCCTTCTTTTACATACCCTACCAAACTCATCTACCAACCTCTGCAACTTCTCTTCAGAATCTCCCAAAAGCACAGTGTCATCAGGAAAGAGCAACTGTGGCAACTTCCACTTTGTTAAATTCTTTGTATTAACTCCCCAACTCTTGCCAACACCCGAGTATTCACTTCTAAAACTCCATCTATAAATATATTGAACAACCATGGTGACATCACACATCCTTGTCTAAGGCCTACATTTACTGGGAAATAATCTCCCTCTCTCCTACACACTCTAACCTGAGCCTCACTATCCTCGTAAAAACTCTTCACTGCTTTCAATAATCTACTTTCTATTCCATACATTTGCAACTTCTGCCACATTGCCCCCTATCCACTCTATCATATGTCTTTCCCATAAACATTTTCTCTATGTCCACAGCAGGACTCTAACGTGCAAACTCTGCATTACAGTATAAAGTACGTAATCCACAATGCCAGGCCCCATGTAAATATGGGCGCCTAGCCGGAGCTAGACGATGTTTCCACTTACCCCGGGGCACAAGGTTTGTTTTCAAAGTTATTTCATCAAATCCTGCCAGAGTACTGTGTACTCTGATGCAGAGTTTGCAGGTTCGAGTACTGCTGTGGACGTAGATAATGTTTGTAAATAATTTCGCCTGTTTGCATATTACACACACACACATTGTGTGTGTGTGTGTGTGTGTGTGTGTGTGTGTGTGTGTGTGTGTGTGTGTGTGTGTGTGTGTGTGTGTGTGTGTGTGTGTGTGAATAATGACATTACAACATTACAACTAACTCTCAGTCTGTTGCTTTATGTAAGATCAAGCAAGACCAACTCCATTAATCGTCACATTTACAGTTAAATGTTCCAATGCTATGTAAGGTTTAGTTTGGGTAAGTTTACGTTAAATCACTTTTATTTACGTATTATTAACCATCAACGATTTAACAATAGAGTGAAGTAATTAATGGTACAATGTGCGAACATAAGAACTGAGTAACACTTTAGTAGGCCTACCGGCCCATACTAGGCAGAACTTTCTTCAAATCAACCATTCCCACCCACATATTTGTCCTATTCCCCATTGGATGCTCATTTTTACCTTTGATATACCCTTGACGAGTTCCAAGAGTTTTTCTACTCCAAGAGCCCGGCAATGGACCAGTTTTGAAGTGCTTAATGATACGCGCTTCTGTGAGAAACTTTACACCAGTAATGAATTCAGTGCATTAAGTTTGTATTTACCACTTGTCCGCATTACATCTTTATTTCGTGTATCCCTGCATACACACTGTTTAAGTGAGGGTGGTATTCAGCCCAGTGGGAGCAGCGGCGGTGTTGACAGGAGGATGATGCTCTCTGAGCCACTGATGATGGTCTGGGCTTGTGTGAAGACCCGCCTCTTGATGGAGGCTGCGCCAGCTCACTGGGATGCTGCCGGATACCTAATGGTCCAAAGATCTCTGAGGATCTGTTGGGATCTTTTCGTCTTCAGGGATGAAAGAGAGAGAGAGAGAGAGAGAGAGAGAGAGAGAGAGAAGAATTAGCTTGTAGCGGGGAATGAGAATATAGTAGGAATAAAGAATGAAAAGCAGTAGCTGCAATGAGAATGGAAAAAAAATAGAGGATTTGTAGGAGAGGAAGGAGATTAAGGAGAGGAAAAACAAAGGAAGAAAAATGCATGACAAAAAAAATAAATTAAGGAAGAAAGGAAGAAAAGAGGCATAAGTAGGGGAAGGGAGAGAGGAAAAAAATTACGTAGAAGGTACGGGATGAGAGACTGGAGATTGAAAGGAGAGTAAAAAATAATGAATGGAAGGGAAATTTGAAAACGAGAACGAGGGATGAATGGAGGAGCAGAGTGGAATCAGGAATAAATAAAGGAGATGAGAAGGAATATGGAAGAATGAAGAGGAAGGGGATGCAGCGAGAGGGGAGATAAATGAGGGAGGGAGAGAGATGTGGTCCCCAAGCATCTTGGCTGATTGCACGAGGACATTAATGATGGAGAGGGCACTAGGGACCTTCCTCGCTGGAACTCCTGAAATGAGGGAGAGAAAAGAGAGGGAGAGAAAAGAGAGGGAGAGAAAAAGAGAGTAAAAGAGATAGAGAGTACATTTGAAAGCCAAATTGCAGAGAACAAGAAAATCCCTACCCAGGATATCTGCTGAGAGGAACTATCTACTTCGAACCAGATTTGAGTACTATTGCCAAAGATAGAAAAGCGGAAGGCTCTCTCCCAACCTTAGACTTCCACCGTCCACTGCCGGCAATAAGAACTAGGGGGGAAAACTGAATCATCCCATATAGGAAAAATATCATGGAATTCACAGGAGATTAAACTGCATTCGGGACTTGGGCTACAACTTCCTTTACTAAATTAGTAGTTTCTATCTTAAACTGCTAGTGCAACTCCACTACCACTCAGCTGTGTATACCAGTGGTACTACTTCTGGTTACCACCAGTTCTATAACTATCCACAATCTACTACCATAACTATTAATATTGACTCTGTTGTCTCCGTGTCAGCTGATCATTCTGGTGGAGGCGCTGAACAAACCTCACGAGGCTGTTGATTTCAGATTGCTCCAGCTATTTAATGCATATGATGGTGCGGGTTTAGCGAGTGTTTAGAGAAGTAACAGGTGTACCTTACTGGTCACTGTTACTTTTTCTCACTTTTTTTGACATTCAACAGTTTGAGCTGACCCATCAATCTTAACTGTTAGAATTTAAGATGAAGATGCTGAGGACTCTGGATGCTGCACCCACCAGCGCACGATATACTCAGATGAATGTTATAATTGGAAAGTATTTGCTCAGCTGTAACTTGAACGAGTGAATTGCCTTTCTATTATATTAAGAGACAGTTTAGTCTATTCTACTATAATTTTGATTGTATAAAATCTTTGCTCATGTTTGTGTTGCATCTTCTGACTCGTAGACGGACTCATTCAGTACTTCACATAGTTTTTCGTGCTTGTGTTAAAGCCATTCTGTGTCTAAAATGTCTGAATGAGAGCTGTATTGATCGTTGCCTAAGAGAACACAAGATGAATGTTTTGAGTCTTCATAAGGTTTATTTCTCAGTGATGGTACGAGTTTGGTAGCTCGTCTCTGTACTCTCTTTTGTAAATCTTCGTTTCTTATGTGACTTGCATACCAACATAGGAAGGCATACTCATACTGCGGTCTAACGCGTGTATTACAGTCAGTAAGGTTTCTGATGTTTTGGGCTCTTGGTTTCTAACACAGATATCTATCATTCTGTTAACTTTGTGATCGTAAAGAGTCATTGCTTCATACTTTTAAATTCGTCGCTTGTGATTTCTCCAAGGTTCATATTTTCCTCTTGATTAAGTTTGTTGCCAGATATTTTTTATTCTGACGTTGAATCATCTTGCAGGTCTTCGATCACAGCACCGGCTGATCAGATCACTTTAAACACTCTTAAGAATCCACTTTTGGATGCTGTCGTTTTCCCAGTATGTCAGTCCTATCTCGAGGCCAGAGCACCACTCTGTTGCCTTGTTTGTGTGCCAGTCACTTATCCTGGCATGAAATTTGTTTCCTATGCAATGTGTTTTTATTTTGGACGTCAGTCTTCAATAGGTATCTTGTCGAAGGCCTTCTGGAAATCTACATATACTATATATCTTAGGACATTTTCATCCTAGTTTTTTTGTATATATAATATATATTTGAAAAATTATGGTAGTTTAGTTAGCCATGATCTTTTGTTGCCAAATCCATATTGACTTCCGGTTATTACGTTATAGTTTGCCAGAATATTAAATACATCGTTCCAAAAAATTGTCTCCAATTGATTTAGTTGAGGGCACAAGTCCTGTCACCTTTTAAAATATGGTATAACATTTGCTAGATTCCAGTCTATTGGCACCGTGCCATCTTGTGATTTGTTGAAACATTACCGTCAGTGGGTAAGCGATTTATTATCTACATTCTTTTATAACTGGTAGGGATGCCATCCAGTCCGCTTGATTTTTTAATTTTATTTTTTTTTCAAATATTTTATGCCAAGGATGTAAAATTTCGTCAGTATTTAGTTTATCTTAATCGAGTCATAAAAACAAATTATCAATACTTAAAAGTATTACCTTTTATTTACCGTTTTTTCCTATATATAATTGAAGAATTCTTTTGGATTTTCCTTGATATTTTGTGTAATTCTTCTTTCAAATTTTTGTTTAGCACTTCTGTACATGTTTTTGCTTACTCTATTAACATATAGTTAGCATGGTCTCTGAAGTTACTAGTCACATATAGTTAGCATGGTCTCTGAAGTTACTAGTCATATATAGTTAATATGGTCTCTGAAGTTAATAGTCACATATAGATAGCATGGTCTCTGAAGTTACTAGTCACATATAGTTAATATGGTCCCTGAAGTTACTAGTCACATATAGATAGCATGGTCTCTGAAGTTACTAGTCACATATAGTTAATATGGTCTCTGAAGTTACTAGTCTCATATAGTTAGCATGGTCTCTGAAGTTACTAGTCGCATATAGTTAGCATGGTCTCTGAAGTTACTAGTCTCATATAGTTAGCATGGTCTCTGAAGTTACTAGTCACATATAGTTAGCATGGTCTCTGAAGTTGCTAGTCAGCTGAAATTTATTATATGCATTACCTTTGCCTATGATATTAATTAGTTTTTTTTTTTTGGTCATCGAGCCTAAATTTCTTTTATTTTCTTTTGTTTTTCCCTTTCTTGGTATGTTACTCTTCTCAATACTTAGGAATTATATTTTAAATCTACTCCGCTTTTCCTCTATATCGTCTGTGTTCAGAAGTTCAATGTTCAAGAAACACAGCAAAGATTTCAGTCTTCAGGAAGCTTAAGGCTGAATTTCAGTCCGGGAGTAAAACTGAAAAAATCAGATGCCAAAAAAAATAAAATAAATCGTCTTTAAATACATATGATTTTCAGTCGTTGTTCAATGTGAGACGATGGAAATTAGCCATTAATTCAAAAATAAAATGAGATGCGTTTGTATCTGATGGTCTTAAGCCCCATTAGCGTTCCCAGAGGGTTCAGCACTGCCTCGATCCTGGTAATATTTCTGAATATCTTGTTTGAGAGAGAGAGAGAGAGAGAAGAGAGAGAGAGAGAGAGAGAGAGAGAGAGAGAGAGAGAGAGAGAGAGGTAGAAGCAAAGGTTTAGGGTACATGTGAATATTTAGCTAACCGAGAAAGTGACACAACAGAGGACATAAAAGTCCACTTCGAGACTGTGATGAAAATGTCTGTCTATTTAGATTACGAACTATTGTGTATTATCTCGATGTGTGAGACAAGGATGATAAGGCAGGATGATCCCCGCTCAGCTTCCGTCGGCCGCTTCCGGAACGATAGTGGGGAAAATGTATCTTATTGAAAAAAAAACTGCATGGAATTTGCAGGAGATATGAAAGTGGACTGAAGATTTTCTTTATAAACCAGCTCTAATTTTTAGCAATGTTTCTACAGCATTTTCTGGTGTTAGTCCGCTGGTTCTCAGTATTAGCTGAAATTATTTTTACTTCGGGATTCTATGGTGCAGATGAACGTGAACTGGATATACTTTAATAACAACGCGACAGACACTTAGATACCAGTAGGTCACTATTGTGAAGACCAGTCACCACCATCACTGCTTCCTCTGTAACTACTACTGCTGCTACTGGTATAACTTGAGTGGCTTATTCTTAAGTGTTCCTCCTGGCCTTGAGTGGTTTGTTAAACCTTCCTCCTGGCCTTGAGTGGCTTATTGTTAAACCTTCCTCCTGGCCTTGAGTGGTTTATTGTTAAACCTTCCTCCTGGCCTTGAGTGGGATTTTGTTAAACCTTCCTCCTGGCCTTGAGTGGCTTATTGTTAAACCTTCCTCCTGGCCTTGAGTGGCTTATTGTTAAACCTTCCTCCTGGCCTTGAGTGGCTTATTGTTAAACCTTCCTCCTGGCCTTGAGTGGTTTATTGTTAAACCTTCCTCCTGGCCTTGAGTGATTTGTTAAACCTACCTCCTGGCCTTGAGTGGCTTATTGTTAAACCTTCCTCCTGGCCTTGAGTGGCTTATTGTTAAACCTTCCTCCTGGCCTTGAGTGGTTTATTGTTAAACCTTCCTCCTGGCCTTGTGTGATTTGTTAAACCTACCTCCTGGCCTTGAGTGGTTTATTGTTAAAGCTTCCTCCTGGCCTTGAGTGGATTTTTGTTAATCCTTCCTCCTGGCCTTGAGTGGCTTATTGTTAAACCTTCCTCCTGGCCTTGAGTGGTTTATTGTTAAAGCTTCCTCCTGGCCTTGAGTGGGTTTTTGTTAATCCTTCCTCCTGGCCTTGAGTGGCTTATTGTTAAACCTTCCTCCTGGCCTTGAGTGGCTTATTGTTAAACCTTCTTCCTGATGTAGTTTCTGAATTAACTCAAGACATCCGTTGGCTTCCCCTGAATGTTATTTAGTTAAACTTTGTCCAGTTGGTTCTTAAATGACTATATTGTCTTTGTGATTAGAGTTTCAGCAGGTAGTTTTTTGTGTACATTCATCTATAATTCTGTTTACAGAAAACTTTACACACATTCGTGTTGCATCTTTTGCCTCAAAGTTTCATCCCTGTGATTTTAATTACTCACTTGCACTTCAAATAATTCTTCGTGTTAAAGTGTATTAGAGCCATTCAATATCTTTATACAATTAGGTCAATACCGTGGCTGACATAATACACAAATAACTTAAACTTAGGAGGTCGAATCTTATGGGGACTTTTCAGTCCGACTTGGACCATTAACAAGGGAAGGGAATGGATAATTTTCCAAATCTGAACGGAACGTAGTCATAATTTTCAGTCTCCTAAGTGCTGGTTATTTGTACAATTTGAAGGTTTCAGTGAGATCAAGTAGCTTCCGTTTCCCAAGGTTTAGGACCTCGAGTCTTTCCTTATATGATTTGTATTAGTGACCACTTCACATTTACCAAACAGTGTCTGTCTGGGAGCAGCCAAGCCAACACAATACTAAAACACACACACACTAGAAACCGTATTGGTTTTGTTAGACCGCATTTTGAATATGCAGTCAAGACGAATCTAGACTGCAACAACGCTCGTACGATTACTAAAAGTGATCGTACGAGCTTTGTTGCATGCTCTCTACCTCCTGCAGTCTACCTTCGTCTTGACAGCATATTCAAGATGCGGTCTACCAAAACCACTATAGAGTTTCAGTATGGTTTCTAGTGTTTTTTTTTTTTTAGCACTCTGTTGGCCTGGCTGCTCCATTGTTTAGTAATTGTGAAGTGTTCACTAATGCTTATTTCAAGGTCTTTTTCGTTCACTTATTTCAGTTATTTTTATGTCAACCATTTTGTGTTTGTTTGACATTATCATATCCAAACTGCATTACTTTGCACTTTCCTTCAATGAAATCTATTTTTTCCACATTTCCTACCATAGCAACCAACTATTTAGATCACTCTGAATGCTCAGACAAATTATTTTCAATGCTGCATGTTCACGCAAACTGTTGCTATCAGCAATGTTTACTATCATAGATGTTAGCCCAAGCTGAAGAATATGTATATTGTGATAAAGAAAAGACAGAACTGATCCCTGAAGGTCTCTCTTAACGTCTAGCCACTCAGATACCTCACCATTCAGCGTTAATTAAGGTTGTCTTCTATTCCACTCCCTTTATTTTGCCAACAGTCTTGGATGGGGTGACCTACCGTATGCTGTCTGTGAACCAACTGATGTTCTATATGTATTGAGATATTTCTCGTCTGATGTTCTATATCTACTGAGATATTTTAAGAACATTAGGAGGAACACTGCAGCAGGCCTACTGGCCCATGCGAGGCAGGTACAGGTCTCATGCGAGGCAGGTCCCCTTATTTTTTCGTCTCCGTTTTTGTATAAATAGTTAAAAAATCAAGTAATTCAGCCAAAGTCTTTTGTAGGAAAATTTAGGTTGACGTCTGGTTAATTTTCTTCATTTTAGCCAAGTAATTATGCGTCAGAAAATTAACGAAGCTCTGTCTATTTATTAACCCGTAATTGATAATAATCTGACTGGCGAAAGTCGTGGACACACTTCTTGTCTATCTGTTTTATATATTCAGATAACATTTGCTAGTTCCACTCTTTTGGCTCCTCGCCTTCATCTAATAATTTGGTAAATATTGCCTTGGTGGGTAAGGGATCTGGAATCTACGTAATTTAGTTTTTAGGATTAACATACATTCCCACCACCAGTAGGTATGTACAGGATATTTACGCACTATGTGGACAAGTTAAACCTAACAGTGAATGGTAAGTAGAGTTTTGGAGAGAACTCAAGAACACACTGTACAATTTTAGCACGAACATACTGAAGACTGAACTGTTATAGAGCGAGCTAGTCAATGGTGGGAAGGAATAACCGAGGTGGGCCACCCTTCCCGTGCATCTTATTAGCTACCCCAATACCTGGATGGTACTCTGATTGTAGCAACGTATAACTAACGTGCATCTGACTCGCTAAGATTCCTTGAAGGAGAGTGGCTTTGTGTGGCATACGCTGATTACCAGATGAGACTAGAATCAGCTGCAGAGCCAGCTGCAGAGAGTAGAGAGAGAGAGAGAGAGAGAGAGAGAGAAAGAGAGAGAGAAAAGAGAGAGAGAGAGAGAGAGAGAGAGAGAGAGAGAGAGAGAGAGAGAGAGAGATAGATAGAGAGAGAGATAGAGAGTGAGAGAGACAGACTGACTGAATGACAGAACAATAATAACTCTGGATTTGGTGCTGTAAAAACCCACTTGATTCTTTTCCAAAAAGTTGAGTTGTCATAAACTATATTGCTCTCTTTCAGCACCAATTAAACAAGGAATTTTCCAACATTTCGATGCTTAATGCGTCTTTAAGTTTTTTTTTAAAAATACGTTACCATGTCTCCATGAGAATATATTTCCAGGTAATGTTTAAATAAACAGCAGCCACGTTGGTATGTGTTTATAAACCTTCGTAATACCGACGAGTGGTTTAAAAAAAAAACGTGACATAAATTATCAAAAAAGTTTCGGTCTTGAGACCTTCATTACAATTGAATCAATTGTCCTTTTTAAACCATTTACCTGTGTGTATGAGAGACTTGGACGTCTGGTGTGTGTTGTGAAGGTGTTTTGAAAGAGAGGGATGTGTAGTAATAGTTATGAAATGTTGTGGGAAACGCGAACTTGAGAGTTAGATTATCTGTGGATATTTTCCTGGGTCACCACCCAGGTGGCTCCCACGTTGACCACCTGAACAACCAAGACTTTGATGTTGTCGCAGGGCAAATATGGGTGTCTTCGTGGTGCGTCAGGGAGGAATGATGGAGCGCGTTGTCGGTTTGAATCGACACGCCATCTATCCGACCAACCAATAGCTAACCAACGGATTGAACAAAACCAACGAGTCAACCAGCCAACCAAGAACCTAGTCATCGAATCAACCATCACCCAACCAAATGGTGGACCTATTAACAAAAAGACAATTGAAAACATATACCAATTAGCCAAACAACTAAAGAATTGGATCTAATGGACAAATCATCGACAAATAAATCTAAAACCAATTAACTGATTATGCAGCTAATTTGCTAATCAAACAACCAAGAAACAACTAAGCAGCAACCTAGCTAAATAGCCAATCAACAAAGCAACCTATAAATCAACCAACTAATTAACCTACATAATACCTAACCACATAATTAACCTACATGCCAATTAACCAGCCAGCTAACCTAGAAACTACCCAACCGAACCTCTAACAAGCCAAACAGGTTACCACTCCACATTCGGTCAGTCCCCTTAATACAAAGACTTTATACCACTGTAGTTATTTCTCTCCGACAATCACTGTTATGATGACTCACGAAATTTTAGGACACTCTTGCCATGGGTTGAAACCCCACCTGTTCCGTGGCTTGATAACTATGTGGAGTCTCAGGAAGCATCTGAAAAAACAATGTAGAGGTGTGTTTAGGTATGATAATTGGTTGGCAGACAGGGCACAGATTCAGAATTGAAAAAAATTGTTAATGAAGAAAGACAAGAAGAGACTTGAAGATAAGACAAATATAAATTGTGATGGAAAAATTATGATGATAATAATAATAAGAAAGAAATATACTCTCTCATTAGTGTCTTTAAAAACTTCGTAAATGGCAGGAGATAACAGAAGGTTGGTTAATATTGAGAGAAGTTCTGGGTGGCAGCGAGCATCTCTACTGGTCCTGATGGTCACATTAATAATGGAACTAACATTTAGGTCCACCCGTGTGGCTGCCACCCAGCTGGAAGTCCCCGTGTGGCTGCCACCCAGCTGGAAGTCCCCGTGTGGCTGCCACCCAGCTGGAAGTCCCCGTGTGGCTGCCACCCAGCTGGAAGTCCCCGTGTGGCTGCCACCCAGCTGGAAGTCCCCGTGTGGCTGCCGCCCGGCTGGAAGTCCCCGTGTGGCTGCCGCCCGGCTGGAAGTCCTGGCTGCCCCCGCTGGGTCCTGGCTGCCGCCCGGCTGGAAGTCCCCGTGTGGCTGCCGCCCGGCTGGAAGTCCCCGTGTGGCTGCCGCCCGGCTGGAAGTCCCCGTGTGGCTGCCGCCCGGCTGGAAGTCCCCGTGTGGCTGCCGCCCGGCTGGAAGTCCCCGTGTGGCTGCCCCCCTGGAGTCCCTGGCTGCCCCCGCTGGAAGTCCCCGTGTGGCTGCCGCCCGCTGGAAGTCCCCGTGTGGCTGCCCCGCTGGAGTCCCGTGTGGCTGCCCCCAGCTGGAAGTCCCCGTGTGGCTGCCGCCCAGCTGGAAGTCCCCGTGTGGCCCCCTGCCCTCTGCCCAGCTGGAAGTCCCCGTGTGGCTGCCACCCAGCTGGAAGTCCCCGTGTGGCTGCCACCCAGCTGGAAGTCCCCGTGTGGCTGCCACCCAGCTGGAAGTCCCCGTGTGGCTGCCACCCAGCTGGAAGTCCCCGTGTGGCTGCCACCCAGCTGGAAGTCCCCGTGTGGCTGCCGCCCAGCTGGAAGTCCCCGTGTGGCTGCCGCCCAGCTGGAAGTCCCCGTAGCAACTGATATGAGAAAAAAATGGAAAGAGTAGCAGACAGATGGAGTGAACTTCGTAGGAGGGGAAAGAGAGGCGAGGGAAGCATATCGAGAGGAGAGAGAGAGAGAGAGAGAGAGAGAGAGAGAGAGAGAGAGAGAGAGAGAGAGAGAGAGGGGGGGAGGGAGAGAATGGGAGACAACATTTTAAAAGTATCAAGTGGAGTGAGATGGGAGGGGATGTGTATTTTTTATACTTTCTATTGGCGCCTAAGGTGGTTTTAGAATTTATAAGATAATTCTTCCTTACATGTCGACGTCTCACCTGGTTCAGCTTGTTTTCAGTATTCAATAGTAGTTAGTTTCTTGCCTTTTGTGAATGTTACTCGAGAGTTGGGGGAGGGGGGTTCTATTTCAACTGGGGTTTAGGTTCATGTTACGTCAAATTATTTCTTAGGTAAATATACCAAATGTTAACATTTACCATCTCGCTCATTTTTCTTCTGATTTGGCAGTTTTCCAGAATTATCTATAATTAGTTTGATGTTCCTTATTGATAGCTATTTATTAATTTGAAAAAGACCTAATGATGTGATTTGTCCTCGTCTGCAAATCGTTATTATATATTTTTACCTCATTGCATTTGTATATTGATTCCTACTGTTTATAAATGTTTAGCGAGGGATTTGGGTGGTCACTTTTATATTGGATCCAAAATTTTTCTTTCGTTTCGTGACTCACCAGTACCGTCTTTCAGTGTATTATATATAAATTAAAAAATCGTAGTTGCCAGAACTTTTCACTTCCTCCAAAATTTTCGTTTATAATTTGCTTACGCCTCGTTGGACCTGCTTAAAAAAATTAAAGTCGTGGATTTTAACTATTGAAAAGTTCATGCAACAGTCGGCATGCTTAAGTCGACTCTGAAAAAAATTATATAAACAATTCCAGATTTTTTTTCCTTAGATAATTTGAAAAAGTCTTGTCTGACCAGTTTCAAGCTAAGGTCACTGTTGTGTGCTGCCTGGGTTATGACTGGAGTGTTTAGGTCACTGTTGTGTGCTGCCTGGGTTATGACTGGAGTGTTTAGGTCACTGTTGTGTGCTGCCTGGGTTATGACTGGAGTGTTTAGGTCACTGTTGTGTGCTGCCTGGGTTATGACTGGAGTGTTCAGGTCACTGTTGTGTGCTGCCTGGGTTATGACTGGAGTCTTAAGGTGCACATTTGTATAACTTAACTCTGCCTCCTCTGAATGGCTAGCATAATTTTTAAATGTTTATTTATTGGATTGGGAACACTGACTATAGAATATCTCTCTGATCTGCTTGAAATTTTGTAATGGCATGTTTTTTGTTTTTTTTCAGATAAAATTGGCAAATTTTAAAGCCAGAATTCCAAAATTAATGTCAACTTTTCAAAGAAAGTTGACACAGATTCTAGGTTCTTGACTTTTGAAATCTACCATTTATTTAAAAAAAAAAAAATTATTGTCCAAGGAAGAACTTAGCAATGTATCTTCCAATCGGCTTCAAACCCCAATCCTAATCAGATTCCGTTTTCGAGTGATGTTGGGCTGTGTAGGTGCCACTTTCCAAATCTCACTGATGAAATCGTAAAATTTAAATATTTCTTTTCGTGCGTTTTTTTTTTTTTTTTTTTTTTTTAAATGCAGTTGACCTCAGTGCTTTAAAGCCGATCTATCTTAAAAAGAATTACTGGACTATGTAATTGACAATTTTCCAAAAAAAAAAGAAATACTTCGATGTCTGAATTGTTAGTTTCGTGTCGAGCTCCAGACCAGAGTGCCGGACTGTCTAGCTCGAGAGTGCCGGACTGTCTAGCTCGAGAGTGCCGGACTGTCTAGCTCGAGAGTGCCGGACTGTCTAGCTCGAGAGTGCCAGACTGTCTAGCTCGAGAGTGCCGGACTGTCTAGCTCGAGAGTGCCGGACTGTCTAGCTCCAGAGTGCCAGACTGTCTAGCTCCAGAGTGCCAGACTGTCTAGCTCCAGAGTGCCAGACTGTCTAGCTCCAGAGTGCCGGACTGTCTAGCTCCAGAGTGCCGGACTGTCTAGCTCCAGAGTGCCGGACTGTCTAGCTCAGAGTGCCGGACTGTCTAGCTCAGAGTGCCGGACTGTCTAGCTCGAGAGTGCCGGACTGTCTAGCTCGAGTGCCGGACTGTCTAGCTCAGAGTGCCGGACTGTCTAGCTCGAGAGTGCCGGACTGTCTAGCTCGAGAGTGCCGGACTGTCTAGCTCGAGAGTGCCGGACTGTCTAGCTCGAGAGTGCCGGACTGTCTAGCTCGAGAGTGCCGGACTGTCTAGCTCGAGAGTGCCGGACTGTCTAGCTCAGAGTGCCAGACTGTCTAGCTCGAGAGTGCCAGACTGTCTAGCTCAGAGTGCCAGACTGTCTAGCTCGAGAGTGCCAGACTGTCTAGCTCGAGAGTGCCAGACTGTCTAGCTCGAGAGTGCCAGACTGTCTAGCTCGAGAGTGCCAGACTGTCTAGCTCGAGAGTGCCGGACTGTCTAGCTCGAGAGTGCCGGACTGTCTAGCTCGAGAGTGCCGGACTGTCTAGCTCGAGAGTGCCGGACTGTCTAGCTCGAGAGTGCCGGACTGTCTAGCTCGAGAGTGCCGGACTGTCTAGCTCGAGAGTGCCGGACTGTCTAGCTCGAGAGTGCCAGACTGTCTAGCTCGAGAGTGCCAGACTGTCTAGCTCGAGAGTGCCAGACTGTCTAGCTCGAGAGTGCCAGACTGTCTAGCTCGAGAGTGCCAGACTGTCTAGCTCGAGAGTGCCAGACTGTCTAGCTCGAGAGTGCCGGACTGTCTAGCTCAGAGTGCCGGACTGTCTAGCTCGAGAGTGCCGGACTGTCTAGCTCGAGAGTGCCGGACTGTCTAGCTCGAGAGTGCCGGACTGTCTAGCTCGAGAGTGCCGGACTGTCTAGCTCGAGGTGCCGGACTGTCTGGCTCGAGAGTGCCGGACTGTCTGGCTCGAGAGTGCCGGACTGTCTGGCTCGAGAGTGCCGGACTGTCTGGCTCGAGAGTGCCGGACTGTCTGGCTCGAGAGTGCCGGACTGTCTGGCTCGAGAGTGCCGGACTGTCTGGCTCGAGAGTGCCGGACTGTCTGGCTCGAGAGTGCCGGACTGTCTGGCTCGAGAGTGCCGGACTGTCTGGCTCGAGAGTGCCGGACTGTCTGGCTCGAGAGTGCCGGACTGTCTGGCTCGAGAGTGCCGGACTGTCTGGCTCGAGAGTGCCGGACTGTCTGGCTCCGAGAGTGCCGGACTGTCTGGCTCGAGAGTGCCGGACTGTCTGGCTCGAGAGTGCCGGACTGTCTGGCTCGAGAGTGCCGGACTGTCTGGCTCGAGAGTGCCGGACTGTCTGGCTCGAGAGTGCCGGACTGTCTGGCTCAGAGTGCCGGACTGTCTGGCTCGAGAGTGCCGGACTGTCTGGCTCGAGAGTGCCGGACTGTCTGGCTCGAGAGTGCCGGACTGTCTGGCTCGAGAGTGCCGGACTGTCTGGCTCGAGAGTGCCGGACTGTCTGGCTCCAGAGTGCTGGACTGTCTGGCTCGAGAGTGCCGGACTGTCTGGCTCGAGAGTGCCGGACTGTCTAGCCTCCAGAGTGCCGGACTGTCTGGCTCCAGAGTGCTGGACTGTCTGGCTCCAGAGTGCTGGACTGTCTGGCTCCAGAGTGCTGGACTGCGAGGGTGAAGTTAGGTTAGGTTCGTCAGGAAGCCGGACAAGTGTTTCCTGACGCCACTGGAGATTTTGGTCATCTGACCGAGGCCTTCCTCTGGCTCACCGGTCCACCCGTTTTAATATAGACGTCACAGAGGGCGGATTCCACTAGTATAGGTAGGAACATGAGAATGAAGAAGCACTGCAGCGAGCCTACTGGCCTATTTTCACCTCTGGCACTATAAAAGACACTGATGCTTCAATTGTTCAAGCCAATGGAACCTAGCATTTCTCAAGACTGAGGGACTGATCACCTGAAATACATTGTTTCTGATGTCTCCATATTTAGTCACTTTTACATTCGACCGAAGAAGCCTACTGTGAAGGCTTCTAAGTTATCTACACACGTATACACAAATACAAGTACACATATGCACACTCAGGTAGATATACAATAAGATGACAGTAAACAGGTGATATCACAATAAGAACAACCACTAGAAGCACTTTACATTTATGAAAGAACAAACAACCTCACCCAACTAAACATATGTTGGTTCTCCCTTACCATACCTGGAGTTTACCTGGAGAGGGTTTCGGGGGTCAACGCCCCCGCGGCTCTGTCTAAACCAGGCCTCGTGGTAGATAAGGTTCTGATCAACCAGGCTGTTACTGCTGGCCGCACGCAAACTGACGTACGAACCGGAGCCCGGTTGGTCAGGTATTGACTTTAGGTGCCTGTACAGTGCCTTGAAGACAGCCAGGGTCTATTGGTAAACCCCCTTATGAATGCTGGGAGACAGTTGAACAGTCTTGGGCCCCGGACACTTATTGCGTTGTCTCTGTGTAACTCCTCGCACCCCAGCTTTTCATTGGGAAATGTTGCATCTCCTGCCGAATCTTTTGCTTTCATAGGGGTGATTTTTCGTGTGCAGGTTTGGTACTAATCCCTCTACGATTTTCCAAGTGTATATTATCATGTAACTCCCTCGCCTGCGTTCTAGGGAATACAAATCAATAGAGTTCAATCGTTCCCAGTAATTTAGGTGCCTTAGCGTACTTATGTGTGCCGTGAAAGTTCTTTGTACGCTCTCTTTGTACACTCTCCAGGTCTGCAATGCCTCCAGCCTTGAAGGGCGCCGTTAGTGTACAGCAGTATTCCAGCCTAGAGAGAACAAGCGATTTAAAGAGAATCTTCATGGGCTTGGCGTCCCTAGTTTTGAAAGTTCTCATTATCCATCTATCATTTTCCTAGCAGATAAGGTAGATACATTGTTGTGGTCTTTGAAGACGAGATCCCTGACATTATCACTCCCAGGTCCTTCACATAACTTTTTCGCTCTATTGTATGGTTAAAATTTATTGTATACCCTGATACAGTTTTAATATCCAAGTTTTCCCTATCTGAGTAGTGTAGTTCAAATTTCTCTTCATTGAACTTCATATTGTTTTGAGTGGCCAATTTGAAGATTTGGTTGATGTCTGCTTGGAGTCTTGCAGTGTCTTCGATGGAGGTCACTGTCATGGCAATCCGTTTGTCATCCGCAAAGGAAGACACGGAGCTATGGCTTACATCTCTGTCTATGTCAGATATGAGGATGAGGAATAGAATGGAACAGCTTTTCACCGTAGCTGCCTCAGACTTTACTCTGTTTACTATTACTCTTTGTGTTCTATTTGTCAGGAAGTTATAGATCCATCTACCAACTTTTCCTGTTATTCCTTTATCACGCATTTTGTGTGCTATTACACCATGGTCACACTTGTCTAAAGCTTTTGCAAAGTCTGTCTATATTACATCTGTATTTTGTTTATCCTCTACAATATCCAGGACCTTGTCATAGTGGTCCAGTAGCTGGGACAGGCAGGAGCGACCTGCTCTAAACCCGTGTTGCCCTGGGTTGTGTAATTGATGGGTATCTAGGTGGTTGGCGATATTGCTTCTTATGATATGGGATGTTAGTGGTATCGGTCTGTAGTTCTTTGCCATTGGTTTATTGCCACCTTTGTGGAGTGGGGTTATGTCTGTTGTTTTTAGTGCGTGTGGGATGATCCCCGTGTCCATGCTCCCTCTCCATAGAATGCTGAAGGCACGTGTCTGGGGCTTCTTGTAGTTGTTGATGAACACGGTGTTCCATGAGTCTGGGCCTGGGGCAGAGTGCATGGGCATGTCATTTATTGCCTTTTCAAAGTTTTGTGGTGTTAGGATAATATCCGAGATTTTTTAGATGACCAAATTTTGGGTCTGTTCATAAAGAATTCATTTGGATTGTCGACCCTTAGTCTGGGTAACGACTCGCTGAACACTGAGTCGTATTGAGACTTTATTATCTCATTTCTTGGTTATCATCTGTGTATATCTCATCTCGCCTAAGCAGGGCCCAATACTGGATGTTGTTTTTCCTTTAGATTTGGCATGCAAACTTTCTTGATATATCTTCTCTACTTAAGAATTTTAATATCAAAGTTGTATTTAAAAATCTTGATCAGTTGAAAAAAAAAACTTTATTAAAAATTTCCCCAAAAAATGCTGACACTGTGTCTTTAAGATTCCATGTAAAAATAAATGACAGTTTATTGCAGTCAATTGGGAAAAGTCTTGAACGAAGATTACAACAACATAAATATAGCATTAGAATTGGACAAGAATCTAATGCTCTGTTTATTCATGTGAGAGATTTAAACCATCCAATTGATTTTCCAAAGGCCAAAAGCTGTATCAAGAAGGTCCATATTTGAGATAATATAATAGAATCAAGCTTCATAAAAAATAGTTTTGAAAGTAATATGAATATTGGTTTCGGATTATACAAATTAGACTCATTTATATTTAATACAATTTGGAAGATTTTTAAGATATATTCGACATGTTAAAATCTTAAAGCTTGGGTAGAATATAAACTATGTCTGAGGTCCTTAACCAGCTCACCCGATTCGACATAAAAGATTCAGATGTTTTATGTTGACCGTGAAGTGGAATGTCGCACTTAAATGCCTTCTGCTACTCCTTTATTTTTATAGTTCCTTGATAGTGTGAGAAATCACGAAAGCGCTTGGAAGTTCACTATTTTTTCAGTGGTTATTCTGCATATGCATATGCTCAAGTATATATCAATACATGCATATCTGTGCACCAACGCATACACACGCATAGATTCGCATACTCACATTGACACATACATATGCAAAAAACATACGTACATACAAACGCGCAGACATATATTTAAACAAACAGAATTTTCTGACCACTCAGTTTTACACTGTTGAATGGTTTTAGTACAGACGGCCAGATTATTGGAAAAAACATATATGAAATTACTTGACCTGGAAGAGTTTAGTGTAACATTAAACGTTGTAAGTCACCTGCAGCTCAATTACGAAAGAATAGTTTTTCTCTTTTAGAAAAAACTATTCCTTCGTGAAAAACGTCGACTGTCGAATATATGGGATGACTCTGTACGCAGGAATATTACTGTTATAGTGAGTACTAGAAATAATTTTCCTCTAGTTACTTAGCGACTCATAATTATCTATTATTAATTGTAATATTATAATTCATGTGTATAGTTCTTACCTTTGCAGTTAACTGTTATTTAGCAGCTCATAAATTATTAGTAACTGTATGGTCATTAATTAGCAACAGTAATTTAATGAGTAGAGGAGCATTAGTTGAGCATAATCAGTCACCACACAAGCAGACTAATATCACTGAGCCTCAGGTAAGAGTATATAAATAACGTGATGACGGTATAGCTGCGTCTCATGGGATTTATAAGCTATTTAACATATTATTTTTAAAAGATACTGAACCGTTTCATAAACATCAGTTAAAATTTCTATTTGTGTAGGAATATGGAATTCATGCTTTGCCAGTAAACAGTGTAATTTTCATTTATTGTAATATTAATTGTTCAGCTCGTTGAGAGGTTCATTTGACTCTCTTCAAGGTGTTCATCCTTCTGTTGGACACTTTAGATTGTCTATGGTCTTGGGTTAGACCGTTGAAACATTTGCAACTGTTGCCACTTAACGATTTCTGTTCACACCTTGCTGAAATAGACTGATTGTTATATGGGGTCCACCTGGCAGGATGACGTGGAGCTTGACTTCTTTGTTACCTGGTTAACTCCGGTTAATCGAGAAATATATACCTTTTGTTGCAAAAATTAATGATGATGGTGCATATCTTAGTGACCTGTGTTGTTGTTGTTGTTTAAAAAACGTCAGGTAGGACGACATCAGAACATCGTTCCAGTAGGCTCAGCAGAAATACAAACAAGATAAAAGTAATAGACACAAGAGTATCTATAACTTTCGTGATGCCGCTGGACTACAAAGTCGCAAATACAAAACTATTTGTAAATAAACTTGCTTGTAAACTAATAATATAAAAGATCTATGCATAGACTGGTCGGAGAAGTGGCAGATGCAGTTTAATATAGACAAATGCAAAGTTCTTAATGCTGGACAGGACAATAAACATGCCACATATAATCTAAATAATGTTGATCATAATATTACTGATTGCGAAAAAGGATTTAAGAGTTCTGGTTAGTAGTAATCTGAAACCAAGACAACAGTGCATAAGTGTTCGCAATAAAGCTAACAGAATCCTTGGCTTCATATCAAGAAGTATAAATAATAGAAGTCCTCAGGTTGTTCTTCAACTCTATATATCCTTGGTTAGGCCTCATCTAGATTATGCTGCACAGTTCTGGTCACCGGATTACAGAATGGATATAAATGCACTGGAAAACGTACAGAGGAGGATGACAAAGTTGATCCCATTTATCAGATCTTCCCTATGAGGATAGACTGAGAGCCCTGAATCTGCACTCTCTAGAAAGGCGTAGAGTATTGGGGATATGATTGAGGTGTATAAATGGAAAACAGGAATTAATAAAGGAGATGTAAATAGCGTGCTGAAAATATTTAGTATTGACAGGACTCGCAGCAATGGTTTTAAGCTGGAAAAATTCAGATTCAGGAAGGATATAGGAAAGCACAAACTCCCGAGTACCGTCACAGAAGCTAAGACGTTGTATAGTTTTAAAAATAGGTAAGATAAAGGTATAATTGAGTGTGGGTGGATGTGAGTTGGACCTGACTAGCTTGTGCTATTAGGTCAGTTGCCGTGCTCCTTCCTTAGTGAATGGAACCTGACCTGAATACCTTTGGGCATTGGCTTAAGCCGGTGGGTGAATTGGACCTTCCTCGTATGGGCCAGTAGGCCTGCTACAGTGTTCCTTCTTTCTTATGTTCTTATTTGTTAAGTAGTAATGGAGTCTAAATACAATCCCTGTACGACCAATAACATTTGTCATTGGCAATGTTATTCCCTTCAGAAAATATTTTTTGTTGAAATTTTGTTGCAATATCTGGAGTGGAGTATACCTGAAGGGTATCCCCGGGGGTCAACACCTAGGCACACACTAACACCTTCGTGTGCTAGTGTGTGACTAGTTAATGGTCCAAGTCGGACCGAAACGTCGTTATAAGTATCTTTCTCTTAAGTGCGGGTTGTGTAATGTTCTTGTAAGGTACTTCGTCTTCAAAGTTGTCCCTTGCAAAGCACGCTGTCTTCAAAGTCATGCTTTGCAAGACGCTTCGTTTCCATGAAAAACTCGTTCATAAAGTCATGACCTGCAAAACGTGTTTTCTCTAAAATAAAATAATCTCTTTTGCCAGTCTGGTTAATGTGATTAGTTTTGATGATCTTTTAATTTCTAGTCAACAGAGTCCAGAATTAATAGTGAGACTTTCTTCTTCAATCCTTTGGTGTTCCATAGTGGAACTCCTATAGGGATTTTCAAATCCTCTACACACTTTAACTTTTAGGTCAATCTAAGACCTTATCAGTTTTGTTAGAAATACGAATTTGAGTTAGTTTCGGAGTTAGTGGATTTTGTGTGTCCATATAAACTAGAAGTCTGTAATCAGGAAACCATGCTCACCAAGCACATGTTAGACTGATCACTAGGGTAATTGCACGTAATTAGGAAATTATGGGGTAGTAAAACACTTGTATATAGTTCAGAACGGCGGAGTATATACCCAGAGGGGTGTTTTTATCAGTGTATATATGCTGAGAGTGTACTTTAATTCCTAATTTAGGGATTAATTTCTAGTTAGCGGATTAAAGATTAGGTCCATCAAAGCGCCTTCCATAAGGACCTTATGGTGCCTTGATACCGATGAGGGGCTCTTGATTCCTAGAACTTGGCTCACCCTCCCCTTCCTTAAATCGAACCTGAATGCCAAACATTACCCAGACGCTACATGACCCCCTACGGTTTAACGCTAATACTCCCTCCCCTGATTAAAATAATTTATTAGAGGAAGTGTTTCGCTATGAGTGACGTCTTCAGTCCTAACCTAAAGACACCTAAGCAAATCAGGAGCCTGGTTGATCAGGCCCTGATCCACCATAGGCCTGGTCACAGACCGGGCCGCGGGGGCGTTGACCCCTGGAACTCTCTCCAGGTATGTTTGTCAAACCTGTAGGACCGACTTACTTCCACTAGTGAGTTTCTTCACTGGTGACTCCGCCTACCACTGCTCCACATCATCTGATTGATGTATATAAGTCCCCATCTCCGCGTGTACTCTGTACGTCTACCAAGACTGAACTAAACACATCGACTCCAGGCTGAGGGACTGATTACCTCAAATTCATCTTCTACCGTTCCCTGCATTGGACTGAAGAAGTCTCAAGAATAAAGATTCTCAAGTGTTGCACAAGTGCTAAATTTATCAAGAATGTTCTGGTTCTGGCACATTCTTAGCCACGGGTTTTTAAGGGTTCCCTAAACTCGTAAATATTAAAAAAAAATATAAAAAGCGACTTTAAATATTTCAATTTTAGTTGCAGTTCTATTTTAGGTAAAAGAACACATGCAACTAATGAGTCATTTTACTCTGCCAACGTTTCGCTCTCCATGATCTTTGTCAAGCTTTTACAAACGGCAAAACGTTGCCACAATGCTTCATTAGTTCCACATGTGTTGTCCCTTTTACCAACACATTGTATATAATTCTACCAACATTATTACAGCTCTATTCTTCTTAAAATTCTCTACACTCTACTGAACATTATCTGTAGTGACCATTTTGAAAGTGTTGAACGCAGTGTCAGTCAGGATCGGGAAGGGCAGCGAGTGTAGTGTTAGCATTTAAAAAAAAATCAGTATTTCTGGGCACGCCGAGAGGTTTTCCAAGCACTCAAGGAGTTAATGGTAAGTGGCAGGCGAGAAAGAGTGTCTAGAATCTGTAAGGTGGTGTGGTATGGACCTAGGCGCGTCTACCTCCTCTATGCACTCCCATGGTAAAGAGGAGAGGTTGTTCAAGCAGTGTACTCTCATGGTAGTTCGTGAACTGTCCTTCACTTTACCATGTTGTGCTAGATGTACTAACTCACAAGGTGGGGAAACTTATTTAAGGTTTTCTGAAAACCAAGTTCCAAGAAAGATTTATTATTGTACGTTTCTCTTCCGCCATAATAGTATGAAAGCTCATGCACGAGATGGATGATATGATCCAAAACCATTAATTTGGTGATTACGAGTTTCGCAAAGCTTCATACTGGGATTTATTACTTCAGTTTCGAAGCCTAGTCGTCCTGCAGTTCCACGGCGTTCCATGTAGCACTCAAGATCATGGTTGGTAATAACATTCTCATCGCTGCAGGAGGAGAGGTGATCGTCCTTTACTACACACAATACGTCAGTGGAAAAGGGATACAGATGCTTCTCTTAGGAAGAATCGCACTCAGGCAATATGGATAGGGTAGGTAGATCTTGTAGCTCCTCCCATCAGCCTGGCTTTGAGTTACCGTTGATTAAAAAGCCTAATCTTCCTCTTAGACTCATCGCACTGGGGATTTGCAGTGTCCTGTACAAGCTCGAAGGTTGTTGTTTTTAGTTTGGCAAAACAGTTGTTTTAACATTTCTGAGAATGTTCAATAAATCTCACTTGAAACACACTGGGACCATCTTAAGTACATAAAGGAATACGACGAAAGTGATAAGAGTCTTGGGAGTGTTGAGGTCACTGCCATATTAATATGAGTACTGGTTAACCAAACCATTAACATTCTATGTAGGGTAATCAATGTTCATACAATTGCCTGTTCCTTGCCATTATGTTCAGGAATGTATTGAATTACATGTACAAGTCCTTTGGCTTTGAGGGGCATAAATTATTAATTTACCCCCTCCTCCCCTAGACACTGTCCTAACTGGTTTATATATGGAAGACATGAATCTAGTGTATCCTAACCACCATCTCTAGTCCAGTCATTACATGTTGAATGTGGACAATATTTTAGTCAAAATTCCCAAATATTTTGAGTTGTATAATATCCTCAATATCATCACTTTGGGACCCATAGTTAAATTTATTGTACAGGAGGACAGGAACAACAGTTTACCTTTCTCATTGTGTTATTACCTGCTGGTGAGTCTTGTTTGAGGGCTACTGAAAATTATCCAGCAATAATGATTCTTCCACTATGAGATCAGGACTAAGAACGAGAGGCATTGATAGGCTTCATCTGACCCCTCAAGGGAGATTCCTTGACGCTGATGAGCGGCTCTTGATCTAGGAAATTGAATCTGTGCTCCAGTTCTTTGAATTAAGCCTGAATGTCTTCCATCCATCCTCCCCACAGGGTCTGTATAATTCTTACGGGTTTAGCTTTCCCCCACGATAATAATTCTTCATATAAGCTTTCAAAGGTTTCAGTCCTCAGATTTTCGAAGAAAAATGCACATACCCCACACACACGCTTTTTCTTGCTATCATTTCCCCCTACAATACGTAGGCAATTGCAGGAAACATGCGACACGTATGTTCAACAACATTGACCCGGTTGAAGGGGGATCTATACTTAGTGCTGCAACTCACAATTTGACAGCTAACGTATGCAGTTAACCTGAAAATAAAATTATTAAAATAGCCACAAACTCCTCGAAATCTGTAACTTTGTGCATAATATAAGAACGAGTCTATGACTATTACAGTACACATATAGTAGCCAGCTGGCTCAGTGGCTAGCGCGTCGGTCTTGAGATTTATGACTGACCGCGGGTTCTATCCCCGCCCGTGGTATGGTTTACATATAGTACCCTGATAGAGAGAGACGTGCGATAAGAAACTCACACGTTCATTGGAACTTAGGATCAATGGTGGTTTAGCGCTTCTTTTGGTTATAATAATAATAATTAGGATCAATGAACATAAAAGAACCTACAATCGTGTTCATTGATGCTTTACGAATTGAAGCCAGAGAGAAAAGTGTTCTACGTAGAAGAAAATGAACAGAGGCGACCTTATTTGTCGTCACAGACAACAAACCACAGACGACCAGCCTTGTCAGGATACAGACACTCTTGTCAAGATGTTACCTAACCTAAACACTGCTACCACATGATACCCGTCAACTCATCGCAGTTAATCGCTTAATATTATCTGGGAAAATTTGAGTATTATTGTATTCAAATTATTTAGGTCATTTTTGTAATTACATTCCAGTATATTATTTATTAGCAGAACTATTATTGTAGAGTATAAATGAGTTGTAGATCATTATACTTGATTATAATAATGTACAACTTCAAGGTGAGTTATGTGATCTATTATTGTAGTGTTATTTTAAAGATTCTCACTGCTTTGTTAATCCCGAGTTAACATTTTAATTCCTGTGTTAATATTGGAAATGTCGTGTTAACATTATTAATCCTGTGTTAACATTATTAATCCTGTGTCAACATTATTAATCCTGTGTCAACATTATTAATCCTGTGTCAACATTATTAATCCTGTGTCAACATTATTAATCCTGTGTTAACTATTAATCCTGTTTTAACATTGTTAATTCCTGTTAACATTGTTAATCCCCTGTTAACTTTGTTAATTCAGTGTTAACATTAACTTGTAACCTCCATGGTGTCCTCAAACACAGTACCACACAGTCCACTTCCCTGTGTCTAAATTAAACACTTGGAATGTTTATTTTTCACACCTATGAAAGTGATTATCTTTGAATTAGAGACTGCAACTTTTTGGTGACAATTCTTAGAGAGGGACAGTACCCAGGGTGACGCGGAGGGCGGACCCCGGGTGACGCGGAGGGCGGACCCCGGGTGACGCGGAGGGCGGACCCCGGGTGACGCGGAGGGCGGACCCCGGGTGACGCGGAGGGCGGACCCGGGTGACGCGGAGGGCGGACCCCGGGTGACGCGGAGGGCGGACCCGGGTGACGCGGAGGGCGGACCCCGGGTGACGCGGAGGGCGGACCCCGGGTGACGCGGAGGGCGGACCCCGGGTGACGCGGAGGGCGGACCCCGGGTGACGCGGAGGCGGACCCCGGTGACGCGGAGGGCGGACCCCGGGTGACGCGGAGGGCGGACCCCGGGTGACGCGGAGGGCGGACCCCGGGTGACGCGGAGGGCGGACCCCGGGTGACGCGGAGGGCGGACCCCGGGTGACGCGGAGGGCGGACCCCGGGTGACGCGGAGGGCGGACCCCGGGTGACGCGGAGGGCGGACCCCGGGTGACGCGGAGGGCGGACCCCGGGAAAAAAACAGAATGAAGAAGAAAAAGAGGAGGCAGAGGAAGAAGAGGAAACAGTAAAAAATAGCTAGAAAAACAAGTCAAGACAAAAGGCGGCGGCAGAGAAAATAAAGAAAAAGTAAGAAAAAACAAAAACAAAGATTTGCCAAAGACTTTCAGACGAAGAACATGAGAGAGAAGAAGAAACAAGGAGAATGATAGTTAGGTGAAGCAGTGGAGTCCCTCCTAGCATAAAAATGGAGGTAATGATGGAGGCTCACTGAGGAGTGGAGTGATGGAGGCTCACTGAGGAGTGGAGTGATGGAGGCTCACTGAGGAGTGGAGTGATGGAGGCTCACTGAGGAGTGGAGTGATGGAGGCTCACTGAGGAGTGGAGTGATGGAGGCTCACTGAGGAGTGGAGTGATGGAGGCTCACTGAGGAGTGAAGTGATGGAGGCTCACTGAGGAGTGGAGTGATGGAGGCTCACTGAGGAGTGGAGTGATGGAGGCTCACTGAGGAGTGGAGTGATGGAGGCTCACTGAGGAGTGGAGTGATGGAGGCTCACTGAGGAGTGGAGTGATGGAGGCTCACTGAGGAGTGGAGTGATGGAGGCTCACTGAGGAGTGGAGTGATGGAGGCTCACTGAGGAGTGAAGTGATGGAGGCTCACTGAGGAGTGGAGTGATGGAGGCTCACTGAGGAGTGGAGTGATGGAGGCTCACTGAGGAGTGGAGTGATGGAGGCTCACTGAGGAGTGGAGTGATGGAGGCTCACTGAGGAGTGGAGTGATGGAGGCTCACTGAGGAGTGGAGTGATGGAGGCTCACTGAGGAGTGGAGTGATGGAGGCTCACTGTGGAGTGGAGTGATGGAGGCTCACTGTGGAGTGGAGTGATGGAGGCTCACTGAGGAGTGGAGTGATGGAGGCTCACTGAGGAGTGGAGTGATGGAGGCTCACTGAGGAGTGATGAGCTCCGGTGGGGATGGAGGCTCACTGAGGAGTGGAGTGATGGAGGCTCACTGAGGAGTGGAGTGATGGAGGCTCACTGAGGAGTGGAGTGATGGAGGCTCACTGAGGAGTGGAGTGATGGAGGCTCACTGAGGAGTGGGTGATGGAGGCTCACTGAGGAGTGGAGTGATGGAGGCTCACTGAGGAGTGGAGTGATGGAGGCTCACTGAGGAGTGGAGTGATGGAGGCTCACTGAGGAGTGGAGTGATGGAGGCTCACTGAGGAGTGGAGTGATGGAGGCTCACTGAGGAGTGGAGTGATGGAGGCTCACTGAGGAGTGGAGTGATGGAGGCTCACTGAGGAGTGGAGTGATGGAGGCTCACTGAGGAGTGGAGTGATGGAGGCTCACTGAGGAGTGGAGTGATGGAGGCTCACTGAGGAGTGGAGTGATGGAGGCTCACTGAGGAGTGGAGTGATGGAGGCTCACTGAGGAGTGGAGTGATGGAGGCTCACTGAGGAGTGGAGTGATGGAGGCTCACTGAGGAGTGGAGTGATGGAGGCTCACTGAGGAGTGGAGTGATGGAGGCTCACTGAGGAGTGGAGTGATGGAGGCTCACTGAGGAGTGGAGTGATGGAGGCTCACTGAGGAGTGGAGTGATGGAGGCTCACTGAGGAGTGGAGTGATGGAGGCTCACTGAGGAGTGGAGTGATGGAGGCTCACTGAGGAGTGGAGTGATGGAGGCTCACTGAGGAGTGGAGTGATGGAGGCTCACTGAGGAGTGGAGTGATGGAGGCTCACTGAGGAGTGGAGTGATGGAGGCGAGAAGAGGAGGAAGGAGAACAAAAATAAGGAGAGAGAAAGGAAAGAAAAAGATAAAAGAAATAGGAATCAGAGAGGCCGAGTGAAGGGGAGGGGAATCGTAAGAGGGAGAGGAGAATAGAGAGATTGTGCTGTACAAACTGATAGTTTATTGTGCACTCCATATCCATCCTGTGGATGGTAGTGGCTAGTTTATTGTGCACTCCATATTCATCCTGTGGATGGTAGAGGCTAGTTTATTGTGCACTCCATATCCATCCTGTGGATGGTAGTGACTAGTTTATTGTGCACTCCATATCCATCCTGTGGATGGTAGAGGCTAGTTTATTGTGCACTCCATATCCATCCTGTGGATGGTAGAGGCTAGTTTATTGTGCACTCCATATCTATCCTGTGGATGGTAGTGACTAGTTTATTGTGCACTCCATATCCATCCTGTGGATGGTAGTGACTAGTTAATTGTGCACTCCATATCCATCCTGTGGATGGTAGTGACTAGTTTATTATGCACTCCATATCCATCCTGTGGATGGTAGTGACTAGTTTATTGTGCACTCCATATCCATCCTGTGGATGGTAGAGACTAGTTTATTGTGCACTCCATATCCATCCTGTGGATGGTAGTGACTAGTTTATTGTGCACTCCATATCCATCCTGTGGAGGGCAGCGCAAGAACGTATGGATACATAAAGGGCCTAGGAACAAGGCCACAGTAGGGTATACAGGAATACATCTAGATTTATGTCTACTGTTCACTTATCTGTTGCATGTAAATTTAGGAAATTCATATGCTTAATTTGCCTGATAAGACTGTAGAAAGTGGAGACAGGAGATAAGAAGACCAAAGACAACATGAGATAGGAAGGACGATAAAGAAGACAAGTGGGCTGTACCGAGAAGTAAGGAAAAAACAGAAAAAGAGGAGGATAGATGATTAGAGGCGGAAAAAGCCAAGGCAAGTAGAGAAAGAGGTGGGGGGTGAGGAGGGAGGAGAACGAAATTACTTTCATGTACTTAACAGAATTATGTTACCCCCAGTGTATAGTCAGCACTATGGGACACTCAGTGTGTGATTGCCTGGTTCTATAAGACATTATTATTATTATATAAAAATAACCTGGAAGCTCTTTCTTTAGTGTGGGAACACACTGTTTTATAAGACTTACATAGTGGGATAACTCGCCTTGAGGTTCAACTTTATTAAACTCGAGAATTATATGGTGGGAATATCCGCAGTGCGCGGCTTCCCGTTTGTATAAGAGTTATATGGTGGGAAAACTTGTAGCATGCGGCTGCCCTATATAGCGTAAGTTACATGGTGGGAAGTGTTGTACAATCTTCTAAGCAGTTCATAGTGGTCCCGTGTGGTGGTGTTGGTAGAATCTCAGTGTTCCTGGCAACTGTGAATACCGTGAATACATCCTCCATTAAAGATTTCACTACGAGGCGAAGTCCCACACTAACCTCAGCAGGCGTCAGCACCATCCCTTGTGGACGCTGTGCCAAGAAGTACGTAGGGAAACACACGAGTGGGTGTGGGTGGGTGTGAGTTGGACCTGACTAGCTTGTGCTACTAGGTCAGATGACGTGCTCCTCCCTTAAGTGAATGTGACTGACCTGACTAGGTTAAGGCATTGGCTTAAGCCGAGGGGAGAATTGGACTTGCCTCGCATGGGCTAGAAGACCTGCAGCAGTGTTCCTTTATGTTCAGAAGTCTTTCGGTCCGCTTAAGCGAGCATCGGAGCACCTGCAGCAGAGACGACTTAAGTAATGTCTGTGTCCTCCACGGATGAGTCTGAACAAGGCACAATTCATCTTCACTGAACATGATTTTAGACGCCGACGCTCTCTGTATAATTATTTATGAAGGATATCACCGTCTATACTATCTATATTAAATTGCACAGTGAGCATCAGCTGTCACCATGCGATCTGTTATGAACACTATGAAAAATATTTAACCATTAAAATAGATGTTCTCGTAGGAAGAGACATGACCACACCCTGAGAGCGACTGCTGGGGAACTAACTCTTACAAGTTCTAACTCAAAACTTGAATCTTTCTTCCTTTTAGAATTGTTTTTTTAATTATATTTCCCCAAATGAATTTTGGCTTCCTCTTCTAAGCGATCAGAGAGAAAATGTAGTCTTATTTACACCTTCACCTGTATTTCACATTTCATTTTCACTTGTGATTTACGTTACACCTTCACCTGTAATTCACTTGCTGGAAGTGTTGTGCAGTACATGGAGGAACGTGGGGGCCTTCAATTTATTATATTTATGCTGTAAACGAACTGAAAAAATCTTCATTGCTTCCTCGTTTATTTATACATTCATCTCTAGATAGCTGAACACTTTTAGCTGTTAGCCTCACAATTTTCACCCGTTTTTCCTGTTTACTTTCTCCTTTAACGTCACACCTTCAGCTGAGGATAATCTCGTATTATTTATACAAAACTGAAGTTGCCCATTCACCTTCAGCAACAATAGAAATACAGCCATTACGAACGTCGCAACATCAACGGCCGTTCCTCAACCTATCTTACATGTTGAAAATGCTATAAAATATCGATCAGTTAATTAGTATCTTAAAAGAAAGCGTGTTATTTAAATAACGCTCAGAACATGTGACCTAGTACCTGCTCCTAAACCATATGATGATAAACTGTGTTCCCGTAGTGGTCAGTAATATCATCTAAGATAGTCCCAGCAGGTCTTATATCACTGCTGGGACTTGTGTACAAGATACTTGTAACCGATACAAGAACATAAAAGAACACTAATCGAGAAACTCATTAATAATTGTGGCGCAGTGGTCAGCACGGCTAGAGAGTACCTACTGACATGTATAACGTGGACTATGGGTAGTGTACTAGTGACTTGTGTACTAGTGACTTGCACTCCTTGATACATATGGGAGGTCGTAAGAGCTTTGTATGCTGTATCTTTTATATGAATAAACAGATCAGTGTTTAACTTAGATTAATTATCACTTGCGGGACGATCAACAAATTGGGCATACAGGCTGACACTTATTATCTGCTATTACATCGATTATTGCTTTAATTATGTTCTATATTGTGACAATTATTTCTTCAGCACATGTGCACACAATGTTTTTATTCAGACAGTTGAATAGAAGTGACTTTTTATGTTTACGTGAATAACCAGTAGATGTTTTCGTCTAAGAGGCCAGGTTGAGGAGGAAGCAGAGGCAAGAGTGTCTCACATATTTCAAGCTAAGTGCTTTGAATTCCCTTTGGTGTCACTTCTAGAGGTGGTATCTCTCTCTAAATATATATATATATATATATATATATATATATATATATATATATATATATATATATATATATATATATATATATATCGTATAAGTTGAATGAATATCTAATATCTAATTAGCACTAATAATTACAAATACAAACAATATATTTCTTTTCTGCAGTATGCAAGTAATGTAGTTTACATGTTATTAAAAATTGTTAGGCACGAAAGAAAGCCACTGGCATGCAGTGCATTTCATGCTGGTAATTATTTGTTGCACCTTAGTGCAACACAAATTATAATTATTAGTTACAAATTATTAGTATTACACCTTACAATGGTTAATGCACTCACAACTTTCTCCTGGAACCCATGATGTTCCTCAAGTACTCTGTAAACATTACTTCCTGTAATTCCTTTTGCACTGGTGCGTCCGCAGTTTAAGGTTCGAGTGTTTATGCGTTTCTCGATTCTTGTATAACAAATCTAAGTAATATTTCACAGAAAAGTTTCCGCCTTAACTACTTTACAAGTTGGAAGTTTATGGGAAACATTAGCACTTTTTCACGATAGTCTGCCAAAATACTTTCGTCAAGAGATCACGTTTCCCGAGTTGGTGGATTTGTATTTTCTTCCCAAGTGTTTTTGTTTTGTGTTCTTGATGATCATTGTTTTCTCTCTCAGTATCACAAGGGATCAGTACAGTAATACACAAGAATAACACTGTGTAAAACACACAGTAACACACAAGATTGCAGAGCACAGAGGAGTGCAACACCAAAAGAGAGCAACGTACAAGAACAGTACAGTAACGTACGGGAACAGTACAGTAGAATATAGGAACAATACTGATACATATTACTACATAAAACACAGTATTACAAAGAGTTCTGCCCGGCCAGGTTGCAGCTCAGCTGCTGAATTTCTGTTTGCCAAGAGTTTCTAGTCATTATTTTCTTCTCCGAGAGTATTTTACTTTGTGTGTAGTGAGTATTTTATCTGTCAGTGTAGAAGAGTTGACAAAAGTGAGAGAAACTTGTCTGATCATTATTTCTGGTGACAATTTTTCCTTTCAAAAGATAATTCACAAGATTCTGTAGTCCTGCGAGTTTCTCCCTTGTCATAAATTCACATCATCACATCTCTCCTGACCAGCCAGGCTGCTGTTCGTACGTCAGTTTGCGTGCGGCCAGCAGTAACAGCCTGGTTAATCAGACCCTGATCCACCACGAGGCCTGGTCTCAGACCGGGCCTGGGGGGGCGTTGACCCCCGAAACCCTCTCCAGGTCTTCTTCTGGATACCTTCAGACTAATCTAAAACAGTGTTTCTCGTCTTGAATAGAATTCTAATAGAATTTAGGCTGAAGAGTAATAACATTACCCTTTCATTGCCTGAATTAACTCATGACCATTGTGTCGAGAGTTAACAAGACTCAAAGAAAGGGACCAACTTTTAATTATAAAGGGTTATGGCGTTTACTTTCAATAGGCCTATGCATGCATATCAGCCTAAATGTACAGCTGTAATTTCATTTGTATTTGCTGATATGAGAATATTTTATAATTATCTTTAATTAGCCATTAAATATTTAAATATGAATCTGATTTGATTTCTAAAGACAAGAAAACCAAAATCAAAATACGAAAATCAGTATTAGAAAGTAAAGCAACTTAGCCTGTTAACGTTCATGGTTCGTAGTGGGCTATACAGCCCTGGGAAATAAGAGGAAATCGTGTTTGATCCAAGGAATTGGAGGGTAGCTCCTGTTCTATGGAAATTGTGCAAGACACTCCTAATATTGCCATGGATTATTATCAATTCTCATATAACTATTTTTAACCATTGTTAACACAGTGTTGCCTGGACGCTACCTGTAGATAGTTCACTGGGTCATTGCCCTTGTTCATTCTCGGTCAAGGCCCTCTGGTTGATACCCTGGTCAGTTAGCCTGTTGCTGCTTCCTATCAGCATCCCAACGAAGGCGCAAAACACGCACACACAAGCGCACGCGCGATCAGTGAAGAGGCGGGGCCAGGAGCTATGAATCGACCCCTGCAACCACAAATAGGTGAATACAGATAGGTGTGTACACAAACGCGAGACTGCCACAAATTGTAATAAGTTATTTTAAAGTGAAATTGCATGAGTTATTTGTCGTGCCGAACGAATAGGTAAAACTTGCAATTTTGGCTTAAATAGTAACTCTCTTCTTGCCGAATAAGGCAAGCGAAAATTTGTGTATGCAATAATTTTCACAAAAATCATAATGAACCTAACGAAAAAAAATATTTTTCACTGGTTTGTTTATTAAATTATTGTAAACTAAATTAAATTGCGCTTGTTATAATAAGGTTAGGTAAGTTTTCTAAGGTTGGTTTGGTACAAAATTATTAATTTTTACATCAACATAAATTAAAAAATATATATCTTTAAACGTATAAAATAAACTTTTAGAAAGGACTTAATTTTAAATGAGTTCTTGATAATTGACCAGTTTTATCTATATGGCACGACATATATATATATATATATATATATATATATATATATATATATATATATATATATATATATATATATATATATATATATAATATGTGTCGATTATAAAACTTGCTATTTCGGCATAGAACGCTCACCTGCCATAAGACAGGAAATTTGTATGCATAATTTCCAAATCATTCTAACATAACGAAAATATATTCATGTGTTTGTTTATTATTAAATTAATGTTAACGTTCTAAAATATATTTGGGGTAGTAATAAATTGCGCTTGTTGTATAAGTAGGTGGTTTTAAAGTCTCTCTAGGTAAAATTAATTTACATTAACAAAATGAAAATATATCTTCAAACGTATAGAGAAAATTTTAGAAAGGACTTAATTTAATGAGTTCTTAATTACAGTTTATAATGGCACATATATATATATATATATATATATATATATATATAATTATATAATATATTATATATATATATATATATATATATATATATATATATATAATTTCAAGCCAAGTGTCTTTCCAACTGATAACAAAATAGAGTTATTAAACATGTGAGTGTGTCCTGCAAAGTGTGTCCTGTCTTCCTTCCCAACCCTGACAGTATTTTCCAGGTGTAGATTAATATACATTTGTCTCAGTGTGCTCCAAGAAGCACAAGTTGATAAATCTGGGCTCCAAGTAGTTAGTTGTCTTCTCTAAGCTCCAATTAGCACAGGTTGAGAGATTTTAGGAGTTCCCGATAGTTTAAGTCCAATAGTGTTGTGGAACGATCTGACAGTGAAGTTTCTCTGTATATTCTCTTCATTAATAATAATAATAACAATGAAATTTGTTGGTGGAAGTAGATGCGCACTACTCAGGAGAGTGGATCAGATAAATTTGCTTTCTACTTCCGTTGGTTTTCGAGGAACTAGCATTTAGAATAATCAGAGTGGGGAGGTTCATCAGCGTTAACTGCATTTCTTGTGCCACGGGTGACGATATATCAGCCTGATTCTGGCCGTCACATTTCCACGTAACATAATAAACATTTTTAAGTTGCCCATTGCCCAGTTTTCAGATTATTATAATCAAAAGAAGCGCTAAACCACAGGGGTAATACAGCCCCAGTTTTCAGAGATGAACAGTTCATAACGTGTAATGTCACTGCTCTCAGATCTCTGTGGCTGTCTGCCCATCAGAGCTGATATACATCAGTAGAAACGTAGTGAATGATGGTGGAACCGTTTCTTCTTTTTTCGGGTCACCATCAGAATAGTTTTAACAGAAAAAATGATGGAGTCTAATGACAGTGAAAACAGAAAAAAAAAAATTATGGAAAGAAACCTACTGAAGGTTTTAAGACCAGGGAACTATCCAGGGAAGTACAACGTACTGTCGAACCTGTGAGAATCAAAGACCTGTTAAAGTTTTGGTCCTCTGGGGCATCACCTTCTTCACTCTCTATGTAGGACATCACTCTCTTCCCTATCTTTACTTAGTAAGTCGCACTCTTAATTTGAGATATCACCACACGCCTCATATATCTAGAGTATAACTAACATTAATTTAACGCTCCCCAGGTCGACCGTCGGGACTCTGACGCTCCCTACGTCGACCGTAGGGACTCTGACGCTCCCCAGGTCGACCGTCGGGACTCTGACGCTCCTTACGTCGACCGTAGGGACTCTGACGCTCCCCAGGTCGACCGTCGGAACTCTGACGCTCCCTACGTCGACCGTAGGGACTCTGACGCTCCCTACGTTGACCGTAGGGACTCTGACGCTCCCTAGGTCGACCGTCGGGACTCTGCCGCTCCCCAGGTCGACCGTCGGGACTCTGCCGCTCCCCAGGTCGACCGTCGGGACTCTGACGCTCCCCAGGTCGACCTCGAAATAAGCATGATTGTTCTTTTTATACATTTAAAAAAACAGTATTTTTTAAATTGTTTAATTAGCGACCAGAGAAGAAACTTAACTTTTCGTGTGCACCTCACACCACCACTAGTAGTGCACTTCACACCACCACTAGTAGTGCACTTCACACCACCACTAGTAGTGCACCTCACACCACAACTGGTAGTGCACTTCACACCACCACTAGTAGTGCACTTAACACCACCACTAGTAGTGCACCTCACACCACCACTAGTAGTGCACTTCACACCACCACTAGTAGTGCACCTCACACCACCACTAGTAGTGCACCTCACACCACAACTGGTAGTGCACTTCACACCACCACTAGTAGTGCACCTCACATCACCACTAGTAGTGCACTTCACACCACCACTAGTAGTGCACCTCACACCACCACTAGTAGTGCACTTCACACCACCACTAGTAGTGCACCTCACACCACCACTAGTAGTGCACGTCACACCACACTGTAGTGCACCTCACACCACCACTAGTAGTGCACCTCACACCACCACTAGTAGTGCACTTCACACCACCACTAGTAGTGCACTTCACACCACCACTAGTAGTGCACCTCACACCACCACTAGTAGTGCACTTCACACCACAACTGGTAGTGCACCTCACACCACCACTAGTAGTGCACCTCACACCACCACTAGTAGTGCACTTCACACCACCACTAGTAGTGCACCTCACACCACCACTAGTAGTGCACTTCACACCACCACTAGTAGTGCACTTCACACCACCACTAGTAGTGCACCTTACACCACCACTAGTAGTGCACCTCACACCACCACTAGTAGTGCACTTCACACCACCACTAGTAGTGCACTTCACACCACCACTAGTAGTGCACCTCACACCACCACTAGTAGTGCACCTCACACCACCACTAGTAGTGCACCTCACACCACCACTAGTAGTGCACCTCACACCACCACTAGTAGTGCACCTCACACCACCACTAGTAGTGCACTTCACACCACCACTAGTAGTGCACTTCACACCACCACTAGTAGTGCACCTCACACCACCACTAGTAGTGCACTTCACACCACCACTAGTAGTGCACTTCACACCACCACTAGTAGTGCACTTCACACCACCACTAGTAGTGCACTTCACACCACTAGTAGTGCACTTCACACCACCACTAGTGTGCACTTCACACCACAACTGGTAGTGCACCTCACACCACCACTAGTAGTGCACCTCACACCACCACTAGTAGTGCACCTCACACCACCACTAGTAGTGCACCTCACACCACCACTAGTAGTGCACCTCACACCACCACTAGTAGTGCACCTCACACCACCACTAGTAGTGCACCTCACACCCCACTAGTAGTGCACCTCACACCACCACTAGTAGTGCCCCTCACACCACCACTAGTAGTGCACCTCACACCACCACTAGTAGTGCACTTCACACAACCACCAGTAGTTCAAATCACACCATCATAAGAACATAAGAAAGGAGGAACACTGCAGCAGGCCTGTTGGCCCATACTAGGCAGGTCTTTCACAATCCGTCCCACAACAGAATATTTGCTCAACCCAATTTTCAATGCTACCCAAGAAATAAGCTTTGACAATTCTACCCACTCATGCGAGTCCCCTCAAATCCAACCCCTCTCACTCATGAATTTATCCAACCTAAATTTGAAACTACCCAAGGTCCTAGCTTCAATAACCCTACTAGGCAGACTGTTCCACTCATCAACTACCCTATTTCCAAACCAATACTTTCCTATATCCTTTCTAAATCTAAACTTATCTAACTTGAATCCATTATTGCGGGTTCTCTTTTGAGAGATATCCTCAAGACCTTATTTATATCCCTTTGTTAATACCCATTTTCCACTTGTATACCTCGATCATGTCTCTCCTCATTCTACGTCTTACAAGTGAATGTAATTTAAGGGTCTTCAATCTTTCTTCGTAAGGAAGATTTCTAATGCTATGTATTAATTTAGTCATTCTACGCTGAATGTTTTCTAACGAATTTATGTTCATTCTGTAATATGGAGACCAGAACTGAGCTGCGTAATCTAGGCGAGGCCTTACTAATGATGTATAAAGCTGTAATATAACCTCTGGACTTCTGTTTCTTACACTTCTTGATATAAATCCCAGTAATCTATTTGCCTTATTACGTACGCTTAGGCATTGCTGTCTTGGTTTAAAGTTGCTGCTTACCATCACCCCAAAGTCCTCGTAATCTGTATGGCTAAGTTCTACGTTATTTAACTTATAAGTGCTTAGGTTATGGACACTCCCGAGCTTCAGTACCTTGCATTTATCTACATTGAACTGCATCTGCCACTTTTCTAACCACGAATTAAGTTTGTCTAAATCTTCCTGAAGTTCTATGACATCTATGTTTGAATCAGTAGTTCACCTCACACCACCACCAGTAGTGCACCTCACACCACCACCAGTAGTGCACCTCACACCACCAGTAGTGCACCTCACACCACCACCAGTAATGCACCTCATATCACCACAAGTAGTGCACCTGACACAATCACCTGTAGTGCACCTCACACCACAACCAGTAGTGCACCTCACACAACCACCAGTAGTGCACCTCACACCACCACTAGTAGTGCACCTGACACCATCACCTGTAGTGCACCTCACACCACCACCAGTAGTGCACCTCACACAACCACCGCCACCACCAGTAGTGCACCTCACAACACCACCAGTAGTGCGCCTCACACCACCACCAGTAATGCACCTCATATCACCACAAGTAGTGCACCTGACACAATCACCTGTAGTGCACCTCACACCACAACCAGTAGTGCACCTCACACAACCACCAGTAGTGCACCTCACACCACCACTAGTAGTGCACTTCACACCATCACCTGTATTGCACCTGACACCATCACCTGTATTGCATCTGACACCATCACCTGTATTGCACCTGACACCATCACCTGTATTGCATCTGACACCATCACCTGTATTGCACCTCACACCACCACCAGTAGTGCACCTCACACCACCACCAGTAGTGCACCTCACACCACCACCAGTAGTGCACCTCACACCACCACCAGTAGTGCACCTCACACCACCACCAGTAGTGCACCTCACACCACCACCAGTAGTGCACCTCACACCACCACCAGTAGTGCACCTCACACCACCACCAGTAGTGCACCTCACACCACCACCTGTAGTGCACCTCACACCACCACCAGTAGTGCACCTCACACCACCACCAGTAGTGCACCTCACACCACCACCAGTAGTGCACCTCACACCACCACCAGTAGTGCACCTCACACCACCACCAGTAGTGCACCTCACACCACCACCAGTAGTGCACCTCACACCACCACCAGTAGTGCACCTCACACCACCACCAGTAGTGCACCTCACACCACCACCAGTAGTGCACCTCACACCACCACCAGTAGTGCACCTCACACCACCACCAGTAGTGCACCTCACACCACCACCAGTAGTGGACCTCACACCATTTACATTCCACCTGTTGTTACTGCTTCAATTTGAACAACGGACACACGACATTACTAACGTCAGCCACAGCATGATAGATTATTTAAAACTGTCTTACAAGATTATTGAGCTTGCTGACGCTAATGTTAATGTAACTTCGTGTTTATACCGGGATGAGTTTCTCCACACCTGGTTTAGTTTCTACTCGTCACTAGTATCATCAATGGTGTCAGCAGTGACAGAAGCACTGGCCCACTAACCATCAACGATAGTGTCAGCTGACAGAAGCACTGGCCACTATACCATCAACAATAGTGTCAGCAGTGACAGAAGCACTGGCCACTAGTACCATCAACAATAGTGTCAGCAGTGACAGAAGCACTGGCCACTAGTACCATCAACGATAGTGTCAGCAGTGACAGAAGCACTGGCCACTAGTACCATCAACGATAGTGTCAGCAGGACAGAGCACTGGCCACTAGTACCATCAACGATAGTGTCAGCGTGACAGAAGCACTGGCCACTAGTACCATCAACAATAGTGTCAGCAGTGACAGAAGCACTGGCCACTAGTACCATCAACAATAGTGTCAGCAGTGACAGAAGCACTGGCCACTAGTACCATCAACGATAGTGTCAGCAGTGACAGAAGCACTGGCCACTAGTACCATCAACGATAGTGTCAGCGGTGACAGAAGCACTGGCCACTAGTACCATCAACGATAGTGTCAGCGTGACAGAAGCACTGGCCACTAGTCCATCAACGATAGTGTCAGCAGTGACAGAAGCACTGGCCACTAGTACCATCAACGATAGTGTCAGCGTGACAAACACTGGCCACTAGTACCATCAACAATGTGTCAGCGGTGACGAAGCACTGGCCACTAGTACCATCAACGATAGTGTCAGCGTGACAGAAGCACTGGCCACTAGTACCATCAACGATAGTGTCAGCGTGACAGAGCACTGGCCACTAGTACTATCAACGAGTGTCAGCAGTGACAGAAGCACTGGCCACTATTTCCATCAACGATAGTGTCAGCAGTGACAGAAGCACTGGCCACTAGTACCATCAACGATAGTGTCAGCAGTGACAGAAACACTGGCCACTAGTACCGTCAACGATAGTGTCAGCAGTGACAGAAGCACTGGCGACTAGTACCATCAACGATAGTGTCAGCAGTGACAGAAGCACTGGCGACTAGTACCATCAACGATAGTGTCAGCAGTGACAGAAGCACTGGCGACTAGTACCATCAACGATAGTGTCAGCAGTGACAGAAGCACTGGCGACTAGTACCATCAACGATAGTGTCAACAGTGACAGAAGCACTGGCGACTAGTACCATCAACGATAGTGTCAGCAGTGACAGAAGCACTGGCCACTAGTACCATCAACGAGTGTCAGCAGTGACAGAAGCACTGGCCACTAGTACCGTCAACGATAGTGTCAGCAGTGACAGAAGCACTGGCCACTAGTACCATCAACGATAGTGTCAGCAGTGACAGAAACACTGGCCACTAGTACCGTCAACGATAGTGTCAGCAGTGACAGAAGCACTGGCCACTAGTACCATCAACGATAGTGTCAGCAGTGACAGAAGCACTGGCCACTAGTACCATCAACGATAGTGTCAGCAGTGACAGAAGCACTGGCCACTAGTACCATCAACGAGTGTCAGCAGTGACAGAAGCACTGGCGACTAGTACCATCAACGATAGTGTCAGCAGTGACAGAAGCACTGGCCACTAGTACCATCAACGAGTGTCAGCAGTGACAGAAGCACTGGCCACTAGCACCGTCAACGATAGTGTCAGCAGTGACAGAAGCACTGGCCACTAGTACCATCAACGATAGTGTCAGCAGTGACAGAAGCACTGGCCACTAGTACCATCAACGATAGTGTCAGCAGTGACAGAATGTTATAAAAGACGATATCTCTTAGAAATAGTTCCAGTGAACACAGAAAGGAATGCCCTCTAGGGTTTTGTAACAAGTATCAGTATCCTGGTCAGTTATCCGTAATATTCAATAGCATAATGGGATTTCAACTGAGAGGTATAACCAAAGAATAAAATTTAATAAGTTTATTAACAAAGTTAAAATGTCTAGGGTATCAAGTAAATAAATTTAAATATAATCAGGATATTAATTAAGATGTTAATTAGAGGTTAGCTCCTACACTTCTCTCATATACAAAATTATTGTGCTGAAGGCACATATATCTTAATGGCCTCAAGTACCATCTGGTACAATGTCAGCAATTTACAATAATACTAAAATATATAAATATGTGTATGTGTGTGTATATGTTGCTCAGGTAACTCGTTAAGACTCGACTCGAACAGTGACCGACTAAACGTCCTCTCATAAGCTAACTTCTCTAACAAACAGGCTCTCAGAACAGTTTGCTTGAAAAATTAAATGACCAATTCGCCGAACAGCAAGCAACAGCAACACAGCGTCAGGAACAAGGAGATAAAGTAACGACCCTAACTTGGAACCATCAGCAGATCCTCCATAATAGTCACAAAACTCCCTTAATACTGAATCTAAGTTCAGCATAACAAAATCCCCGACTGTGACGGTGTACAGATGCCACAACGAATTAGGTCAGAAGCTATAGCTAGAGACCTGAGTTATCTCAAGAGTGTCAATGTGACACACAACCTCAGTAAAACGTCGAAATCACTAAGTCTAGGCTATGCTCTGTGAACAGAGTTACACAGAGTCCAGAGAAGTATGTTTCGTCTCACCACCGAACACATACTCTACCCAACAGAGTCTAAATGACGAGGAAACCAGCAGAGACAAGAGCGAAGTGTTACTCCAACGAGAGTCAGCAGAGAAGAGAGCGAAGAAGGGGAGGCAGTCTCCTTCCACAGGTGGGATCACGCCACTCTGGTCACGTGACTCGCCCGCTACTGCAAGACGGTGCTAGGTACAGGCTGACACAAACAAGCGAGTGGTAGTTAACGAGGTAGTTTGCCAACTCGGGCAGTTACTCAACACTCTCGAACAAAGAGCACAATAGTGTACATGTTACATCCTACCTATTAATATAGCTAAGTCAAATAATAATATAAAGCAAGATATTAACGATTTAGCTAATATCGAAAATATCAGCAATATAAAATTATAAGAAATGGAAATATACATATATAAATACAATATAAACATGTATATACATTGTGCCCCAATCTGGGGTCGCAATATAGAAGCACTGGCCACTAGTACCATCAACGGTAGTGTCAGCAGTGACAGAAGCACTGGCCACTAGTACCATCAACGGTAGTGTCAGCAGTGACAGAAGCACTGGCCACTAGTATCATCAACGTTGATGCCAAGAGGAACAGAGGCACTGGTCACTAACTAGTTCTGTCAACGTTAATGCCAACAGATACAGAAGCCAGGACGTATATTACAGACCATCACACTGCCAGCGTTACCATTGATTTGTATAGTAAAACTCAGTAATTCAAGATCACGTCTCTGTGGGGCAGGTGTCTGCACGTCTCTGTGGTGCAGGTGTCTGCACGTCTCTGTGGTGCAGGTGTCTGCACATCTCTGTGGTGCAGCTGTCTGCACGGCTCTGTTGTGCAGCTGTCTGCACGGCTCTGTTGTGCAGCTGTCTGCACGGCTCTGTTTTGCAGCTGTCTGCACGGCTCTGTTTTGCAGCTGTCTGCACGGCTCTGTTTTGCAGCTGTCTGCACGGCTCTGTGGGGCAGGTATCTGCACGGTTCTGTGGTGCAGCTGTCTGCACGGCTCTGTTGTGCAGCTGTCTGCACGGCTCTGTTGTGCAGCTATCTGCACGGCTCTGTTGTGCAGCTGTCTGCACGGCTCTGTGGGGCAGTGGTCTGCACGGCTCTGTGGGGCAGTGGTCTGCACGGCTCTGTGGTGCAGTGGTCTGCACGGCTCTGTGGGGCAGTGGTCTGCATGGCTCTGTGGTGCAGTGGTCTGCATGGCTCTGTGGTGCAGTGGTCTGCATGGCTCTGTGGTGCAGTGGTCTGCATGGCTCTGTGGTGCAGTGGTCTGCACGGCTCTGTGGTGCAGTGGTCTGCACGGCTCTCTGTGGTGCAGTGGTCTGCACGGCTCTGTGGTGCAGTGGTCTGCATGGCTCTGTGGTGCAGTGGTCTGCATGGCTCTGTGGTGCAGTGGTCTGCACGGCTCTGTGGTGCAGTGGTCTGCATGGCTCTGTGGTGCAGTGGTCTGCACGGCTCTGTGGTGCAGTGGTCTGCACGGCTCTGTGGTGCAGTGGTCTGCACGGCTCTGTGGTGCAGTGGTCTACACGGCTCTGTGGTGCAGTGGTCTACATGGCTCTGTGGTGCAGTGGTCTGCATGGCTCTGTGGTGCAGTGGTCTGCATGGATGCTTCTGAGGCTTCAGACTCAAAATTAACTCCCGGCGGCGCCTTTATTCTTTCTTTTTATTCGACTTAGGTACTTTATTCTATATAGTGACTTAATTTTACAGTCTGATGTGAAGCATTTAACATTATCCACATAGATTATCCTAATTTTTAATGGACTCGTTATTTTAATGACAAGTGTTAATTTTGTAAGGGTCACAGACCGCCTGGAGGGACTTCCCATAAAAGAAAAAACTTAGACAATAAAGTGTATTTTGTAATAAATATCTGTACATTATTGGCGTTCTACTGTAGGTCTGTTTACTGTTAGGACTCAATATGAAGAAGTGGATTACTTCTGCATTCTTAGTGTTGAATAAAATCAGAATCTACCCAAGTTAGCTTTCTTAAGTTTCAGAGGATTGTAAAGAATTTCTCTGAAACTACACATTATTTGTGTGGACCGTCTTTGATAAGAGGTTATCTGTACAACACACACACACACACACACACACACACACACACACACACACACACACACACACACACACAAGCAAATGTGGACTAAGGGTAATGTGCTGCTGAGTTGCACTGCACACCATGTGGACTACTGTGTGCTCTGGTTCACTATGACACACAGTGTGGACTACTGTGTGCTACTGGCTGCACACTATGACACAAGTGTGGACTACTTTTGCTACTGAGCTGCACCTATGACAACACAGTGGGACTACTGTGTGCTACTGAGTTGCACACCATGACACACACAGTGTGGACTACTGTGTGTACTGAGTTGCACTATGCACACAGTGTGGACTCTGTGTGCTACTGAGTTGTACACCCATGCACAAGTGGGACTACTGTTTCTACTGGGGTTGTACACTATGACACACACAGTGTGGACTACTGTGTGCTACTGAGTTGCACACTATGACACACACAGTGTGGACTACTGTGTGCTACTGAGTTGCACACTATGACACACACAGTGTGGACTACTGTGTGCTACTGAGTTGTACACTATGACACACACAGTGTGGACTACTGTGTGCTACTGAGTTGTACCTATGATACAACAGTGTGGACTACTGTGTGCTACTGAGTTGCACACTAGACACACAGTGTGGACTACTGTGTGCTACAGAGCTGCACACCATGACACACAGTGTGGACTACTGTGTGCTCTGGGCTGCACACCATGACACACAGTGTGGACTACTGTGTGCTGCTGAACTGCACCATGCACACACAGTGTGGACTACTGTTGCTACTGAGGCTGCACACCATGCACACACAGTGTGGACTACTGTGTCTACTGAGCTGCACACCATGACACACAGTGTGGACTACTGTGTGTACTACGAGCTCACACACCATGACACACAGTGTGGACTACTGTGTGCTCTGAGCTGCACACCATGACACACACAGTGTGGACTACTGTGTGCTACTGGCTGCACACCATGACACACACAGTGTGGACTACTGTGTGCTACTGAGCTGCACACCATGACCACACAGTGTGGACTACTGTTCTACTGAGCTACACACCATGACACACACACAGTGTGGACTACTGTGTGCTACTGAGCTACACACCATGACACACACAGTGTGGACTCTGTGTGCTACTGGCTGCACACCATGACACACACAGTGTGGACTACTGTTGTACTGCTGAGCTGCACACCATGACACACGTGTGGGACTACTGTGTGCTACTGAGCTACACCATGACACACACAGTGTGGACTACTGTGCTACTGAGGCTACACACCATGACACACACAGTGTGGACTACTGTGTGTACTGAGGCTGCACACCATGACACACCAGTGTGGACTACTGTGTGCTACTGAGTTACACAGTCATTCTTGTGTAAGTCTTACATGTTTTACAGGATGTAACCTTTATATAATTAACCAGGTGAAGGACTTTAACAAGATGATTAACTTACTGTATGTAAGCGTGTTGATACTTACCTTCAGGTATTACCACGTTGTACGTCATCATGTGATTATTAATCGTCAATGCAGACCATGAAGATATGTGGGCAAGATATATCGTTATTCACCCACATGTTACACTTCATGTTTTACCAGATTACTAAAATAGTGAATAGAAGTGAGGTTTTTTTTTTTTAACTCCCAGGTGTTTGCAACAAGCACAGCTTTGGAAGCAGACAAGCATGGTTCATCTGTTTGACGTTTTAGGTGTTTATAATCCCCGGTTCGGTTTATTTTTTGCCAATTAACTTGAATAATATCAAATTCAGGAAATAGGTAAATAATATCATTACGTTCACGTAGCTACGCTTAGTAATCAGAAATGCATGAATATTGTTCGTAATAAATATATAATAAATATATAATATGCAGTTATTAGTGTACCTTATATTTGTATTAATTTTGTTTCGTAATTTTTAATAATGATTTTATTTATTCATTTTTAGTTATTTCCTTAACAGGGTAATCGTGATTATCTATGTTTATTATATTATTTATATTTGGCACAAGTTTTACAGATATCAGTGAAAGTTCACAGTAATTGTTGCACTTACAACTTTCTACTGGAGCCTACGACACTCATAAAATGCTCTACTTGTAAAGAAATATTTCCTGCATTCTTTTCTCCAGTTAGTCTTTTGCAATTCTAGTATGATTTATAAATCAACATAACATTTCACAGCTTTGCCACTTACACTAATACGTTAGATGATATCCATTAATGGAAGCTTATCAGAAATTAACAAGGAGACGTGTTTGCCAGGCTGCTGCAGGTTCCTCTGCCAAAATAATTTTTGTTACTAAATCAGGTCTCTCGAATTGGTAGATTTTTGGAGTTTTTTTTTTGCTTTGTGTTTATGATGGCATCACAATGGAGGTCTTGTAAATTCTGTAAATACGTATATTTTGATAGGGTACATAAATACTTACGTATCTGTTGAAGATACTATAACCACAGTGACTCCAACCAACTTGGAAAGTAATTCTTAATACTTAAGTAGCTAATAATGTAATGACGTTCACTGTTGGAATAATACCTTAGAAACTGACGTAACTACTGAACCCATAGTTACTTCAGTTTTGTTTAAGGAAGTACTAAAACTGTCGTAGCCACTGAAACATTGTACAGAAGTTAGGTTTGTACAGTGATTTCCATTGCATCTTTTCCCCTGTTAAGAGAATAATAACAAACAGTCTCTACGCACATCTGTTGTACCACTCTGTGCCCTTGAAACATCAAGACAATCAATACACAATGTTAGAATTGTAAAACAAAATATTGATAAGGTTCAATATTTATCAATAGTTATGTAAACAAAAAAATGCTTTGTTGCAGCGGAAACGATTTATGTTGCTGGGAATGCAAATGTATAGTAAAGCAACAAATCATTGAACAAAACAGCAACAGTAATGGAGACGGTAACAATGAAACTTACCAACCACGAAGGTCGACTTTATTATCCTAGAGCTACTGATTTTTGGTTGGTATTAATGTTTAATGTTTAATTTTGATGTTGAATGCAGGTGAGAAAAAGGGATCCTGGGAGATGTTATGTGAATGTGTTGGGAATGTTGAGTCATGTTAGATAATTGCTTGGGGTGACATGAATGGCAGTGTGGGAGAGACTGCTGTGGAAGCTACAGTGTGGGGGACACTGCTGTGGAAGTTGCAGTGTGGGGGACACTGCTGTGGAAGTTGCAGTGTGGGGGACACTGCTGTGGAAGTTGCAGTGTGGGGGACACTGCTGTGGAAGTGCAGTGTGGGGGACACTGCTGTGGGAAGTTTCAGTGTGGGGGACACTGCTGTGGAAGTTGCAGTGTGGGAGACACTGCTGTGGAAGTTGCAGTGTGGGGGACACTGCTGTGGAAGTTGCAGTGTGGGGGACACTGCTGTGGAAGTTGCAGTGTGGGGGACACTGCTGTGGAAGTTGCAGTGTGGGGGACACTGCTGTGGAAGCTGCAGTGGGAAAGTTTGAAGTGCTTGCAGTAAATGTGTCGAACATTTATCTTACGTCAGCAATACAGCAAACATGTCAACATACATGATCAGTAAACTAATACACAAAAACGGAACAGCAACACGCAAGACAGTACAACAAATAATAAGTGCGATAACATAATAGAAAAGTAACGTCTAAGAACGGTGTAGTAGCACATAAAACAGTGTAGTAACACACGAAAAGTAACTCACAATAACAAAACAGTAAAACACAAAAAGCAATACAGTACAATAACACAAAAAAAAGAACAGTTATATATTAGAACAACACTGCAATACACAAGAACAGTAACATTCAGTAGAACAGAACAGCAGTACACAAATATTACACAAGAACGTTAAAGAATACTACAGTAAAAATACCGGAACAGTACAGCAACATAATACATGAAACAGTAGTATTAGACATTAATAAAGGGTTCTAGTGGCCAGGTTGTGGAATCAGCCGCCGAAATCTCTTTTGTCAAGAGGCTGAGTCTCATCAAGCTTATTCAGAATTATATCATAATTTATACTCAAGCATCTCCTTATTTTCTTTTGTTTGACGGTGCAAAATAATTAGATTTTAACAAGTGTGTGAGAAAGTGTAGATACCTGCGTGAGTACACATGAGTGGCTCGGTGGTTATAATATAAGATGCAGTACGTGTGACTGGGGAAATGTGTTTGTATACATGTTAGAGTGTACTCTTCTAATTGTGGTTGCAGGGGCCGATTCATAGCTCCTGGCCCTGCCACTGGTCGCCACTAGGTCCATTCTCCCTGCTCCATGAGCTTTATCATACCTCCCTGCTCCATGAGCTTTATCATACCTTATGTATGGATCCTGCCTCCATACCTCATTTTCAAGACTATTCCACTTCCTGACAACTCTGTGGCTGAAGAAATACTTCCTAACATCCCCGTGACTCATCTGAGTCTTCGACGTCCAAGTGTGATGGCTTGTTGTCATGTCCCACCTTTGGAACATCGTGTCTTGTCCACCTTGTCGATTCCGCTCAGTATTTTATATGTTATGTCCCTTCTGTCCCTCTTGTCCTCCCGTGTTGTCAGGTCCAGTTCAATTAACCTCACCTCGTAGGACATGCCCCTTAGCTCAGTGACTAGTGTTGCAAACCTTTGCACTTTCTCTAGTTTCCTGACGTGCTTGACCAGGTGTTTGTTTCAAACTGGAGCTACATACTCCAATATGGGCCTGACGTACACGGTGTACAGGGTCCGAAACGACTTTTTACTGAGATGTCGGAATACTATTCTTAGGTTCGCTAGTCACCCATGTGCTGCAGCAGTTATTTGGTTGATATGTGCCTCAGATGTGCTCGGTGTAATACTCCAAGATCCTTTTCCTTGAGTGAGGATTGTAGTCTTTGGCCCCTAGACTGTACTTTGCCCTTCCCCGATCTTCATGACTTTGCACTTGTTGGGGTTGAACTCAAGAAGACAGCTGCTGGACCAGGCCTGCAGCCTGTCCAGATCCCTCTGTAGTCCTGTCTTGTTCTCCTCAGACTAAATTCTCCTCATTAACTTCATTCACGTCTGCAAACAGGGACACTTCTGAGTCTATTCCTTCCGTCATGTCATTCACACATACCAGAAACAGCACCTGTCCTACGATTCACCCCTGTTGAACCCCGCTCACGTACCATGACTCGCATGCATTCCCGTCAGGTATTCTCTTATCCATTGCAGTGCCTTCCCTGTTATACCTGCCTGGTCCTCCAGCTTTTCCACTAATCTCTTGTGTCGAACTGTGTTAAAAGTTCTTACAGTTCATTAAAACGAAATCTACGTACCTCCTCTCTCTCTCTCTCTCTCTCTCTCTCTCTCTCTCTCTCTCTCTCTCTCTCTCTCTCTCTCTCTCTCTCTCTCACTCTCTCGCCTTACTGCTGTCACCTAGTTATAGAACTCTAGTAGATTTGCGACACAGGATTTCTCGTCTCTGAAACCTTGCTGTCTTTCGTTCATAAGCTCATTCCTTTCTAGGTGGTCCACCACTCTTCTGATAATCTTCTCAATGACTTTGCAACATGTCAGTGACACTGGTCTGTAGTTTAATGCTGCGTGTCTGACTCCTGTTTTTGAAAACTGTGACTACACTTGCTGTCTTCAATACCTCAGGTAGCCACCCTGTTTCGATAGATGTATTGAAGATTGTTGTTAGTGGTATAAAGCAAGCCCCTGATCCCTCTCTCAGGACCCACGGAGAGATGTTATCCACCTCATCGCCTTTAAGATATCTAGTTCGCTTAGCAACCTCTTAACCTTTTCGGTTGTATGTATTATGTCCAGCACTTGTCGGTGTATCCCACCTCTCCGTCTTTCTGGAGTCCTTTCTGTATCCACTGTGAATATTTCTTTGAATCTCATGTTGAGCTCCTCACATACGTCAAGGTTATTTCTTGTAAACTCACCTCCTATCTTCCTCAGCCTGATTACTTGGTATTTGACTATTTTTTTCTTCCTGATGTGACCGTACAGCAGCTTCTGGTCAGACTTGGCTTTCACTGCTATATTATAATCGTATGTCGTTGGGCCTTCCTCCTTACCTGTGCATATTCATTTCTTGCTCTTCTCCCGGGTCCTTTGCCTTCAATACTTCTTCCATTCCCTAGTGCACTTGGTTTCAGCCTCTATGCCTTTGGGTGAACCAAGGGCTCGTCCTGGCCTTCTCATTATGTCTGTTGCCCTTGGGTACAAACCTCTCCTCCGCTTCCTTGCATATTGTCATCATATTCCATCATCTCATTTACTGATCTTCCTGCCAGTTCTTTGTCCCACTGAACCCCTTGCAGGAAATTCCTCATGCCTGTGTAGTCCCCTTATCCCTTTCTTGTAGTTTGGCTTCATTCCTCCTGATCTTCCAGCTTCCCTCTCCACTTGTAATTCTACTAAGTATTTGAAGCTTAGTGAACCACGTGATCACTATCTCTGAGGGGCCTTTCATATGTGATGTCCTCAATATCTGCATTACTCAAGATAAATACTAGGTCCAGTTCTGCTGGTTCATCCTTTCCTCTCTCTCTGGTAGTGTCTCTAACGTGTTGATGCATGATGTTTTCCAGTACCATCTCCAACATCTTACCCCTCCACGTTTCTGGGCTCCATGAGGCTCCAGATTTTCCCAGTCGATTTCTTTGTGATTGAAGTCACCCATAAAATAGCTTTGTCCTGCCTACATGGGCTCTTCTGGCCACTTCAGCCAGTGTGTCAACCATTTCTCTGTTACTCGCATATTCTTGTCTTGTCCTCCTGCTGTTCTCTGGTGGATTATACATCACTGCAATCACCACCTTGGGACCTCCAATCTGAAGTGTTCCTATTTATGTAATCCCTTGCTTCTAATGTCTCTCTCCAACTCTCTCAATGAGCAGTGCCACTCTTCCACCCCATCTCTGTTCCCTCTGTCTTTCCTCAGAATCTGATATCCGATTGGAAAGATGGCATTTATTCATGATAGCTTGGTTTCTGTGAGAGCTATGATGTCTGGTGATGCTTGTGTGATACTTTCGTGCCACTCCCACTTATTCGTTATTCCATCAGCGTTAGTGTACCATTCCTTTAGTTGCTCATCAACACTGTATTCTGAGGGGTTTGTGGGTGGTGGTGGTGGTGGCCTGGCATGGTGCTATGAGATTCTACTGCGTATTGGGGAGGGGGGTTTGTGTTGGGATAGTGTGTTTGGCTGCGGGGATCTGTGTGGTATGTGGGTGTTTGCGTGCTCTGCTCTACTCGACTCTGTTCTCTACTGACTCTGTGTCCTGTCTCTCAGCTGTTGTCGTTCTGTCCTCGTCCTGTCGCAGTCTAGGAACACTCTCTGGTATGTTGTTGACTCTCCCTTAGCAGTGGTTTCTCCTGCAGGATCCTGTCCCACACTGTTTGTCTTGAAAATCAGTTTGACTTGCAGATTTCTCTCCTTCGAGTACCCCCTTATTCTTTGAAAATTTATTAAATCAGACATGTCCTCCTCTCATGTTTGATGATATTTTCAATCTCTTGTTTTTCTTTCTGCCGTCTTTCATCGTACGTCTTCTCTTCGCTCTGCTGAAACCTGTGGAAAAAGATTGACACCTCTCTTTCTCGTACTCACCTATTTGTGGTTGCAGGGGTTGAGACTCAGCTCCTGGCTCTGCCTCTTCACTGATCGCTACTAGGTCCTCTCTCTCCCTGCTCTATGAGCTTTATCATACCTCGTCTTAAAGCTATGTATGGTTCCTGCCTCCACTACCTCACTTGCCAGACTATTCCACTTCCTGACAACTCTATCACTAAAGAAATACTTCCTAACATCCCTTTGACTCATCTGAGATTTAAACTTCCAATTGTGACCACATGTTTGTGTGTCTCATCTCTGGAACATCCTGTTTCTGTCCACCCTATCTATTCCTCGCTGTATTTTGTATGACGTTATCATTTCTCCCCTAACCCTCCTGTCCTCCAGTGTCATCAGGCCGATTTCCCTTAACCTTTCTTCGTAGGACATTACCCTTAGCTCTGGAACTAACCTTGTTGCAAACCTTTGCACTTTCTCTAATTTATTGATGTGCTTGACCAGGTGTGGGTTCCAAACTGGTGCTGCATACTCCAGTATGGTCCTGACGTACACGGTGTACAGTGTCTTGAACGATTCCTTACTGAGGAATCGGAACGCTATTCTCAGGTTTGCCAGGCGCCCATATGCTGCAGCAGTTATCTGGTTGATGTGTGCTTCCGGAGATGTGCTCAGTATTATACTCACCCCAAGATGTTTCTCCATGAGTAAGGTTTGCAGTGTTTGGCCACCTAGCCTATACTCTGTCTGTGGTCTTCTTTGCCCTTCCCCGATCTCCCGATCTTCATGAGTAGCCAGTTGCCTGTCCAGGTCTCTTTGTAGTCCTGCCTGATCCTCATCTGATTTAATTCTCCTCATTAACTTCACATCATCTGTGAACAGGGACACTTCTGAGTCTATGCCTTCCATCATGTCATTGAATATACCAAAAATAGCACTGGTCCTAGGACTGGACTGACCCCTGTGCGACCCCGCTTGTCAAAGGCGCCCACTGTGATACCATGACTCGTTGTTGCCTCCCCGTCAGGTATTCTCTGATCCATTGCAGTGCCCTTCCTGTTATACGTGCCTGATCCTCTAGCTACTGCACTAATCTCTAGTGAGGAACTGTGTCGAAGGCCTTCTTGCAGTCCAAGAAAATGCAAATCAACCCACCCCTCTCTCTCGTGTCTTACTTCTGTTACCTTGTCATAAAACTCCAGTAGGTTTGTCACAGGATTTGCCTTCCATGAATCCGTGCTGGTCGTCGTTTATAATCTTGTTCCGTTCCAGGTGCTCTACCACTCTCCTCCTGATAATCTCTCTGGTAGTGTTCCTAACATGTTGGTGCATGAGGTTTTCCAGTACCACATCCATCATCTTGGCTCTCCATGTTTCGGGACCCCCATGTGGCTCCAAGTTTTCCCAATCAACCTTCCTGTGGTTGAAATCGCCCATAACCAGTAACTTTGCTCTGCTCGAGTGAGCTCTTCTTGCCACCTCAGCTAGTGTGTCCACCATCGCTTTGTTCCTCTCCTCATATTCCTCTCCTGGCCTCCTGCAGTTCTGCGGCAGGTTGTACATTGCTGCAATGTACAACGTTCCCCAGACTGAATTGTACCTACTATGTAATCCCTTTCTCCAATCTCGTCCATTCCTTCCATTTCCTCAAATCCCCATCGGTTTTTAATAAGCAGTGCAACCCCTCCTTCTCTTCTGCTCCTTCTATCTTTCCTCAGGATCTGATATCCTTGTGGGAAGATTGCGTCTGTTATTGTCTCAGGGAGTTTCGTTTCTGTGATTGCTATGATTCTTTCATGCCACTCTTCACATTTATTCGTTATTCTATCCGCGTTCGTGTACCAAACCTTCAACTTCTTTTCTAAAACTGTGGTCCGGGGAGAATATTGGAGTTGGGGGAGTGGGAGCCCTGGCAGGGGCCTATTTGGGGTTGCAGTGGGGGAGGAGTTTGTGATGAGGGGGTGGGGCAGTGCCCATAGAGCCTATGGGAGGCTGCAGTGGGAGTGGGGTCAAAATGCCCATAGGGGGTTGCTGTAGGGGTGGGGTTTGTGATGTGGGGGGTGAGGACAGAAGGAACAGTGTGTGGGTTTTGGTTTAGATTGTTCAGTTGCATTGGGGTTGTCGTAGTTGGATTCCTTCTGTGGGTGTTTCTGAAGGAGGGTGTGTTTGCTCTTCCACCTGGGTCTGGGTTCTCCTCATCTCCGTCATTGCCTCTCGTTCCTCCTTTCGTCTTTGTACCCTCTTTCAGTATCATCCTTTCTTCTTGTGTTCTGTCTCGATCGAGGTACACTCTCCGTTACTCTGGTTTGTCCCTTAGCCGTGCTTTCTCCTGCAGGATCCTGGTCCGAGCTGATTCTGCCTTGAAAATTACTTTGACAGGCCGTTTTCTTCCTCTTTGAAATCACCCAATTCTCCAAAAATTTGTCACCTGGGTCATGTCGTCTTCACCTATTGTGTGTGTTTTATGTGTGTGTTGCAGTGATATATTCTAGTGCAAGTGTTACGGTGAGTACCTTGAAAATATAAAAAGGAAGAATTACTGAAAAAAAAGTAAGTTGATAACTTTTTGAAATGCAGTGGTACATCGAGTTACGAGCATAATTCGTTCCAGACGGCTATTCAAGTGCCGATACCGAAGGAATTTTTTCCCATAAGAAATAATAAAAATTAGATTAATCCATTTCAGACCCCCAAAAATACACTTACTAAAGCTGCTCGTAAGCAGAGGTACCACTGTACTCACATAGGAATAACGATGTATACACAATAAAAAGTTCACACTAATACTTACAGCTGCTTAAGTTAAAACGATGATAATTAACATGAATATATTACAAAATATAAATAGAAGACTGAGATTTTCACTGAGTAATCTCTGTATGGTGGGTGAGTTGGGTGGGAGCTTGGTCTGGTCTAGCTGGCCTACTGTTCGCTGAAGCGGCTAGTTTATTATGCACCACATCCATCCTGTGGACGGTAGCGCAAGAGCATATGGTTGCAAAAGTCCTAGGAACTTGGCCCCCTAAGGGTTTACAGGAGTACATCTGGTTTTATATCTTGGTGGGTGTAATTACAGGACGCAGTTTTCTCTGTGTCTCCTCTGTAATTCCATCCATCTGGACAGTCTCTACAGCAGATCAGCTAAACAAGACCAAATTCGCATCCAGCAAGGTCACTGGAGAGGAGTAAAAAAATTGCTGACCTTGGGGAAGTTGGAAACACTGGCCTGGGGAAAGCACTAAAAATATCGTAAAATAATAAAATTGTGGAACCTGCGAAAGTGAGGCCATCTGAGGGGACACAGATGGACGTCTGGAGAAACGAAACTAAGGGGAAACACCAAAATAAAAATTGGAAATGGGTAGTGTGAAAGGGTTGACATCCGGGAGTGAACAGATGGAAACCTGGAAATATCAATCAGAAGAATACCTAAGGGGACACAGGTGGACTCCTGGACACATGGAACTAGGAAAAGGCCTAAAATGAGTGTGTGGGGGAACTCCCCTAAAGATGAACCACTGGCCTCCACATGGCAGTGTCTAATACCTCAAGAGATAACTCTGAGGCTGACAGTGGTCTCTTTTTTTCAAAATAAATAATAGCTAATAATAATTCAGATTCTTTGATTAGAAGGTATCTGCACACATATACATTGAGAGGACTTGGTTAACCTGTTGGAAGGAAACTAATGAAGCATTGTTATGACAATACAAAAAGTTATACTTTTTAATGGCATCTTTGGTCTCTCATCGCTCAATGCAAATCAGATTTTGTGTTTCCCTCTGGTACTAATTTTGAACACAGAGTTGGACAGAGCTGTAAAATACTTTTTAATTATTATAAACAACTGGTGTTTTATTTTCTCTTAACGTTCTCTCTCAATACAGGAGGTGAAAGAGGTGAAAATAAAAAAATGGAGAAAGACCAATTTTAAAAATTAGTTTTAGCAATTCTTTACAGTTCCTAAGAAAATTCTTAAGTGTCCTTTTTGCTTAATCCAAAATAAATGTCTTTGTCGGCTCTCTTCACTTCTCTCATTACATCTCATCAAAAGATTTTTTTTATTTTTTTCTCTTAAAAAAACCCAGATTTCCGTATGAAAATGTGTGCACATGTACATGTATATTTGTGAGTGTATACATGTGTGAGTGGCGTAGGTGTTGGAGTGAGAGATACATCATGTATACATGGGAATATGCGTTTATATGTAAGAGTGGAATGACAGGTTATTGTGTGTACTCACATATTTGTGGTTGCAGGGGTCGAGTCATAGCTCCTGGCCCCGCATCTTCACTGATTGCTACTAGGTCCTCTCTCTCCCTGCTCCATGAGCTTTATCAAACCTCGTCTTAAAACTATGTATGGTTCCTGCCTCCACTACGTCGCTTTCTAGGCTATTCCACTTCCTGACAACTCTGACTGAAGAAATACTTCCTAACATCCCTTTGACTCATAGAGTCTTCAACTCAATTGTGACCCCTTGTTTCTGTGTCCCCTCTCTGGAACATCCTGTCTCTATCCACCTTGTCTATTCCCCGCAGTATTTTGTATGTCGTTATCATGTCTCCCTAACCCTCCTGTCCTCCAGTGTTGTCAGGCCGATTTCCCTTAACCTTTCTTCGTAGGACAATCTCTTAGCTCTGGGACTAGTCTTGTTGCAAACCTTTGCACTTTCTCTAATTTCTTGACGTGCTTGACCAGGTGGGGTTCCAAACTGGTGCTGATACTCTAGTATGGGCCTGACGACACGGTGTACAGTGTCTTGAACGATTCCTTACTAAGGTATCGGAACGCTATTCTCAGGTTTGCCAGTCGCCCGTATTCTGCAGCAGTTATCTGGTTGATGTGTGCTTCAGGAGACGTGCTTGGTGTTATACTGACCCCAAGATCTTTCTCCTTGAGCGAGGTTTGCAGTCTTTGGCCACCTAGCTATACTCTGTCTGCGGTCTTCTTTGTCCTTCCCCAATCTTCATGACTTTGCATTTGGCAGGTTAAATTCGAGGAGCCAGTTGCTGGACCAGGCTGTATGTCCAGGTCTCTTGAAGTCCTGCCTGATCCTCATCTGATTTAATTCTCCTCATTAACTTCACATCATCTGCAAACAGGGACACTTCTGAGTCTATCCGGTCCGTCATGTCATTCACATATACCAAGAATAGCACTGGTCCTAGGACTGACCCTGTGGACCCCCTCGTCACAGGCGCCCACTGTGATACCTCGTCACGTACCATGACCCGCTGTTGCCTCCCTGTCAGGTATTCTCTGATCCATTGCAGTGCCCTTCCTGTTATACACGCCTGATCCTCTAGCTTCTGCACTAATCTCTTGTGAGGAACTGTGTCGAAGGCCTTCCTGCAGTCCAAGAAAATGCAATCAACTCACCCTCTCTTTCGTGTCTTACTTCTGTTACTTGTCATAGATCTCCAGAAGGTTTGTGACACAGGACTTGCCTTCCATGAACCCATGCTAATTGTCGTTTATAATCTTGTTCCGTTCCAGGTGCTCCACCATCCTCCTGATAATCTTCTCCATGACTTTGCACTACTATACACGTAAGTGACACTGGTCTATAGCTTAGTGCCTCGTTTCTGTCTCCTTTATTAAAAATGGGAACTACATTTGCCTTCTTCCATACCTCAGGTAGTTGCCCAGTTTTAAGGTATGTGTTGAAGATTGTGGTTAGTGGCACACACAGCATCTCTGCTCCCTCTCTTAGGACCTACGGGGAGATGTTGTCCGGTCCCATCGCCTATGAGATATCAAGGTCACTGAGCAACTTCTTCACCTCCCCCTCAGTTGAGTGAATGTCATCCAACACTTGGAATATTCCTTGTTGGTGTCCTGCTCTGATCTGTATTACCAGAGTCCTTCCTGCCTCCACTGTAAATACCTCCTTAAATCTCGTGTTGAGCTCCTCACATACCTCTTGATCGTTTCTTGTGAGTTCCCACCTTCTTTCCTCAGCTTGATCTCCTGGTCTTTGACTGTTGTCTTCCTCCTAATGTGCCTATACAGCAGTTTCGGGTCAGACTTGACTTTCGATGCTATGTCATTTTCGTATTGTCGCTGGGCCTCCCTCCTTACCTGTGCATTCTCGTTTCTGGCTCTACGACTATTCTCTTTATTTTCCTGGGTCCTTTGCCTTCTGTACTTTTTCCATTCTCTAGCACACTTAGTTTTTGCCTCCCTGCACCTTTGGGTAAACCAAGGGCTCGTTCTGGACTTCCCATTATTTCTGTTGCCCTTGGGAACAAACCTTTCCTCTGCTTCCTTGCATTTTGTTGTTACGTATTCCATCATTTCGTTTACTGACTTTCCTTCCATGTCTCTGTCCCACTGAACCTCCTGTAGGAAGTTCCTCATTCCTGTGTAGTCTCCCCTTTTATAGTTTGGGTTTTCCCTTTCAACTCCTTTTGCCCTCTCCACTTGTAACTCTACTATGTATTCAAAGCTCAGAACCATTTGGTCACTGGCTCCCAGGGGCCTCTCATATGTTATGTCCTCACTGTCTGAGCTGCTCAGGGTGAACACGAGGTCCAGCCTTGCTGGTTCATCCTCTCCCCTCTCTCTCTGGTAGTGTCCCTGACATGTTGGTGCATGAGGTTTTCCAGTGCCACATCCATCATCTTGGCTTTCCATGTTTCTGGACCCCATGTGGCTCCAGATTTTCCAATCGATCTCCCTGTGGTTGAAATCGCCCATAATCAGTAATTTTGCTCTGCTCGAGTGAGCTCTTCTTGCCACCTCAGCCAGTGTGTCCATCATTGCTCTGTTGCTCTCTTCATATTCCTCTCTTGGCCTCCTGCAGTTCTGTTGTGGGTTATACATCACTGCAATGACTACCTTATGTTCCCCAGACTGAATTGTGCCATGCTTTTCATTTCCTCAAATCTCCATCGATTGTTTACGAGCAGGATCTGGTATCCTGGTGGGAAGATTGCATCTGTTATTGCCTCAGTGAGTTTCGTTTCTTTGACTGCTATGATGTCTGGGGACTTCTCATTTATTCTTTCGTTCCACTCCTCATATTTATTCGTTATTCCATCTGCGTTCATGTACCAAACCTTCAACTTCGTTTCTAAAACTGTGGTACTGGGGGAATATGTATTGTGGTTGAGGGAGCGGGAGCCCTGGCGGGGGCCTATGGGGGGGTTGGGGTGGGGTTTGTGATGGGGGGATGGGGGCAGAGTGCCCATAGGGTTTTGCTGTAGGGGTGGGGGTTGCTGTAGGGGTGGAGGTTTATGTAAGGGTTAGGGTTTGTGATGGGGGTATGAGCAAAAGGAACAGTGTGTGGGTGATGGTTTAAATTGTTTAGTTTCCTTGGGGGTGTCGTGGTTGGATTCCTTCTGCGGGTGTTTCTGGAGGGTGTGTTTGCCCTCCTATCTGGGTCTGGGTTCTTCCACTCTTCTTTGTCATTTCCTCTCGTTCCTCCTTTCGTCTTTGTATCCTCTCTTTCAGTAACATCCTTTCCTTTGTGTTCTGTCTCGATCGAGATACACTCTCTGGTACTCCTGATTGTCTCTCAGTCGTGGTTTCTCCTGCAGGATCATGGATCGAGCTGATTCTGCCTTGAAAATTACTTTGAGAGGCCGTTCTCTTTCCCTTGTAAACCACCTAATTCTCCGAAAATTTGTCACCTGGGTCATGTCACCTTCACCTATTGCTTTCATGATACCTTCAATCGTTTTTTTCTCCTCCTGTTTTCTTTTATCATGGGTATCCCCTTCGACTTCCTGGAGCCCATAGACAAAAATCGACCTCTCCCTTTCGTTCTTCCACTGTGTCTCCCACTGCATCCTCCGAGATGTTTTGGCTCCTTCCATTGAGGTGCCCCTTCCTTTAGTCCCTTTCCTGGCTGAAGCCCCTGTGCTCCGTGGTCTGTCCTTCCTGCTCCTGTGTTCCTGGTCATTGAAGTTGACTGTTGGAGTCTGTGTGTGTACTCACCTAGTTGTACTCACCTAGTGTTGGTTGCAGAGGTAGAGTCATAGCTCCTGGCCCCGCCTCTTCACTGGCCACTACTGGGTCTCTCTCCCTTCGCCATGAGCCTTATCATACCCCTTCTTAAAGCTATGAATGGATCCTGCCTCCACTACATCGCTTCCCAAGCTATTCCACTTCCTGATCACTCTGTGACTGAAGAAATACTTCCTAACATCCCTGTGATTCATCTGAGTCTTCAACTTCCAGCTGTGCCCCCTTGTTGCTGTGTCCTATCTCTGGAACATTCTGTCTCTGTCCACCTTGTCAATTCCTCTCAGTATTTTATATGTCGTTATCATGTCCCCCCTTTCTCTCCTGTCCTCCAATGTCGTCAGGTCGATTTCCCTTAACCTCTCCTCGTAGGACATACCCCTTAACTCCGGGACTAGTCGTGTTGCAAACCTTTGCATTTTCTCTAATTTCTTTATGTGCTTGGCTAGGTGTGGGTTCCAAACTGGTGCTGCGTACTCCAGTATGGGCCTAACGTACACAATGTACAGGGTTCTGAACGATTCCTTATTAAGATGTCGGAATGCTGTTCTTAGGTTTGCTAGGCGCCCGTATGCTGCAGCAGTTATTTGGTTGATGTGCGCCTCAGGAGATGTGCCTGGTGTTATACTCACCCCAAGATCTTTTTCCTTGGGTGAGGTTTGTAGTCTCTGGCCCCCTAGACTGTACTCCGTCTGCAGTCTTCTTTGCCCTTTCTCAATCTTCATGACTTTGCACTTGGTGGGGTTGTGTGTTAGTTACCATTTTGTCCTAGGCACATGTCGATTAGACACTAGGCCTGTTGTATGTATGTGTGTGTGTGAACGAAACACTTCGAAATGTTTGGCCGCGAATGAACGCCTCCGTGCGTGAAGCAAGAGCGCAGCCACCATGCATCGGGGCATGTGTGTGTGTGTGTGTGTATGGTTGGTGGGGGATAAATGTCAGAGTGCATTCAATGGAAGAATTACAATAAAAATAGGAAACAGAAATCTATTTATTGCAGTTTTTACAGTCAAAAGATTCTTACTCGGACATACATCTTTACGCAATATTAACATTCACACACACACACACATACCACTATTTAAGTGAAAACAAAACTTAATAACATTAAATATTACAAAATATAAGTAAAAGTCTGAGATTTTGACTGCTTGATGGGTGAGTTGGGTGGGAGTTTGGTCTCGTCTAGCTGGGTTACTGTGCAAGGTTATTTTGTTGGGTATAATTACAGGACGCAGTTTTCTGTGTCCCCTCCTGTAATTCCACCCACCTAGTCTCTACGGTAGACCAGCTAGACAAGACCAAGTTCCCATCCAGCAACGTCACTGGGGAGGGGCCAAAAAATCGCTGACCCTGGGAAGTGGGGAACCCATGACCTAGGGAAGGCACCAAAAAATTTTAAAATGAAAACACCGAACCTGATGAAGTAAGGGAGTCCATCTGAGGTGACACAGGTGGACTTCTGAAAACAAGGAACTAGGGAAAGAAAAAAAAAAAACTGGAAGTGGCGAAAGGAACTACATAGTGTTAACAATCCAGTCTGAGGCCATAAGGTTTCAATTGCAGTAATGTAGAACCCGCCACAGAACTGCAGGAGGCCAAGAGAAGAATACGACGAGAGAAACAGAGCAATGGTAGACACACTAGCCGAGGTGGCCAGAAGAGCTCACATGGAGAGAGAAAAGTTACTAGTTATGGGTGATTTCAATCACAAGGAGGTTCACTGGGAAAACCTGGAGTCCCATGGGGGTCCCGAAACATGGAGAAATAAGATGATGGATGTGGTACTGGAAAACTTCATGCATCAACAAGTTAGACACACTAACACAGAGAGAGGTGAGGGTGATCCAGCAAGACTGACCTAGTATTCACCTTGAGTAGTTCGGACATCGAGGATATCACGTACGAAAAGCACCTTGGAACTAGTGATCATTTGGTTCTGTGTTTTGATTATATAGTTGAGCTACAAGTGGAGAGGGAAGCAGGAATAGGACGGAAAAAACAAACTACAAAAGTGGGGACTACAGAGGCATGAGGATCTTCCTGCAAGACGTTCAGTGAGAGAGAGAATTGGCAGGAAAACCGGTAAAACAAATGATGAACTATGTGACAACATAATTCAAGGAGGCAGAGGAGAGGTTTGTTCGAAAGGAAAACATAAATATGGGAAGACCAGAACGAGTCCTTGGTTCACCCAAAGGTGTAGGGAGGCAAAAACTAAGTGCATTAGAGAATGGATAAAGTACAGAAGACAAAGGACCCAGGAAAATAGAGATTAGCCGAGGAGCCAGAAACGAATATGCACAGATAAGAAGGGAGGCTCAGCGACAATACGAAAATGATATAGCATCAAAAGTCAAGTCTGACCCGAAGCTGTTGTGTAGCCACATCAGGAGGAAAACAACAGTCAAGGACCAGATAATCAGGCTGAGGAAGGAAGGTGGAGATTTCACAAGAAACGACCAAGAGGTATGTGAGGAGCTCAACATGAGATTTAAAGAAGTATTTACAGAGGAGACAGGAAGGACTCCAGGAGTTCAGAATAGGGAGGTAAACCAACAAGTGCTGGATGAAATACACACAACCGAGGAGAGGTGAAGAAGCTGCTATGTGAACTTGATACCTCCAAGGCGGTAGGACCTGACATCTCTCCGTGGGTCCTTAGAGAGGGAGCAGAGATGCCACTACAAAAATCTTCAACACATCCATTGAAACTGGACAACTACCTGGAATGGAAAATGGCAAATATAGTCCCAATTTTTAAGAAGGGAGACAGACATGAGGCATTAAATTACAGACCTGTGTCACTGACGTGTATAGCATGGAAAGTCATGGAGAAGATAATCAGGAGGAGAGTGGTGGAGCACCTAGAAAGACACAAGCTTATAAACAACAACAAGCACGGTTTCAAAGAAGGAAAATCCTGTCACAAACCTACTGGAGTTTTATGACAAGGTAACAGAAGTAAGACACGAGAGAGAGGGGTGGATAGACTGCATTTTCTTGGACTGCAAGAAGGCCTTCGACACAGTTCCTTACAAGAGATTAATGCAAAAGCTAGAGGATCAGGCACGTATAACAGGAAGGGCACTTCAATGGATCAGAGTATATCTGACAGGGAGGCAACAACGAGTTATGGTACGTGACGAGGTGTCAGAGTGGGCGCCTGTGACGAGGGGGGTTCCACAGGGGTCAGTCCTTGGACCTGTGCTGTTCTTGGTATATGTGAATGACATAACAGAAGGGATAGACTCAGAAGTGTCCCTGTTTGCAGATCATGTGAAATTAATGAGGAGAATTAAATCAGTCGAGGATCAGGCAGGACTACAAAGAGGCCTAGACAGGCTACAAGCCTGGTCCAGCAACGAGCTCCTTGAATTTAACCCTGCCAAATGTAAAATCATGAAGATCGGGGAAGGGCAAAGAAGACTGCAGACAGAATATAGCCGGGGTGGCCAAAGACTGCAAACCTCACTCAAGGAAAAAGATCTTGAGGTGAGTATAATACCGAGCACATCTCCTGAGACGCACATCAATCACATAACTGCTGCAGCATATGAGCGTCTGGCAAACCTAAGAATTGCGTTCCAATACCTCAGTAAGGTATCGTTCAAGATTCTCTACACCATATACGTCAGACTCATATTGGAATACGCAGCCCCAGTTTGGAATCCACACCTGGTCAAGCACGTCAAGAAATTAGAGAAAGTGCAAAGGTTTTCAACAAGACTAGTCCCAGATTTAAGGGGATTGCCCTAAGAAATCGGCCTGAGGACACTGGAAGACAGGAGTCAGGGAAGACATGGTAACGACATATAAAATACTGCGAGGAATTGACAAGGTGGACAAAGACAGAATGTTCCAGAGATGGGACACAGAAACAAGGCGTCACAAATGGAAGTTGAAGACTCTGATGAGTCAAAGGGATATTAGGAAGTATTTTTCAGTCATAGAGTTGTCAGGAAGTGGAATAGCTTAGAAAGTGACGTAATGGAGGCAGGAACCATACATAGTTTAAGACAAGGTTTGATAAAGCTCATGGAGCAGAGAGAGAGGACATAGTATCAATCAGTGAAGAGGCTAAGGTCAGGAGCTATGAATCGACCCCTGCATCCACAAATAGTTAGAACAAAAAGGCGAGTACACATCCTGTGTCACAAACCTACTGGAGTTCTAGGACAGGGTGACAGCAGTAAGATAAGAGAGAGAGGGGTGGGTAGATTGCGTTTTCTTGGACTGTAAATAGGCTTTTGACACAGTTTCACACAAGATATTAGTGCATAAGTTGGAGGACCAGGGAATAACTCAGAAAATACCTGTCGGGAAGACATCAGAGAGTCATGGTAGAGACGAAGTGTCAGATTGGGCGCCTGTGACGAGCGGGGTTCCACAAGGGTCAGTCCTAAGACCGGTGCTGTTTCTGGTATATGTAAACGACATGACGGAAGGAATAGACTCAGAAGTGTCCCTGTTTGCAGATGATGTGAAGTTGATGAGAAAAATTCAATCGGACGAGGACCAGGAAGAACTACAAAGGTATCTGGACAGGCTGCAGGCCTGATCCAGAAACTGCCTCCTGAGTTCAACCCCACCAAGTTCAAAGTCATGAAGATCGAGCAAGAGCAAAGAAGACCGCAGACAAAGTACAGTCTAGGTGGCCAAAGTCAAGAAACGCCTCTCATGGAACAGGATGCTTGGGTGAGTATAATACCGAGCACACCTCCTGAGGCGCACATCAACGAAATAACTGCTGCAGCATGTGGGCGACTAGCGAACCTAAGAATAGCATTCCGGCATCTCAGTAAGGAGTCGTTCCGGTCCCTGTACACTGTGTACGTCAGGCCCTTACTGGTGCATGCAGATGCAATTTGGAACCCACACCTGGCCAAGCACGTCAGGAAACTAGAGAAAGTACAGAGAGGCTTGCAACAAGACTAGTCCCGGAGCTGAGGAACATGTCCTACGAGGAGAGGTTAAGGGAATCGACCTGACGACACTGGAGGCAAGGAGGTACAGGGACTACATGATAACGACATATAAAATACTGAGAGGAATCGACAAGGTGGAGAGAGAGAGAGAGGATGTTCCAGAGATGGGACACAGCGACAAGGGGTCACAATTGGAAGTTGAAGACACAGATGAGTCACAGTGATGTTAGAAAGTATTTCTCAGTCATAGAGTTGTCAGGAAGTGGAATAGTCTGGAAGGTGAGGTAGTGGAGGCAGGATCCATACATAGCTTTAAGAAGAGATATGACAAAACTCATGTACCAGGGAGAGAGTGGACCTAGTGGCGACCAGTGAAGAGGCGGGCCCAGGAGCTATGAATCAACCCCTGCAAGCACAATAGAGGACACACACGCACACACAGGTTAATATGTTTAAAAGATAGTGAAAAATGAGAAACCTGGCGAAGAAGATAAGAGATGGATGAGGGAGATGACAGGGTTATTGAGAAGACAGAGATGATTACAGATAACAACGGTGTGAGGGAGATGATAGATGATTTAGGAAGATGAGAGCAGGGCGAGTAAGATGTCTGGGCTAGAGAAAAGAGAGACAGATATGGGAAGCTTCTCAGCCCCTGGAGGAAAGTGAGGCACATCCACACACCATCCTCTCCACGAGTCCTAACTCCACCTCTACTCCCCTCACCCAGAGCCTCTTCCTCTCCTCTCCCTCATCACAAGTACCTTCTTCACAACTGCCCCTCACCCCAGTCCCCAGACATAAGTCCCCGTTCTTACCAACCTCATCATTAGCCCCCATTTACATACAGGTTCCTGACCTCCCGCCTTCTCCTCAACCCGCACTAGAGGAACTCTACCTAATGACACTAGAGGAAAGAAGAACAAAGGGTGATATGATAACGTACGAAATACTAATAAGAATTAATAGGGAGCACAGGGAAGATTGTTCGAGACAGGTAACAGGAACACTGTCACAGGTAACAGGAACACTGTCACAGATAACAAGAACACTGTCACAGCTGGACGTTGAAAACACAGATGAGTCACAGGAATGTTAGAAAGCCTCAACAAATTTTCGACAGCGGTAGAGGTAGGATCCGTACATAGCATTAATTAGGGATACAATGAGGCTCTCGAAGCCAGTAGAAAGTGAACCTAGTAGAGACCAGCGACCAGACGGTCTGGAGCTGAGACTAGACCCCTGCAACCAAATATAAGTGAGTTCATATAGGTGACCACGCGTGCGCGCGCGCACACGATACATTAAACTTGACAAGCAAATCTTTCGTCATTTTAATGTGATTTTTTTTATTCAAATTAATTTATGCACTCGTGTTTCAATTTAAATAATACTTTTTATCTGAATGATTAAAATCACCTAGATAAAATATCGTCCAAGAAAAATAAATTTTCAATAAAGTGAAATGTTGCCAAAGAAAATAACAGAACATGATTGTGATTTCTGAGAGGCTGCCTGGCATGTTATTTACATTGCTTGTGCAGGAGGGATCTTCAATAGGATAATAATACAATCTTATTTATTCAGCCTTGTTATTGACCTTATTCTTGCAGATATTGATATCTACATATATTTACTTAAAAATGTATAAGTTTAATATTTCAGATATCTAGAAAAGTTTAACACTGCTTATATCTGTATATGTGCTATCCACGTAGATCTTTAGAGAAGTGCTAATACATTAGATGTTTGAAAAGTTAGGATCTAACTTATATTTTAAGTTTAATAGTTTTTTTTTTTTGGTTTATCGTTTTCGTTTTTAAATGGAATATTTTGCGTTTTAAAAAGGGTAAATAGGCAGTGATCGCCTTAATATAGAGGAAATAAAATTTATTTGAGAGAGAGGGAGAGTACATGGGGAAGACAGATAGCAGAGGACCTGGAAGTCCTAACCTAGGTAATCTGCTGAGAACTATCTCCTCCTTTCTAGATTAAGATTTATCGTGTATTATCTAAGAAAATGACTCAAGAGCAGGGAGAGAAAACGAAAGGGTCTCTCCACACTTTCCGGCCATTACCGACATCAAAACAGGGAAAAATATACCGTTCCATATTGATAAAATGTACTGAAATTTACAACAGAGATGAAACTGGATAGAAGACGCCGGTTTCAATTACCTCCACTAAAATAGTATTGTTTCTATCGTAACCCACTTGTGTTACTACACTGCTTCTCACAGAGATGTGTGAACCTGTGACCTAATTATTATCATAAGTTCTGTTATAACAGTCAAAATCTACGTCGACCAGTGATTTTATTATTGACTCTATGTATGCAGTCCTGATGCAGTCACTGAACAAACACCAGGGGTCTGCTCTGTGTTACCCCCCCCCCCACCAACTGACTGCATATGACAGTCTGAATGAGTTTAGTGAGTAGTTGAGAGAGGTATCGAGTCTCCTAGGCAACAACCCCCTCCTCTCCTCCATACTCTATAACTTACTGGTCATTCTAACCTATTATCACATTTCCTAATATATAAGACAATCTTCGCTGTCTCGGCAGTCTTGACTGACAGCTGGTCGTAAATGACTGTATTAAGAAAAGGTAAGAGTTCTTTCAGATTTTTAACCCAGGAGGGTTAGCCACCCAGAATAACCCAAGAAAGTCAGTGCGTCATCGAGGACTGTCTTATTTCCATTGTGGTCCTCAATTTTGTCCCCCAGGATGCGACCCACACCAGTCCACTAAAACCCAGGTACCTATTTACTGCTAGGTGAACAGGACAACAGGTGTAAGGAAACGCGTCGAAATGTTTCCACCTAACCGGGAATCGAACCATAGGTACCTGGGTGTTAGTCGACCGGTGTGGGTCGCATCCAGGGGACAAAATTAACCTAATTTGCCCGAATGTTCTGTATAACCAGGGGCTTTCTATATAGTATGTCACTGATGTCAGCTATGGTCTGTATAAATTGTATCATGTACTTGTAGAAATAAATTATTATTATTATTTATTATTAATATTATACAGGAGAAAGGCAGACAGCAAGGGACGTCAGAGTTCACCCAGAGGTTAATTATTGAGAACTTTCTACTTCTATCTAGATTAAGGACTGTCGTGTATTATCTAGGCATTTTAAGCAAAAATAGCAAAGCAGAAGGCTGTCTTACCACCCTGTCCCCAACTACTGCACGCATGTAAACAGGAAGTAAAACTTACACCATACCATAGTTGAAAAACTGCGTGGAATTTACAGGAGAGATGAAAGTGGATGGAAGTCATGGCCTTCAACTACCTCAACTAATCTAGCTGAGTTTCTAACCTAACTTCCCGTGTTACTCTAACGACGTGGCTAACAATCATCTGCTTCCACTGTCACCTTGGTTGGCTCGTTATCAGCTGATCGTCCTGATGCAGCTGCTGAAAAATATCAGTAATCGGTTGATTTCAGTTGGACTAGCTTAGAATATTGTTGAATACTATACTTGCCAAGTGCTTCTCCAGGCGTCTCTTAAACGATTTCACTTTCGTAATTATTTTTCTGTTCTGCTCTAATGTTCGCGCCCCCCCCCCCCAAAAAAAAAAAATATATATATATAAGATCACGTTGCAGCTTCTGCCTCAAAGTTATATTCCATTGTTCCTATTGACGTCTACTTTACACTTCAAATAGTTCCCTGCATTTGAGTGTACCAAAATCATTTACATGAGAGAGGGGAGAGAGAGAGAGGGAGAGGGAGAGGAAGGGAGGGAGTTTGAGAGGAAAATAAAGAGGAAGAGGGATGAACTGTAAGATGTGAGAAGAGGGATTATGTAAGAAAGAAATAAGAAGAGGAAGGAGGTATGACAAAGATGGATAAAGGGATTAAGTGAGATGGGAATGGGAGGGTGAGAGAGAAGACACAACGACGAAGAGAGTAGAGAAAGTGACTAGACAAAAGAGAAAGTATCACTCTTAATCTAAAATGAGTGACACACGAACCATCAACTCTGGTAATAACTCTTGCATTCACTCTAAATGCAGTGGACACAAGATGAATAAACTACGATTGTCTATTGGTAGAGAGTGAGAGTGCTGTGGTGGAGCTCAGTCCCTCAGCCAGAGTGCTGTGGTGGAGCTCAGTCCCTCAGCCAGAGTGCTGTGGTGGAGCTCAGTCCCTCAGCCAGAGTGCTGTGGTGGAGCTCAGTCCCTCAGCCAGCGTGCTGTGGTGGAGCTCGGTCCCTCAGCCAGCGTGCTGTGGTGGAGCTCGGTCCCTCAGCCAGAGTGCTGTGGTGGAGCTCGGTCCCTCAGCCAGAGTGCTGTGGTGGAGCTCGGTCCCTCAGCCAGCGTGCTGTGGTGGAGCTCGGTCCCTCAGGCAGCGTGCTGTGGTGGAGCTCGGTCCCTCAGGCAGCGTGCTGTGGTGGAGCTCGGTCCCTCAGGCAGCGTGCTGTGGTGGAGCTCGGTCCCTCAGGCAGCGTGCTGTGGTGGAGCTCGGTCCCTCGGCCAGCGTGCTGTGGTGGAGCTCGGTCCCTCGGCCAGCGTGCTGTGGTGGAGCTCGGTCCCTCGGCCAGCGTGCTGTGGTGGAGCTCGGTCCCTCGGCCAGCGTGCTGTGGTGGAGCTCGGTCCCTCGGCCAGCGTGCTGTGGTGGAGCTCGGTCCCTCGGCCAGCGTGCTGTGGTGGAGCTCGGTCCCTCGGCCAGCGTGCTGTGGTGGAGCTCGGTCCCTCGGCCAGCGTGCTGTGGTGGAGCTCGGTCCCTCGGCCAGCGTGCTGTGGTGGAGCTCGGTCCCTCGGCCAGCGTGCTGTGGTGGAGCTCGGTCCCTCGGCCAGCGTGCTGTGGTGGAGCTCGGTCCCTCGGCCAGCGTGCTGTGGTGGAGCTCGGTCCCTCGGCCAGCGTGCTGTGGTGGAGCTCGGTCCCTCGGCCAGCGTGCTGTGGTGGAGCTCGGTCCCTCGGCCAGCGTGCTGTGGTGGAGCTCGGTCCCTCGGCCAGCGTGCTGTGGTGGAGCTCGGTCCCTCGGCCAGCGTGCTGTGGTGGAGCTCGGTCCCTCGGCCAGCGTGCTGTGGTGGAGCTCGGTCCCTCGGCCAGCGTGCTGTGGTGGAGCTCGGTCCCTCGGCCAGCGTGCTGTGGTGGAGCTCGGTCCCTCGGCCAGCGTGCTGTGGTGGAGCTCGGTCCCTCGGCCAGCGTGCTGTGGTGGAGCTCGGTCCCTCGGCCAGCGTGCTGTGGTGGAGCTCGGTCCCTCGGCCAGCGTGCTGTGGTGGAGCTCGGTCCCTCGGCCAGCGTGCTGTGGTGGAGCTCGGTCCCTCGGCCAGCGTGCTGTGGTGGAGCTCGGTCCTCGGCCAGCGTGCTGTGGTGGAGCTCGGTCCCTCGGCCAGCGTGCTGTGGTGGAGCTCGGTCCCTCGGCCAGCGTGCTGTGGTGGAGCTCGGTCCCTCGGCCAGCGTGCTGTGGTGGAGCTCGGTCCCTCGGCCAGCGTGCTGTGGTGGAGCTCGGTCCCTCGGCCAGCGTGCTGTGGTGGAGCTCGGTCCCTCGGCCAGCGTGCTGTGGTGGAGCTCGGTCCCTCGGCCAGCGTGCTGTGGTGGAGCTCGGTCCCTCGGCCAGCGTGCTGTGGTGGAGCTCGGTCCCTCGGCCAGCGTGCTGTGGTGGAGCTCGGTCCCTCGGCCAGCGTGCTGTGGTGGAGCTCGGTCCCTCGGCCAGCGTGCTGTGGTGGAGCTCGGTCCCTCGGCCAGCGTGCTGTGGTGGAGCTCGGTCCCTCGGCCAGCGTGCTGTGGTGGAGCTCGGTCCCTCAGCCAGCGTGCTGTGGTGGAGCTCGGTCCCTCGGCCAGCGTGCTGTGGTGGAGCTCGGTCCCTCGGCCAGCGTGCTGTGGTGGAGCTCGGTCCCTCGGCCAGCGTGCTGTGGTGGAGCTCGGTCCCTCGGCCAGCGTGCTGTGGTGGAGCTCGGTCCTCGGCCAGCGTGCTGTGGTGGAGCTCGGTCCCTCGGCCAGCGTGCTGTGGTGGAGCTCGGTCCCTCGGCCAGCGTGCTGTGGTGGAGCTCGGTCCCTCGG